>MU227907.1:899791-914697 GCA_018584345.1 Thuja plicata
AATATTTGCAATATTTGCAAAACTAATGACCAAAGTTGGCCCAAACTTATCCTAGTGATCCAACATGGATCTAAGACCCTAAAAACATGAAAAAAACTAAAATCCTATGATTTTAGGCCTATTGACCATTTTTGACCATAGTAAGCCAGGGGCTCATAATTCTGCCAATCCTGGAACTAGGCTTCACAACTTGGTCTAGGTGCCTAACTAGAGTAAACTAGACATGTTTTAGGACTCTTAGAGTCATTTCTTGTTGGGTCTAGGGTTGGTGCTCCTGCACCAGAAATGTAAAATTAAAAGAGAAAATAAAGTGATTGGAAGATTCATGCACCAACCAGAGATGAAAAATTTGTCCCTCTAGAAAGGTGGTTTGTGTCTCTTACTAAGACTAGTTCCCTAAGTGAATCTATAGATTAACATGGATCACCCAAGTATTCCTAAGGTCATTTCAATGTGTTTGTAAAATCAAGTTGGACATGTTATAAGATTTTCATTAAGATAGAGAAACTTGTGAGGGGAGATTAACATACCATGTTGGTCATGAGGTAGAGCACCATATCATCACCAAACTTATTATATTAACACATGAAATTTTGGATATTTATAGAATTTACACACACTTGTATCAATTTTTGTGTGTACTTTTGTTGTACTTATAGATATTTATTCATTAACTCTGAATTTGTTTAGTAACATGTGTTAGAGATCAACCAAAAGAAATTATTGTGGAGATTTTTCTAGATCATTATAGTAGAACTATTGAAGCACAATGTTATATTAGGTCCATTGCACAGTTACTTGTCCTTGATTATGTCATTCAAAGCTATAAATGTAGTCCACTAAGAGCTTAATTAAGGATAAATTGACGCTTACAATTCAATAAATTCTCAAACATGTTTATAAAAATTGTTGATTCTTGTGTGCATATCAAAAATTATATATCAACAAAAATGAAGATTATGAATCTACAAATTGTCAAATCATTCTTGCTAACATAGGTTCAATTTTGTGCATAGAGTTCACTTTTATACTCATTAATATAACTAGATCATTTCCACACTTGCACTATCAAATTAGGCTGAATTTTAAGAATAACCCAATTCAAAATTTGTCATTTTTATTCCAATTTAAAATTTATCATTTTAATTCCAATGTTTTATAAGTCATAATTTTGAGTTACATTTCAAAACTTATATTCAAAATCTAAGAGAAAGTTATCTATTACTCATCAAAATCAACAACATATTTTTCATTTTTCAATTTCCAAATTTATATTTTTATTACATAACCAATCATAATTTTAAATTATATTAATTTTTTTAATTACTCTTATTTTAATTAAAGATAATTTTTTATTTTAGTACACGTGGATACTAACTTCATCATTAGACTATGATTAATCATATTTCTTAACAATTAAAAAGATAAATTAAAACTGCTTTAGATTCTTATCAAGAATGTCAAAGAAACTGAGTCAGTGAAGTGCAAACTGATATATCGTTTAATTTTCTTATTACTAGAAGAAAATTTAAAAACAAATAACTTTATGTTGTTGATGGAGGAGCATCCTAGGTGTAAGAGTAATCTTGCATCACCCAAAAATATTTTTTGGTTTCTTTTCAATAAGGGCTATTTTGTGCGAGTTGCTATTTGTGGAAAGTTACTATTTTTAGTAAGTTTTTTGTTTGAGCTCAGAATGTTCTATTTTCTTCCTTGGAGGTTCACTTTGATTGTATCAGCCTGCTAGTAAAGTTTATTTTCTAGATCAAGTCTAGTTTCGTAGATGTTGAATATTTTTGGTATTGACAGTGGGGTACAGAAACTTCAAACTCAGTTTTTAAGGCTTTAGAGGCTCTGAATGGGGTCAAAACCTTGGCTGACTAGAGCTTGCGCAAGTCAGGCATTGTAGAGCACTTCATGGAATTTCAGAAATGGGGTTATGATGGCCTATCTGGTCAATGGGTGATGAGTTATGGTCTCCGAAAGTTGCGCTACTTGAACTTGAAAAAGTTATAGTTTCTTCAAAGTTTCTTTTTGGGTTTTGAAGTTGTTTGGGCCTATCCTAATGTAATAAAAATGAATAATAATATCTTAGGGATGATCAGCCTCAAAATTTAGGGTTTAATTTCTATAATCTTCTTTGGCACTTAAAATTGCCTATATATTGAAGGCTTGTAGGGTTGTCTAGGGCAGTTCTAGGTTATTCATCTGGTGGTTCTGGCTTGTAGGATATTGTACAATAAAATGCCCATGTGGCTATGCATGTTATATTTCTAAATGTGCATGTTATATTTCAGAATATTGTAATTTCATTTCATTGAGGATAATAGAAAGCTCATTTTCCTATCTTTGCAAATCATTGTTATTCTCAATTTTATTGTGTGTGTTTGTGTTAATAAGGGAGCACCCTTCATCAAGTGATATCAAAGTAGGAGTTCCTGAGTGTGTAGACAGATTGCCGATTGTGAGGCAGTTTGCACCAGGACTATGGTTGTGGGTTTGAGTGATAAGAGCAAAAAATGCCTCTACGAAGAAAATGTGGTGGGAGAGTGGAAGGTGTAAAAGAAGAAGGTTTTAGAGTCCTATAAAGACAAGTGAAAGTGTTGCAAGAGGATCTGCGTAGAAGAATGAATATTGCGGTTAGAAATGAAAGTGAAGAGGAATTCAAAGAAGGACAAGGTGAGAAGGACACACCATAAGTGCCTAGAGATCCTAAACATGATAGGATTTTGAGGGCCATTTCCAAGATTTGAAAAAGACCCAAGATTGAAGCTCTCACATTTTTGGGAAATCTTTACCCAGAGGACCTGATTGACTAGATCAATGATCTAGAAGAATATTTTGAGTATGAAGATATCAAAGATCTAGATCGGGTCAAATTTGTGAAGGCCAAACTGAAGGGCTATGCAAAACTTTGGTGGCAGGAGATTCAGTTCAAGAGGAATCGAAGAGGAAAGGAGAAAATCACAAGATGGGACCAAATGGTGGAGATGTTGAAGAGACAATTAATTCCTGTTTATTATGAGCTTGATCTTCTGAAGAAAATACAAGGGTTGAAACAAGCGGGAAAATCTATGCAGGAGTATACAGAAGAGTTCTATTGAGTACTCATTAGAACAGGTCATGCAGAACCTGAGAAGGAAAAATTTTCTCGTTATCTTTATGGATTGCATCCAAGTATTCAAGATAAGTTGAGTCTGGTTATAATGACCAGTATTGAAGAGGTGTACCATTTTTCCCTAAGAGTGGAAGAGAAGCTAAACAAGAAGTTTGAAAGCAAGCAAGATGGAAGAGGCCATGGTGGAAGATCTGATAGACGGTCTTATGGAGGCCGAAATGAAGATCAAAAAAAGAATGATGAGTCAATTAGTAGTCAAAATTAGAAGGGAAATTATTTCAATTGTTTTCATGATAAAAATAATAGGGATTAGAGAGGAAGAGGAAGAGGAGGTTTTTGTGGGACATGTTTCCATTGCAGAGAAGGACATTGAGCCTATGAATGCTCACAACATCAAGGAAGGATGGATAGGAAGAATAAAGTCCATGCACAAGTTACGCATGTAAATGAAGAAGCTCAGTCAAAATACTCAGATGATACTGAGAGAGGAGAAACCCTAGTTTTCAAGAGGATCCTGATAAATGAGAGTAGAGCTCAGATCAGAGGAAGAGCCTATTTCACAATAGATGCAAGTGTGAGGATAAGTTCTATGATGTGATTATTGATGGTGGAAGCACCAATAATTGGGTATCAAAATAAATGGTCACAAAGTTGAAGCTGAAATGGGAAAAAACCCATGTCCATACATAATTTCTTGGGTGCAGGATGACCACAAGGTCCTGGTCAATGAGAAATGCTTAGTGAAGTTCAAGATTGGAAGTTAGGGAGATTAAGTACTTTGAAATATCATCCCCATGGATGCATGTCATTTGTTGTTGGGAAGGCCTTGGAAGTTTGATAGGAGTGCCATACATGATGGTCATGATGTTAGAATGAATTCAGAATACCTCAAAGGGGAGGGGGGGGGGTGAATCAGTTATCCTCAGGTCTAGATGTAGTAATTTCAACTTTATACCACTTTAAATAACTCATATCTTCTCGGAAGCAATAGTATAAATCAACAACATACATATGCGATTTACTGTTCAAATGTAATCATCTTGTAGAAACTTAATAGTAAAACACAACATAAACATTCACAAAAGTTGACACCAGTATTTAATGTGGAAATCCAATTTGGGAAAAACCACCAATAACATGCTATCAATTTTTCACTCTTCTAAAGTGAGCTCTGTTAGGATCCAACCTTGTTAAAGGTTACAAAACACATTGTTAAATGTGACCTGGTTAAAGGATTTAATCACCCTATCAGGAGTGGCCTTGTTAGAGCACTTAGAACATTCCACCTGAATGTCACCTTGCTCAAAGGATTTATAAAATGACTGTTAGGTCAACCTGGTTAAAGGATGTTGAGTGATATAATGATTAGAAAGTAATCAATAGGTGTTATATGATACATACAACTTACTTTGCAAATCCAGATCCAATTTAGATCTAATGCTAATTCACTGAGTGGCCTCCATTCTCTTTTCAATCTTTAGATCTTCTTGTAAATCTGTCAAGCAATCATTCTCACAGCTCTCTACTTCTCTGCTTAGCCTTCTCTACTAGATCATGCCAATAAGTCAATTAACTATGCAATCCTCTTGCATACACATCATACTACTCCATACCCTATTCTGAATAACCCCTTTAGGTTATCTTATACCTCTTCATCTAGGTAAAATAAATCTTTGCCGCTTAATCAAGATCATAAATCTTAGGTTAGGTCAGAGACAATGGATCTTTCCATCTTTACATTTAATTTACTTCTCCAAAGAAATCACTAATTAAATCTTTGATCCATGCATTAATTACATTTACCTATGCATTTAAATAGTGTGGACCAATCATGCGTATCCTTAACTAAATTTACATATCCCAATAAAATTAACTATGTCAGCCAGAGATCTCAAATCTCAACAATTACCAAAATACTTCTGCTCGTCCAACACTGTGTTCTTCCGCTCAGTCATCACTGGTTTCCTTGACAATTTACTAGTTCTCGGTCATCACAAACTTCACTCAGCATAAACTATTCTTAGTAAACTATCATCAAAGGATAAACAACACATTCCTTTGCCAATGTGCCAACTGATCAAGTACCCCTGTGATTTCCTATAACTCAACCATTTCACCTTGTCTTCTTGTTATCCTTGCCTTCAAATCTTCTTCATCAATCAATAGATATGGTACTTAAATAGATATCAATAGTCTCACTAGTTAAGGTTTGGCATCAATGATTAAAAAACAATTGTTTCCATTGTAGCTTTCCAACAATCTCCCTCTTTGGCATTGATGGCAACACTAAAATTTAAAACAATAATTTTCCAACCATAGTTACCATACAATCCAAAAATTCTGCCTATGTTCCTTGAAATGAACAAATCTTCATTAATGTCTTTAGCTTCATTCTGATTCTCATCTTGTAAAACATTTCTCCCTCTGTGTCTGTAATCACACTGGAATATTTCAATTTCTATTCATTTGTAGACTCCCTTATTCAATAAACTCTCCGTTTATCTCTAAGTATAGTAAACTCTCCCTCTTTTAGTAAACTTCTCCCTCTTTGACAACAATGCCAAAGATGTTGACATCTTCATCATGCAGATTCTTCTGTTGTAAGCTCTATATCATGTTGTTCCTGTCATATTGCTTATGACTGATCCTCTTTTCTATCCTTTTCTATTTTTCACAGCTTTAGGCAACATCCTAAAGTGTAACTGTCTGTGCATCAATGTGTCAAATATTCTTAATATAACATTTGATGCAACAATACCATTCTGAACTAATTAGCCTTAGTTAGGGGAATCACCCCTAATTTACCTCACAGATACTCATGAGCATCCTTGGGTAGTGCCTTTGTAAATATGTCTGCTAACTGTTCCTTAGTATTCACATATTCCAATCTCACTGCCTTCTTTTGAACTAGCTCCCTCAAGGTATGATACTTGATAGCTATATGCTTTGTTTTAGAGTGAATCGCAGGGTTCTTAAAAATATTAATGGCACTCATGTTATCACAATATGTAACAATTGGTTCTATGATTTCTTCTTTCATACCTTTCAGTAGTATCTTCAACCACACAATATTAGAACAATTAACTACTGGTGCCACATAGTCGGCTTCACCTGTAGATTGTGAGGTGCAATTTTGGTTCTTTCTTGTCCATTAAATCAATCTTTTTCCTAAAATAAATTCTCTGCCTATGGTAATTTTTCTATCATCCAAATTTCTAGCCCAATCAGAATCAGTATAGACTCTGAGTTCAAACTTATCATTATTTTTGTAATACAAACCATATTCATCTGTTCCTTTAAAGTATCTCAGAATTCATTTTACTACCATTGTATGAGTTTCCTTGGGATTAGTAGAAAATCTTGCAACAATTCCAACAGCTAGTACAATATTAGGTCTGTTGTGCACAACATATTGTAGCTTTCCAATTATTAACCTGTAAAGGGTTTGATTCACTTCTTTTGTATCATCATTTTTTGTTAACTTATGTCCAGTAGCCATGGGTGTACTCACTAGTTTTGAATCTTCCATTACAAAAATTTTTAGTATCTCCTTGACATATTTTGATTGAGTAATATATATACCATTCTTCATCTGATATATTTGTAAGCGAAAAAATATTTTTATCTCACCAAACATAGACATCTCAAATTCAGTTTGCATCTCCTTTGCAAATGCTTGGCATAACACATCTTGTCCACTAAATATAATGTCATCAACAAAAATTTCAGCCAATAAAGTACCTTTTCTTTGCTCTGTCTTCAAATATAGATTGTTTTTGTCATTGGTTCTTGCAAATCCAATCTTTATCAAATAATTGTGCAATCTCTCATACCATGCTCTTGGTGCTTGCTTCAATCCATATAGTGCCTTGTGTAGTCTTCAAACCATGTTCTTCTTGCTTGGGTCAATAAATCCATGAACTTGTTCAATGTATACTTCATCTTGTTCAATGTATACTTCATCTTCTAATATCCCACTTAGAAATGTTGACTTTACATCCATTTGATAAACTTTAAAACCTTTGTAGGCTACATATGCAAGTAAGGTTCTGAATCCTTCCAATCTTGCAACTGGGGTGAATGTTTTTCCATAATCAATTCCTTCCTCATGTGCAGAACCCTTGCATACTAGTCTAGCTTTGTTTCTTGTTATCTTTCCATGTTCATTCAGCTTATTTCTGAATACCCACTTAGTACCAATTACATTTTTTCATTTGGCCTAGGTACAAGAGTCCAAGTCTTATTCTTCTCAATCTCTTCAATTTCTTCATTCATGGCTTGTATCCAATCTTCATTTTCTAAAGCATCTTTTACTGTTTTAGGCTCAAAATCACATAACAAGCATGTATCTTCTCTCAACATGCTTCTTGTTATACCTACAGAATTCTTCGATCCTATGATTTGATTAGGTTTATGGTGCATCCTTACATACTTTGCTAGAGTAGGTTCTTGTCTTGCTTCAAATTCATTATTCTCATTCAATTCAGGTTGATTCTGTCACTTGGCACCTCCATCAGATAGCTCAAAAATTACCTCGTGTTGTCTGACAGCTTCGCTCTGTTACTTGGTAGGTGCTAGCTATTGCTCAGCAACTTCATTCTCAGGTTCATGTAATACATTAGAATCTTCCTCATCCAAATAGACAAATGATTTGTAACTTTCAGGTTTTTATGCACTTTCAGCTTCATTTCTTTCTACACATTCATCAATTCTAACATTTGCACTTTCTACAATTTTATTAGTGTTAGAATTCAAACAGTTGTATGCTTTACTTTTAGTTGAATAACCAAGGAATATGCCTTCCTCACCTTTAGCATCAATTTTTCCATTTCCTTCAATATGAAACATTAACTTCCAAAAACTTTAAAATAGTGTACATTAGGTGCATACCCATACCATAGCTCATAAGGTGTAGCATTAGTACCTTTCTTGACTTGTGCTCTGTTAAGGATATAGACTATTTTACTTATAGCTTCTCTTCAATATTTTTGTGCAACATTTTTCTCCATCATTAGTGTTATGGTACAATCCATGACAGATCTATTTCTTCTCTCAACAATACCATTTTGTGGTGGTGTCCTAGGTGTAGACATCTGTCTTTTTATCCCTCGATCATTGCAGAACCTGTTAAACTCATTAGAAATAAACTCACCTCCTCTATCAGATCTTAAACATTTTAAGCTTTTACCTGTCTCCTTTTCAAAATTTTCCAAGTACCACTTAAATAACTGGAATGCATCATATTTTTCTTTAAGAAACATAACAGTCATCATTCTTGAGTAATCATCAACAAATAGATTAAAATATCTATCTCCACAGTAAATTTTCTCTCCAATGGGACCACAAAGGTCGGTATGAACCAATTCCAAAATTTCCTCAAAAGTATGAGTCTTGCTTTGGAAAGTAGATTTAGTCATTTTTCCTAATTGACATTGCTTACACATTGCATTTGTAGGTTTCTTTAACTTAGGCAACCCTCTAACCTTTTTCAATCTACTTATGCTTACCAAGTTATCAAAATTTACATGACACAACCTTTTATGCCATAACCAAACATCATTATATTGTGCAAACAAGCATGTCTCATTAGCTAAGTCCAGATAGAACAAGTTACCTTTTGTTTGTTCTCCACTTCTAACTAATAATCTAGTGGCATAATAGATCTTTGTCTTCTTCTGATGGAATTCAACTCTGTAACCAGAAGTATTCAGCTGTGCAACACTCAATAAATTATAGTTAAGATCATCAACCCAATATATATTGTCACATCTGATCTTGTCAGACAAGTTAATTGATCATTTCCCTTTAACAAGACATGGTGCATCATTACCAAATTTAACATAACCACCTTTACACTAATCTAAGGTTTCAAATTTATCTTTATCACCAGTCATGTGATGTGAACAACCACTGTCAATAATCCAATGGTCACCTTTACTCATGTAAGAAATTAGTGCAATTTTCTCATCATCATCATAATCATCTTTCATAGCAACATACACAACTTCTATATCATTTTCATTAGAATTGTTAGATTCACTGTCAGAAGATTCTTCACCTATATAACAAGATTTCTTACCTTTGTCTTTGCAATCTTTATACTTTCTGAAGTCTCATTCATCCTTTCTATCTTTGTACTTTTTGTCTCTTCTTTCATCTTAATCATTCTTATCAGGACATCTTGCAACAATATGACCAACTTTTTTACATGAAAAACAAATGATAGGATGTTTACCTTTGAATTTTCCTTTTCCTCTAGCTAGTATTCTTGCCACGAGTGCCTCAAGTTCTTCCAAATCATCATCTGTAGTGTCACTATCACTGTTCACACATTTCTTTCCTTTCTTTGATTTTTTAAGGGCCAACTAGGATTTGAATGTAGATTCAATAGCTTGTGGAGTGTAGTTATCAAAATATCACATCTCAAATGTAGTAAGTCTGCCTACCAGACCTTCCAAAGTCAAATTGTTATTAGGAGTACATCTTAACTCTTGAATTATAGAGACTATAATAGCATATACAAGAAGAAGTGTTCTTAGTACCTTGCTCATAATGGTGTTATCATCAATGGTTCCCTTAGTTCCTCTAATAGAAAATTTACAACTTCCTTTATCCTAGCATAATATTGAACTATATTTTCTCCTTCTTGCATTTTTATTTCATCAAACTTACCTCTTAAACTTTCAAATTTGGCTCTCAATACATTTGTATCTCTTCCATAGATGGTTTCTAGGGCATCCCACATTTGCTTTGCATTTGTACAGTTATTTATGTCTTCAAAATCATGATAGTTCAGAGATGATGTGATCTCCAACATTGCTTGATTGTGTTCATGCTTTTCTCTTAACTGTGCAGTTGTGGCAGGTGTAGTTGGGGCTACATAATCATATTCAACATAGTGCTTAGTAGAATCACCAATACCAGCTAGATGCAATTTCATCAAACTCTCCCATATAGGGAAATTATCTTTGTTCAACTTTGGTACCTCCTTTTTATACATCTTGATCTTTTTCTCCAAGTACCTTCAAACTATTTTCAAGAGACCAGATCTCTGATACTAATTGTTAGAATGAATTCAGAATAACTGAGAGGGGGGTGAATCAGTTATCCTCAGGTCTAAATGTACCAATTTAAACTTTATACCACTTTGAACAACTCATATATGCTCGATAGCAATAGCATAAATCAATAGCATACATATGCAATTTTAATGTTCAAATGTAATTAGCTTGTAGAAACTTAACAGTAAAACACAACATAAACATTCACACAAGTTGACACCATGATTTAAAGTGGAAACCCAATTTGGGAAAAACCACCAATAACATGCTATCAAGTTTTCACTCTTTTGAAGTGAGCTCTGTTAGGGGCCAACCATGTTAAAGGTTACAAAACACATTGTAAAATGTGACCTGGTTAAAGGATTTAATCACCCTGTCAGGAGTGGCCTTGTTAGAGGACTTAGAATATTCCACCTAAATGTCACCTTTCTCAAAGGATTTATACAATGACTATTAGGTCAACTTGGTTAAAGGATTTTTACTGATACAATGGTTAGAAAGTAATCAACAGGTGTGATATAATACATACAACTTACTTTGCAAATCCAAATCCAATTCAGCTCTAATGCTAATTCACTGAGTGGCCTCCATTCTCTTTTCGATCTTCAGATTAGCTTGGAAATTAGTCAATAAATCACTCTCGCAACTCTTTTCTTCTCTCCTCAGCCTTCTCTGCTAAATCATGCCAATCAGTCAATTAACCATGCAATCCTCTTGCATACACTTTTCACATTACTTCCCATATCTGAATAACCCCTGAGGTTATCCTATACCTCTTCATCTAGGTAAAATAAATATTTTCCGCTTAATCAAGATCGTAGATCTTAAGTTAGGTCAGATCCAAAGGATCTTTCCATCTTTACATTTAATTTACTTCTCCAAAAAAATCACTAATTAAATATTTGATCCATGCATTAATTATGGTTACCCATGCATTTAAATAGTGTGGACCAATCATGCTTATCCTTAATTAACTTTACATATCCTAATAAAATCAACTATGTTGGCCAGAGATCTCAAATCTCAATAATTACCAAAATACTGCTACTTGGCCAACACCGTGTTCTTTTGCTCGGTCATCACTAGTTTCCTTGGCAATTTAGTGGCGCTCGGTAGTCACAAACTTCACTCGACATAAACTATTCTTAGTAAACTATCATCAAAAGATAAACAACACATTACTTTGCCAATGTGCCAACTGATCAAGTACCCTTGTGATTTCCCATAACTCAACCATTTCACTTGGTCTTCTTGTTATACTTTCCTTCAAATATTATTCATAATCAATAGATATGGTACCCAAACAGATAGCAATAGTCTCACCAGTTAAGGTTTGACATCAATGAAACAACAACAATTGTTTCCATTGTAGCTTTCCAACAGATGATAGAGAAAGGATACTGAGATATTTGAAAGGAATAGAGGACTGTGGATTATATTATAAGAAGAATGAGAAGTTTGAACTAAAAGTTTATATATATATAAAAAGTGCAAGTGGTGGCAAATTATTTTTAGGAAAGGGATTAGTATCTTGGACAAGCAAGAAATAGAACTATATTTCTCAATCCACAATAGAAGATGAATATGTTGCAGCAATAGTTAATTGTTCAAATATAGTGTGGATCAAGAAATTGTTAAAATGTGTGAAGGAAGAAATCATTGATCTAGTTGTTATTTTCTGTGATAACACTAGTGCTATTAATATTTCAAAGAACCTTGTGATGCATGCAAAGACGAAGCATATTGCTATCAAGTATAATTACTTGAGAGAGCTGGTACAAGACAAAGAAGTAAGACTTGAATATGTAAATACAAAGGAACATTTAGGAGATATATTTACTAAGGAATTACCTAAGGATTCTCATGAGTATCTGAGAGGTAAATTAGGGGTGATTCCCCTATTTGAGGCTAAATAGGATCACATGGACTGATCGCATCAAATGTATTTCGCAGAATATCATACAAATTGATGCAAAGGTGGTCAAAATTTAGGAGTTGCCTATATCTGTGAAGAGTAATGCACAAGATGTTGATCAATCATAAGCAAGATGACAAATGGAGCATGGAATTCAGAAATTTGACATATCTAGATATCTACATGATGAAGTTGTATGCCTTTGGCATTGTTTTCAAAGAGGGAGATATTTAGATTGGATAGTAAGGAAGATATGACAAAGATGGGGAATTACATAGAAACTATACTATGAAGGAGACACACAAAGAGATAAGCTACAGAGAGAAATCTATCCAAGAGGGAGCTAATATTTGTATTAGAGAGAATCAGAATTAAGCTAAGGAAATTAATGAAATTTTTTTTATAGAACATACTATTTGGATTGTTTGGTAACCTTGCATGTGTTGTTTTCATGTTGTTTTTTCCATCAATTCCAAAGAAGGAGATTGTTGGAAGCTAAAAGTGAAACAATTGTTATATTGCCATTGATGTCAACCTTAACTAGTAAGACATTTTCTATCTTGTTAAGTTCCATATAAATTGATTGATGAAGAAGATTTGAAAAGAGGAAATAACAAGAAGACCTGGTGAAATGGTTGAGATATGTGAAGCTACAATGGGTACTTGATAAGATTGCACCTTGGTAAGATAATATGTTGTTTATCTTTTACACCAAGTGAAGTTTGGATGAATACAAGTTTAGTCTTGACCGAGTAATAGAGAAGAAGATTAAGGAACTTAAGTTTGTGCTGAGTGATGTGAGTGTCGATCGAACGTCAGTACATGCTGAGAAAATTTACTGTCGATCGAGCATTAGTATTTACCGAGCATCAATAAATTATAGAGTTATCTAGTGATGATCGAGCGGAAGAACACAGTGATGATCGAGTGGCGGTATTTGTATAGTTTGAGGAAGATTTGAGATCCTAGCTGACATAGTTGATTTCTTAGGATATGTGAAGTATATTTAAGATAATAATGATCATTGTGGAGAATTAAATGAGGATTTAATGTATGTTTAACCATTTTTATGTATGGATTAAAGATGGATTTTTAGGATGTATTCTACAAGGTAGATGGAAAATGAAATGTTGGAAGCATTCATTGGATTTTACCAAACCCTAATATCTACGGTGATGATTAAGTGGAAAAGATCAAGCTACCTAATCAAAGAGGTATAAGACTAACCTAATTGCAGGTTATGTACATGCAGAGGTTAATTTAGTTGATTATAAAATCTAAGAAGAAGGTAGAGAAGGATGAGAAGAGTAGTACATGACTTCACAGTGGTGATTGCTTGACGGATTTCTAAGCAGACTTGAGTGATAGAGATGACAATGGAGGCCATTTTGTGAATTAGCATTTGAGCAAAAGTGGATCTGTATTTGCAAAGTGAGCTGTATGTTTCAGATCACATTACTGTTACTTTATAACCATGTATCAGTGAAAAATCTTTTTAAACAAGGTTTAACTAACAATCATATTGTAAATCATTTAATCAAGGTAGCATTCTAATGGAATGGTCTAAGCCCTCTAACAAGTCTCACTTTTAACAAGGTGATTAAATTGTTTAACATGGTCACATTTAATAGTGTGTATTGTAACCTTTAATAGGGTTGGCTCCTCACAGAGCTCACTTTAAAAGAGTGAAAAATTGGTAGCATGTTACTGGTGGTTTTTCCCATATTGGATTTCCATGTTAAATCCTGGTGTCATACTTGTGTGAATTTTATTTGATGTGTTGTATTGTTAAGAGTTTTATATTCTGCATTTTGATTATGTTAGGATAGTGAACTACAAGTTTGTGTTACTGATTATATGTTATAGAGACCAAGTGGATTACTGAGTGGATCTGAGTTGGTTAAAGTGTTTGAAAATTCAATTGGTACTTCTAAACCCGAGGATAACTAATTCACCCCCTCTCAGTTATTCTAAATCATTCTAACAAAACCATCATTCAGATCATAAATCAATACATCAAAAGAAACAAGGTGACCAAGATCATTAAGACTACACACAATAATGGTTGTCACCTCCTGTAGTCAAATAACATAATGATCGAGAGTCAAGAACACATGAAATCACATCATAAATGTACAAAAGTAAACACATGAACCAATAGATGATAATAAAAGGTTATCATCTTACCACCGTACAAACCCAAGGAGCAAGAAGTATAAAATCATAAAGATAATTCAAGTTTGGAGATGAATCCCCATCTAGGGCAACATTATACCCATGTAGACAATCAATCCAAACATAAAAAACCAAATGGAATATATTTGATATCTTTGTGAATCCAAGTATATCATGTTATCAATTACTTTTTTATTACACAAATCTCTTAATATAAGGTACATCTTTAAATGTTAAAATTAGTGCTATTTATAAAGTGTTACTTAACTCTCATTTAAAAAAAAAGTGTAATCCTTATTAATTTCATAATGCTGTGATAACCCAAGTTGATTATAAATTATGAATAGCATATATACAATCCCAAATTTAAATCTTGTTCTAATTATGTTCTACCCACGTAAAATATAATTAATCAAATAAAACACTAAAAAAACAAATACATTTCAAAATATAAATTAATTGTATTTTGAAATATAACCTAATATAAAAAAATTAAAATAAATTAAATATTATAAATCTATCAAAACATAACATATATACATTAAAGAAAATAAAATTCAACATATTATATATATATATATATATGCATAAATTAGATTATATTAAATAATAAAAAATATTAAAAAAAAAACTTAAA
>MU227907.1:923048-955384 GCA_018584345.1 Thuja plicata
TCAAGAAAAGGAAGAAGGATTGAAATCCTTGTCTCACTGGTTTTCTGTCATATTTAAGATTATGATTTGTATGGTTAAACCCTGTATATGATTATGCTTGGTCATTTACAAGGTATTTTATAAGCTTTTTCAATAGAGATACATGACAAATCAGTGTCCACATCAACAAATACTGTGTTAACAGCCATTATTAAAGGTAAAACCTGCCTGAGTAGTTGTGGAACTCAAAAACGAAGAATGACCTTATCTAGTCCTTAGCAATTAGGCTTTTCTTGTCTCTAAATCAGAAGTAAAGGCACAGGATTCACATAGACATTTCAAGCATTGTGATTCATACAAGAAAAATCCCTAACAATTCCTTCTTCAATATTTATGTCTTCTTCATATTTAGATCTATTGTTTCTTGCATAGTCTCCATTAACATTAACATTCCTTGTAGAAGTAGGACGAACACTCGATGTGCTAAAAGTTGTTTCAATTCTAGGAAAGTCTCCAGACTATTTCAAACTTATCTCTACTAATTCCAATCTTCCAAGAAGAGTCTCTCTAGTGAATTTCTCAGTGTAATGGATAACTTGTTCTATCATATGCATTGTCTTCTTGAATTTTGGGGTCACGGTTTTCAAAATATTCCATCTAATATCATCTTCATCTTTATTTTGTTCACAATATTTAATATCTGCATCAATCTCTGATATTGTACCAATATAACTTCTAACTTATTCATCTTCGATCATTTTTGCTTCTTTAAATAGACATATCAAATTTTGTAATATGATTCTCTTAGCATGCTTATCACCTTCAAAATTAGATTCCAAAGATTAAAAAAAATTCATGACTGTACTCATTCTTGGGAAGTGCTAACAAAAGTGCTTCTATGGAAAGTATGTTACACATGAATAGATCTCTCTTAGTTCTGGTAAATTCCTCTATCTTATCTTCTTTAATGATTTCTTTTGCATTCTTAGTAATCAACCAATATCCTAAACCTAAAAATAACAAGTGTGTCTTCATCTTCTCTTTCTAGCTGTCATAACTAACTCCATCAAAATTAGGACTTTATTTTCTGAAAAGAGTCACCATAAATCTCCTTAAGCTGTTAAAATTTTCCTTCAAGGACCTAATGTTCTGATACCAGTTATTAGAAAGTAAATTCCACCAAGATAACTGAGAGGGGGGGGGGGGGGGGGGAATNGGGGGGGGGGGGGTGAATCATTTATCTAAATAATATAACTTTTATCAATCTTATAAACTCTGAAACATGTAAATAACAATAACTACAACCACAAATAGATAACCATACACAATAACACCAGATTTGTTAACTAGGGAACCTCTTGATCAAAGAGTAAACCCCAGTGGGAATGATACCCACAAAAATATGTACTAATACAAAAATTACTTGTGAGAGAATGGACTATGTTATGATTCTATGAAATACATCCACTACATATCAGTCCCTATTAAGAGACTTTGAATCCCCACTAGAAGATTCTAACCCTGTTAGGAGTTGTGGAAGATAGAATGACCCAGTGTCCAAACAGATTCAAGGGAAAGACCACTGAACCCATTATCCAACTAATCTCTCTATTATTTAGAATAGAATAATACCAAATAACTGAATTTCGAAACTCTATATCCTCTCTTCTCTGACCATGCCTCTGTTGCACCACTTACTACTAGATCTCAAATACCAGATCTTCCAACTTCGCATCACATACAATCCTTTTAATACTGCTACAAAATCATACATACATGCTTTCTCTCTATATCATCATCCTTCATTCCATTCATTCATATATAATTAAATAGCAATCTTTCTTTATACCAAGCCCAATACTTCACAATTGAGTCGGCCAATTAAGCCTAAACAATTGCAAAATATAAAACAATACATTTTACATAATTACCCAACACTGTTGGCTCACAAACCTAATAATTCTTCACACGTGTGATCCCAAAATAAGAAGTCTTAGTTAGATCACCTTCATACTATCTTCCAACTCTACATAACTTTGGCAAGCAAAATTCCATACCAGTCAAAAGATATAATCCAAACATCACAAACTATCTCTCAAAAACTCTGTCAAAATAAGATCTTTAATAAATCTCGAATAACTGTCACCAAAAATTAAATCTATGTATGCTCTCTTGACCACATCATCAAGATACTAACTGATATACGTTATCCACTATGCATAACCTCATCTGCAATTCTTTGTTTGTGCTAACTCAATCTTTGTCTGCTACTCTGTCAATCTTCATTAAAACACTATGTTGATATCCAAATAGTATGTTGACATCAATGACAAAAATAGTCACTAATATAACATACAAAAACTCTAGTAATGCTAAAAGTTAGTATATTTGGGATTTGTAGTCTTGATAGAAGGTCTAAAAATGGACCTAGAAAAGGTGAAGGCTATCCTCGAATGACCTACCCCAAGGAGTGCTACTGAGGTAAGATCTTTTCATGGTTTGGATAGATTTTACAAAAAATTTATTCAAAGTTTCAATAGTATTTGTCGACCCTTGAATAAAAAAATGAGAGGGGATAGGAAAGAGTTTAAGTGGACTATAGGGGAAGATAAGATTTTTGAATTGTTGAAAAGAAAAGTTATAGAACAAACTATTTTAGCACTTCCAGATTTTAATAAGGTGTTTCAAGTAGATTGTGATGCTAGTGGTAATGCTATTGGAGAAATTTTGAGTCAGGAAGGTAAACCCATTGCTTATTTTAGTGAGAAGTTGAATAATTCCAAGAGAAAATATTCTATTTATGATCAAGAGTTCTATGCTATAGTTCAAGCATTGAGGAAGTGGAGACATTATATTTTTCCAAAAGAGTTTGTTTTGTTTACTAATCATCCAGATTTGTAATATTTAAATAGTCAATGAAAGTTGAATCAAAGGCATTTGAAATGAGTTGCATTTTTTCAGAGTTACACTTTTTTTTTGAAACATGGGAGTGGGAAGTCTAATAGGGTTGCAGATGCCCTTAGTAGAAGGCTGATTTTTCTGACAAAGATGCAGATTGAGGTTGTTGGGTTCAAGGAACTCAAGAGTTTGTATCCCAAAGATCCATATTTTGGCAAAGCTTGAAGAGAACCTGTTACTTTGGATAGAACCAAATGATTATATTTCATAATCTATGATGATATGTTGTTCAGAGGTAGTCAGTTGTGCATTCCAAAGAGTTCCATTAGGGATAATCTAATCAAAGAAAAACATAGTGGTGGACTAGTTGGACATTTTGTGCAAGATAAAACCATTTATTTGGTTAGTGAGAACTATTATTGGCCATAGTTGTAGCATGATGTTAATAAATTTGTACAAGGTTGTAGAGTATGTTAGATGGAAAAAGGAGTGAACCAGAACACAAGGTTATATCATCCATTACCTGTACTAGAGAAGTCATTGGAAGATATAAGTATGGACTTTGTTCTTGGCCTACCGAGAACTCAAAAAGGGCATGATTCCATCTTTGTAATGGTGAATAGGTTTTCAAAAATGGCACATTTCATTCCTTTCAAGAAGACTAATGATGTTGTTCATGTGGAAGAATTTTTTTTCAGGGAGGTGGTAAGACTACATGAATTACCAAAGAGCATAGTTTTAGATCGAGACACCAATTTTGTTGGATACTTTTGGAGAACCTTGTGGAAAAGTTTGAAGATAGATTTGAATTTCAACTCAGCCCACCATCCATAGACTGATGGATAGAAAAAATTTGTGAATAGGAGTTTGGGAAACCTATTGAGATGCTTGTTTGGAGATAAACCAAAGGGATGGGATTTGGTTTTACCACAGGCGAAATTTGCATATAATAATTTTTTCAATAGGACCACCGGTAAATCCCCATTCCATATAGTGTATGGAAGTAGTCCCAGAAATGCACCAGAATTAATAAAGTTGGACAAAGGAGAGACAAGTAGCATTGAAGCTGAAGACTTTGCATGAGGAGGTGAGGTAGCATTTTAATAAAATGAATACACAGTACAAGGCTAAGGAAGACAAGAAAAAGAGGCATAAGGAATTCCAGGTGGGAGATGAAGTCATGGATCATTTGAGAAAGGAGATATTTCAAGTAGGAACATATAATAAGTCAAAGATGAAGAATTTTGGACAATGTAAAATACTAAAGAAGCATGATTCGGGAAATGCTTATGAAGTAGAGTTGCCTAGTGAACTCAATATTTCACTAGTATTTATCATTTTAGATTTAAAAGAATATCATGAGGGAGGTGTTGAGGATCATATCACAGAAGCATAATGGAATATTCTAGCAACTACTTCAGCTATAGGGGAGATTGAAGACACTTTTGATAGTCATGTTGGGAGAAGCACAAGGAACATGACATATGAAGAATATTTTTTCAAATGAAAGGAAGACCTGTAGAAGATTCATCATGGCTATCAAGGGAGGAAATTAACCATCTTGGTTTTCCTTTGACCACCTAATATGTGATAGGGTCACTTCTCAAATTACCCCGAGTTTCTGATGGAGGAGCATCTTGGGTGTAAGAGCAATCTTTCATGACCCAAAAATATTTTCTAGTTTCTTTTCAATAAGGCTTGTTTTGTGCGAGTTGCTATTTCTGGAAAGTTACTATTTCTAGTATGATTTTTTGTTTGAGCTCAGAATGTTCTATTTTCTTCCCCAGAGGTTCAATTTAATTGTATCAACCTGCCAATAAAGTTTCATTTCCAGATCAAGTCTAGTTTTGTAGATGATGAATATTTTCGCTATTGGCAGCAGGGTACAGAAACTTCAAACTCAGTTTTGAAGGCTTTAGAGGCTCCAAATGGGGTTGAAACCTTTGTTTACTAGAGATTACATCAGTCAAGAATTGTAGAGCACTTTGTGGCATTTCTAAAATGGGGCTACGGGTCAATGAGTGATGAGTTATGGTCTCCGAAAGTTACGCTACCTGGAGTTGAAAAAGTTAAATTTTCTTCAAAATTTATTTTTGGGTTCTGAAGCTTTTTGGGCCTATTCTAATGTAATAAAAATGAATGATAATATCTTAGGGGTGTTCAGCCTCAAACTTTAGGGTTTAAATTCTAGAATCTTCTTGGGCAGTTAAAATTGCCTATATATTGAAGGCTCATAGTGTTGTCTAGGGCAGTTCTGGCTTATGCATCTGGTGATTCTGGCTTGCAAAATATTGTAATAAAATGCCTATGTGGCTATGAATGTTATATTTTTGAATGTGCATGTTATATTTTAGAATATTGTAATTTTATTTCTTTGAGGATAATAGAAAGCTCATTTTCCTATCTTTGCAAATCATTATTATTCTTGATTTTGTTGTGTGTGTGTGTGTGTGTGTGTGTGTGTGTGTGTGTGTGTGTTAATAAGGGGATCACCCTTCATCAGTTTTCGATAGGAAACAACTTGTAGTTATATTTTTTGTATAATTTTGTAGCTAATGTTTCTCAAAGATATAGTTAGGAATGAAACAATAAAGTTTGCATAAATATAGAAATACAAAAGAAAAATAGCTACACGAAATAAAATTATATTGATCACATTGGTTACAAAATACAAGAATTACAATGAATATATAAAGACATAAGTAGAAATTATGCATGTAATTTCTAAGGACTAACAACTAAATTCATGAACTCCTAGAATAGAATTGGAAGAGAAAGAGGGAGTTAAAAATAAGAACCCTCTTTAATTATCTTGCATACATGCAATTCATTCATCTGTAAATCACAAAGATAAGTGAATGTTAAGTTGTGATAACACTCCCCTTAAGCCTAACTAAGGAGACTAATGAAAAGAAAGAGGACAGAGGGAAAACCCAGTGGGAACAAACCCCGCCCCCCCCTCAAAATATATGCAACCATATAAAATGCTAAAGAAACATCTTCCTAGACATAAGAAAACTATTGATAATTGTTGAATAATAGCTTACATAGTGCTAAATGAAGAACCTTCTCTAAAACCATGATCATGATCAAGATCTATCTACCTGAGTGTCCCCAACAACACTACTCAAACAATGAGTAGATGGAAAACAAAGACAAAACATCTATCAATTGAAGATACATAAGACAATAATTTGCATAGGTGACCCCAAACAATCAACATATGGAAAATAATGGAAAAACATCTATAAGTTGAGGATGCATATGACATATGAATCTATAGGAGTGACCCCAATGATATTACTAAACCATGCAAAAATAAAATGCGAGTTGATAATACAGGTTCCAATTTTCAAAAAATAAAACTGATCAACTATGAAATCAAGGAAGTATTAGCACAAAGAGGCATGACATGTCCACTAAAACGCATGTCACTAAAGAGAAAATAAAGGAAAGATCCATGTATTAAGAGAATGAGCTTGGAATAATTGTGATGAAGAAGACTCATGGGCCTAAATTTGATGATGTTTCATAGCCTTCTCTAAAGCATCTAGTCCCATCTAACATCTACTGATTGCATGTCCCACCTTACCACAAAAAATGCAAGGCTCACCCAATTTCTTCTTATTTCCCTGACATTCTTGATTGGGTTGTGAGTTTTTCTTCTCACTTGTATACACAACAAGAGCATGAGCTTTGGAACTGTTTAAAGTACCCATCTTTATGATCTTATCTTGCTCATATATTAGGGACTCAATGAAATTATTTATAAATGGCATCTTCCAACTTTCTCCTGTTGTAAGCCTGACTGCATGAAAAGAAGAGACAAACATAACATATTCTAGACCCAATCTTGACAAAATAGCAAGAATTAATTTTTTTTCTTGCATGGATTTGTCAATTCCACATTCTTTCAGCTGAAGTAATAAGGTCTTAAAATTTGTGAAGAAGTCTTGAATATTCTCAAAACTACTCATATCTAATGATATGTGCTCATTTTCAAGGATGTGACCCTGCATCTCATCATACTTCACAAACAGAGCCTCCAACATAGTCCAAACTGGGTTTCAATCTATGCATGCTTTGACATGAAACAGTAATTCTGGAGACATTGATAAGCATAAAAGACTAAACGCCTCATCCATGCAGTTGAAATATTTAGATTTCTCATCTGGAGAATTTGATTCAACCTTTGTCTCCATGACTATTCAATACAAGCATTTACTTCTAAGATGAAGAAGAATCTTTGGTTTCCATTAGAAATAGTTGTATGGTGTAAGAAGAGCAGAGACTAAAAATTCCATTATTTTTAAGGGATTTAATATTCAATACCTGCAAAAGAAACTTATATTTCTTTTTCTAGCTCCCAAGCTCTCACACCATATATAATTTTGCATCTAATGTTGTTCAAAGATCTAGCTAGGAATTAAAAAATAAAGCTTGCAAAAATATACAAATATAGAAGAAAATAGAGATTCAAAAAATAAAATTCTATTGATCACATTGGTTACAAAATACAAGAATTACAATGAATATATAAAGACATGAAAGTAAATTATGCATGTAAAGGCATGTAATTTTTTAAGATTAAAAACTAAATGCATGAACTCCCATAATATAATTGGAAGAGAAAGAGGGTGTAAAATAAAAAAACTCTCTTTAGTTAGCTTACACATGTGCAATGCATTCATCCATAAATCGCAAAGATAAGTGAATTTTAAGTTGCGCTAACATGTTTTATTTCAAAACCTCTGTCATAGTGTGTGTGTGTGTGTGTGTGTGTTTTCTTTTGCAAAACTATTAAAGTTGACATATGTAGAGACAACTCCTTATAGTTGTGTGAATTTTCAACCTCTACAATACTACCGATAAGAAAATATTTATATGTATATTATTTGTTTAATTTATATTAGTGTGTGAGAAGTCATGTTCATGAATTTGTTTGTCATACACTTCTCCAAATAGCCTGCGGGGTACTTATATTATCAAGGTTGTCATGTGTTAGGATTGCTTGTCCATTAAAATAAATGTGGGAACTATAAATTATAAGATTGAGATATGTTTATTCTGTGAAATAGTTGATGATTTTTTTTCATTTAATCCAACATTATACTATAAGGAAAATAATACAATTGTGGTGCACTTCTACTTTACATAAAAAAAAATAATATTAAGAGAGGAAATATGAGGAAAATGGGTAAAAAAATTAGTACATTTAACACATATATTAAATAATTAGATTAGTGGGCTATAATAATAATAATAATAATAATAATAATAGTAGTAGTAGTAGTAGTAGTAGTAGTAGTAGTAAGAGTGAGTGAAAGATGTCATTTATATAAGAATCAAAAGGAAATATCTAATTAAATTTGGTCACACAATAAAATCTATTTTATGAAAAGAAAAACCACAAAGAAAAACAAGATCAAGCATAAAAATATATATTGACATAAAAACAATTATGTTTAAATGATTTGTAAAGGCTATAAGAAACATGATTGAATGAAGGAGTTGCACTAATTGAAGTCTTTTCCTAAGTGGTGATTCTTAATATAGAAAATACTCTAAAAGTTTTCTATGATCTAATATGAAAAAATACAATCAAAACATGTATTTCAAAATGATTAATTTATTTTTAACACATAAAAAGGTACAACATATTAATCAGCTAAATGCAATAGCTAGAAGCCATCTTAAATTACTATGACTATTTAGAGAAAAATATTAACTTTTATGGAAACTGCAACTTATGTACCCATAATATCTTGTACTTTAATAATAGCTTGTGCAAAAACTATAGAGGAAGGGTGCTTGTAATTGTTATAACTAACTTTGCAAATTCTAAGTTTCTATATTGTACATCATATTTTAATTTTTTTTACTACCTTTGTATGCAACTTAAATATTTATAGGTATTATTTTAGCTTATGGATTGTCAAGAAAAATGTTGTGAGATTTATTTTTAAAATAAAGGTCAAAAAGTGGTCATTTACAAGTGTCGTTCAATACCTATTTAAAGATGCCCCAATAACTGTGCGCTACAATTTTTCATAAGGAAAAATTTTGACATCATACCTAGATGTATATAGCCTCAAGAAATTTTCCAAATAATTGTCTAGTTTATTTCTTACCTTCTATTTTAAGAACCCCAAAGCACTGAAAACTCTTTCATCCTCCACCAGGGTTAAGTTTAGTGGCAAATATTAGCCAATTTGAGAATATTTTGTATCTGCAATTTAAAAATTGTTGAATAAGTGGGATCGAATGGGGTGGCTAGATCGCCCTATCTTTATAAATTTTTGGTTAAATGTAATTTAATTTGCTATAATTTTTATTAATTAATTTCATCTATTTAAATATTTCACCCATAGAATCTATGTTTTCTAAACAATTTATTTAATATTTTTTCCTACAATTTTGGAAGTGTGTCTTAATTCACGACCATATTTGCTAATATGTGGTCAATATTTAAGGTTAGGGCATGAGTTAAGTATATAGATTTTACATGTGCCTTAATTCACGACCATATTTGCTAATATGTGGTCAATATTATAGAGACTTTCTATGGAGGGTTGTGTCTTTTAAAAGTTTAGCCCAAAATAGATTTGACATGTGTCTCTATGCTGCAGACTTTCTATGGAACTTTGTGTCCTTTAAAACTTTGGCCCAAAATAGAATTTATGTCATTGATCTCGGATCAAACAAAGGTTAAAAAAATAGGGTTAATATATGTCAGCTGATCAAAATGAACTCAAGGCACCTTAATAAAATTATAAAAGGCATTTGAGCTTTCAGGGGCACTACCCCTGAAAACCCCCATGAGGAAATTTCAACCCTTCCTTATATTGCAATAGGGAGCATGCCAGGGCCGCTCCCCCTTGACCCCATCTTGGGGGCGCTGCCCCCAAACTTCTGTTGAATAATTTGGGAGGAAATTGTGCCAAGAAAAGGGGAAATTTTTTACCTTCAAGTCTGATAATTGATTAGGATCAATATAACAACAATAGTGAAATAATGGTTGCTAGGTAGGTGTTCTTGTGGCCGCAATTTTCTTCAATAATGAAAGTTTCACCATGATTTTATAGAATTTTCATACAATTGAAAAAATCGTTAGTACAAATTATTATTTTTTCCATTCAATTTCAAAAATTTCACCAACAATATTAATTTTTTCCCCCTAAAACAATGTAGGATTCGCTAGGATTTTACACCTTTTCCCGGGAGGGGGTTCTAAAAGTTATCTGTACCCTCCACAAAACCCAATATCACATTTTAACATAAACCAACAAGTTTGGAAAATTCTTGTAGACACCTAAAAATGTCCCACGCCTACAAGCGACAATTTCACTAACATTCCTCTTCAATTATTAATTAATCTTTATTATTTAATTAATTTGCATCTTTCTACTATATTCTAAGTTCAAATTTCTATCATTTCTCTTTAATTTCATAAATTAAGTAATTTTAATTAATTACTTAATTATTGAGCGTCTAAATCATTAGTCATCAACTATTCCTCTATGAAGTAATTAAATAATTAACATTATTTAATTATTCCATATGTTATTCAATTAATTAAATAAACATATTATTTAATTTAATATTCTCTATTTCTTATTATTGCATTTATGTAATAATTAAATCAAAAACCCACTCATAACTAAATAAGTGATATTTTTTTAATTAAATTAATTATTCCTCTAAATAAATAAATAAGTTTAATTACTTATTTATATTCTCCCATGTGCAAGTAAATAAATTATTTAACTTATTTATTTGTAAATTATTCTCACTTGTAACTAATACTAACCCTTAGTCTAACTTCTCAATCAACTTTCTCTGACTGATCAATCAATTCAATTATCTACTTAATCTATCCAGTCTTCTATTCCACCTCATTAGTTAAGTCTTCAATCTATTTAGTTAACAAATCAATCTATCCTATTGAATATGTAATCAAGTGAGTTTAACTCCCAAACAATCTGAGTTCACTCTTCAATCACAAAAAACTAGTCCCACCAATCATGGAATCCTGATTGCCGATTGGAACCCCAAAATTCTTATAAATAAAGAGATTATTCTTTTAATTTGTTAACCATATTCATGAGAAAAACCACAAAACCAAAATTTCTTTAAATTCTTATGTTGGCACATTATTGATTGTTCATGCTTTCTGTCTATTTTACTTCCTCTTTTTGTATTAGGGTACTAAATTCTATTAATGATCTTCTTGTGGTTGACATCTTATTGTTATTGCAGGTTTTAACATAGAGAATTACCTCGATTACAAATGGTGAACTTGGTGTGAACTCACAAAACCTTGACAATTATACCTAGCAGCCCTGGTGGGACCAAATTGTTTGGTTTTCAAAGATTTGGTCATATCTTTCAAACATATTTTAACTTTTTCATAAAAAATCATTTCTGGACACAAATCAATGTTTCATTTTTTTATATAATTTACATTTTTGAAAGGTCTTAAAATTCTGCAAGGGGTCTGTTCTCTGTAATTTTAATTTTGATGAACAATATTTGCAAAAAAAAAAGATAGATCTTTGAAAACTGGTATGTTCTGATAAAATGGGTACCTAGGGCAAAAATTAAGGAATTGTTCTATGAAATTATTTTGTAGGTTTGCATTGATATAAGGAGCCTACACTCTAAAATTCAGATTTTTTTGGAATTGTTTATTTTAATAATTTTGTTTATGATATTTCATTGAAAAATATTTTTGGGCACAAATCAAGAGTATATTTTTTTGAAAGTTACATTTCTAAAAATATCTTGAAATTCTAGGGGGGACCGCTCTTTGTTATTTTGATTTTTATGAACAATAATTGCCGAAAAAAGGAGATCACAAAAAAGTGGTTTGTTTTGATAAAATGGGTCCCTAAGGCACAAATTAAGGAATTTCTTGAAAATTCTTGCATTTTTGGAAAGATCACTAATTTTTAGGGGTTACTTCTTTTTATTTCTATTTTTTGGGGTAAACTTTTTCTTTTTGTGGGTATGTGCAAGTGATAATTTTTTTATTAAAGACATTATTTTGAAACTATTAATATCATTTGGGAAAATCAATTTAGGTATTTTTATTTCAATTTGTCAAATTTCTATTAAATTCTATCTTCTAGGTCTTAGGCCTTTATGGTACTAACCTTTCTTTTTTTATCTTGTGGCGTGGAAGCAATGTTAATATTTTTAATCTAAAATCAATCCATTTCCTTTCGATGCATTCAAAATGAAGTGTATGATCAAACATCACAAATTCATCTTTGATTTGGTGCTTAAAATTGATGTGGGGTTAAAAAAATGAACAAGGAAAAATACATTTGATATTGGTGTATAAAAACTGAACAAGGCAAATCTCATATAGTTTGTTGCTTAAAAATGAACCCTTCTGCTTATATGGATGATTGGTAGATTAACTAACATTTGAGTTTTAGTGCTTAATCTGATTAACTGAGTATTTTAGGTGTTTGGTGCACTTGCACATTCTATTATATTAAAAACCTTTTATTTTCTTAGAGAGGTTTGTTTGGGGAATGTACTTCTTCCTTAAAGGATGACCTCCAACTGGTAAATCCTTCCAACCAGTATATAAATGAGACATGGGATAAATCCTAGAATGGTTTAAATCTAACCAAGCTAGCTTAGGCTAGGTGTGTTGATGGTATCCTAGATGGGCCTAAGTGCCTAAGTAGCCAACATGGTCAACTAGAGACTTAAGTGTCTCATTCGCGTACAAACTATTTGGGTAGACTCCACAAACCTTACTAAAACCCTGTTTAAATAGAGGCTACCCAATTCACCTATAAATCATTGTCTTATTATAGTGCAAGGGGAGGGAAAAATATCCCCCCACTAGATCCCCATCATATGTGTCCCAGGGTATTGAGTTAGTGAAAGAGATCTTCATTATCATGACAACAATACCTAGAAAAGGAATAAACATGAGCACATACAACATAGACTTTCATGTTCTAGTAGTGTGACAATTGTTGTGTGAGTTGATGGATATCCAAGAAATGGGCCTATAATGTTACAATTGAAGCCAATTTGACCTTATATTAGACTAACTATTTCCATTTTTCATTGTGACCGACCGTGTGAAAACTTGCAACTTGAGAAAGTTGTTTAACACACACCAATTGTTTCTTTCTTTGTCATTCATGTAGCTATAATGAGTCTATGATTATTGTGTTCGAGCATCTTCAAAAAATGTACTCAACAGTGTCCTATACAAAGAAGCAAACATAATCATCAATATGGATCCTAAACATTCCACTTGTCTTTCATCTTGAAATTTTGTGATCAGCATACCCTTGCATATTAGAGGCTCCCATCCTACATTTTAGTATCATCCTTAGCTTATAACCTTGCATAGTCATTTACATTATGTATAGTCATCATTTTAGTCCAAAAAATCTAAAATTCTCACAAACATAGCTTGCATATCCTAGGGTTAAGTTTTCCACTTCTTAGTGTCATTTTCCAAATTAGAGGGTACATTTTCTTAGGACATTCCAGTAGTGGTCTTTTGTTTTACCTTGACTTTATTGAAATTCAGTTACAATCTTGCCTTGGCTTAGGCACCTATAATTTTGGTTAACATTTTTCTTAGACAAACATCATTGCTAGAATTTGTCATTTTGTTCTACCTTTTTGAAGTCAAGATTGCCCATAGAATCATTCAGGTCTTTCTTTCTAGGTTTACCTTCAAAATTTATAGAACCTCTCTTAGGGAATATTACCTACACCTTAGGCATCATTCTAGTCACTCATTCATAGATTGCATTAGCATCCCAAAATTGGAGAAATCTAAAAAATTAGTTTCCCTTATTTTCATTGCATTTCAAAATCAAAAACCCAAAAAATTAGAGTCCTAACCCGATTCTCTTGCATATACTATTGGATGATATCATATTTGGATACTATTTATGTTGTTGATTTCATGTTTTGTCACTAATGTCGATAAATGTTTTTGTGGAGAGAACATACTGGTTATTTTACTGATAGAAGTGTATGACATTGTACGGATGATTCAGATCAATCAAAGACATGGATATGAAGAAGGATGTGTGAAGAACTTATTCCTTAATTCAGTTGGCTTAATATTACATATTGGTGATGTTACAAATGTTTCAGTGAAGACTAGTTTTTGGACTTTGATAGTGATGCTTGATAGAGAAGGTCTCTGTGTTTTGGGTATATCTTACAAGTGAAGATGATTCTGCACATGTGAGCTTAGAGGATGATAGAGGACACATTGAGGAATGTTTTTTTTTTATTGATAGATGTGAGAGTATTGATGACGTTAGTTGTGGTGTGTATTCTAGAGGAGACCTATTTGGTGGCTGACTTCATACATGTAGTGTGTATTATGAGTTGTGAGCATGGATTTCAGATCTTGGAGTATAACTGACGTATGTAATTGATGTTTACTTGTTATAGGTATCGTGTGTATCTTAGCAAGGGGTTACACAATTATTTGTATATTGGGAAAGCCTAATTAGCCGACCTAATGAATTATTTGTGTATTGGGAAAGCTTAATTGGCCGACCTAATGAATTATTGTAATAGGGTATATATGTGAGATATTTTATTTTGGAAAGATGGGTAGAGATTGAAAAGGAAGAGAAGTGTGAAAGTTGTGAGGCTTGTTTGGCTGGTGGATGTAGACCAGAATTTGTGATAATAATACTTCATTAGAACTAACCAAGAAAAGATAGTTTCTATCAGACTGATGCAGGAGCATCTTGGGTCATTGTCAATCCTACTCAACAAAAAAGATGATTGTTTTTGTTCTTTAGTTTGTTTGGATATTTCTCAGGAAATACTCTGTTTCTCAATTTCTGTTGCTTGGGCATGCTTGTCTCTGTCACTCGGGTTCTGTTTCTCGGGCATGCTTGTTTCTATTTCTTGGGTCTATCACTCAGGAAAGCTTGTTTATTTTCCTATTACTCAAATTTCTCATCTGTCACTTGGGTTGTGTTTCCTGTTGCTCAGGGTGTTCCTTTCCTGAGTCACTCTGTTGCTTGTTCAACCTTTGCCTAAGATGTTTATTTTGGAGTTGGATCTAGTGGCTGACTTCTTCAGTTAATTTTTATGGCTTAATTGATTTGGGGTCTCTCATTGGGATCTATGTGGACCTAAATATGTGTCTCACTTATGGATTTAAGCACCAACCTCTCTTGTTGAAATCTTGTATATATTTGTTTCTTTGTTCTTAGTTTAGGTGGTGCTTAGAGAGTTATTAGAGCATGATAGATTGGATAGGAGAATAAGATTTGATATCAGATTATCTGTAAGCAAGTCTGTGACCTTGCATGTATAAAGATCATATTTTAATTGATTGAATATATGACCAAAACTGGGAAGGCCTTATAGCCCGACATGTAATGATTTTGATCAATTAATGATAACATATCCTATTGTTTCTTCTCTTACTATGTTTTTTTGGATTTTGCATTGGTTGTGAAAGGTGGTTTTGTAGTTGGGAGAGCCCTAGGCCCCATCTCATTACCCCTCCCTATGTTAGGTGGTATTAGAGCATTAGTGAGATCTAAGTTCCTTCTTGTAAATCCTAACCCTAGTTGATATTGTTGTGGGGTAACAGATTACGATCTGACCTACAATTGCAAAGGGATTCAAGATGGTTCATCAGAGAGGAAATAAAGATCGAGGTATAGCTGATATGCTTAGACAGATGGATGCTAGATTGGAATTTGTTAAGAAAGCCTAGCATAGAGGAAGACATCTTGAAGATGTTAATGATGATGAAGAGGTTTAAGGTGAAGCTACACTAGCACCTATGATAAATCAGGAAGAAGAGCAATTCCTGAGTGCTTTAACAAGTTTGAAGTCCACACCTCAGTTTAATCCTCCTAAGTATAGTGGAAAGTTGGATTCTGATGAATTTATTGACTAGCTAACTGAGATGGAAAAGTATTTTGAATATGAGAATGTAGCAGAGGATAAGAAGGTGAAGATTGCAAGAAAAAAATTGAAAGGTCATGCATCCTTATGGTGGGAACATCTGTAATTGGATCGAAAGAAGAAAGATAAAGAGAAAATCAAGGTATGGGATAAGATGGTAAACAAATTGAAAGACAAGTTTCTACCTTGTGATTATAAGATTAACCTAATTAGGTGAATGCAAAGTCTGAAGCAGAAAGGAAAATAAGTAAAAGACTACACTGATGAATTCTATAGACTGGACATCAGATCTGGACATGTGGAAGATGAAGTGGAAAGAGTAGCAAGATACCTAAATGGATTGAGAAGTTCCATACAACATTAAATCAGTTTGGTCAAGATGGAAATAATTGAGGAGACATATCAATTTTTGCTAAAAGGTGAGGAGAAGTTGAACATAAGATATGAAAAAAGACAAAGAGGTAGATGTGGTAGATTCCCCAGAGGAAGAGGAAGATCTCATGGTGAAAATAGTAGATCTAAATCATACAAGTCAATTTCAGACACATCTCAAGATAAAGGAAAGATTGAATGGAAAGGTGGAAGTTCATATCAAGGAAGAGGTAATTACTCCAGAGGTGGTTATAGAAGAAAGGGATTCCAAGTACTTGTTACAGTTGTTGTGAGGAAGGACATAAATCCTTTGAATGTACACATGCAAGAAAGAAAGTTAGTAGTAGTAGAAATGTATTGGCACAAGAGGAGTCACCAAATGAAGCTGAGAAGGAAGGAAATATCATGATCCAAAGGATACTATGGAGTGAGAAGGATAAGCAAGATCCTGTTAGGAAAATTTTATTCAAGACCAGATGTAGAGTTGCAGACAAATTTTGGAAGGTGATTGTAGACTGTGGGAGCTAGTAGAATCTGGCATCTGAAGAAATGGTTGCAAAATTGTAGTTGGAGAGGATGAAACATCCTAAGCCCTATCAGATCTCATGGATCAAAGATGATCAGATGTTAATGGTGAGTGAACAATGTTTTGTGAATTTGAAAATTAGAAAGTATTATGATAAGGTTTTGTGTGATATTATGCCTATGGATTGTTGTCATATTTTGTTGGGTATACCTTGGAAATATTATAGACATGATATACATGATGGAAGATTGAATATATATTCTATTTGGGTTGATGGTAAGAAGCAAGTTTTGGTACCTTTGGTTGAAGAATCTACTGGTGAAATTTGTACATCTGTGAAAATTTGTTTTATGGAAGGTAGATAGTTTGTTAAAGATTTGATAAGAAATGATATATGTTATGCTTTGAATCCTAACAAATTGAGTAAGAATATAGAATATGACATTCCTAGAGAAGTTGGAAAGTTTCTCACTGAGCACCAGGAGATAATTTTAGACAATGTACCTGATGGTTTGCCACCACTGAGAAATATCATTCACTATATGGATTTGATTCCTGGAGCTAGTTTACCAAACAAAGCACCACATAGGTTAACACCGAATGAGAATGAAGAGCTTAATTGACAATTTCATGAATTGTTGAACAAAGGTTTGATCTGAGAGAGTTTGAGTCAATGTGCAGTACCAACTATATTGGCACCTAATAAGAATGGAGAATTGCGAATGTGCATTGATTCCAGAGCAATTAATAAGATCACAGTGAAGTATAGGTTTCCTATACCGAGAATGGATGACATAATGGATCATTTGAGTGGAGCAAGATATTTTACCAAAATTGATTTGTAGAGTGGATATCATCAGATCAAAAGTATAGAAGGTGATGAATGGAAGACTATTTTCAAGACAAAGGAAGGTTGTATGAGTGGTTAGTTATGCCTTTTGGTTTAACTAATGCACCAAGTACTTTTATGAGGTTAATGAATGAAGTTTTGAATAAATTATTGAATAAGTGTATGATTGTATACTTGGATGATATTTTGATATTCAGTAAGAATAGAGAAGAGAATTTGATGCATATATAGAAAGTGTTGCAGAAATTCAAAGAGGAAAAGTTGCTGATAAATTTGAAGAAGTATTCCTTCATGAAAGAAGAACTTGTGTATTTGGGTTTTGTGATTTCAGCTGATGGTTTGAAGATGGACCCAGAGAAGTTTGATGCTATAAATAGTTGACCTACACCAGAAAAATTCATTGAGGTAAGATCATTTCATGGATTGAAAAGTTTTTACAGGAAATTTATCATAAATTTTAGTTCTATTTGTAATGCTATGACTGAAACAATGAGAGGAGACAAAAGAGAATTCAAATGGACACATGGAGCTGATAAAAGTTTTGAGGCTTTGAAGATGAAGGTTGTTGAATTACCTGTGTTAGAATTACCTGATTTCAATAAGGTGTTTCAAGTTGAATGTGATGCAAGTGGAAGTGCAATTGGAGCTATCTTGACTCAAGAAGGTAAACCTATTGCTTTCTTTAGTGAAAAGTTGAATCATGCAAAAAGGAAATATTATGTCTATGATCAAGATTTCTATGCTATTGTGCAAGCTATGAAGAAATGGAGACATTACTTGATGCCAAATGAATTTTTTTTGTGTACTGATCATAAGGATTTACAGTATTTGGGTAGTAAGAATAATTTAAATCAGAGACATATGAAATGGGTAGAGTGTTTACAGAGTTTCACATTTTTTATTAAAGATAAGAGTGTAATATCTTTCGAGTTGCTGATGCATTGAGTAGAAGAAGATCTTTGTTGATTGAAATGAGAATTGAAGTTTTTGGTTTTGATGAAATGAATAATTTGTATGAAAGTAATCCTGATTTTTCAGAGCAGTGGAGAGTGTGTAGAGCAGCTAATTCAAATCAATCAACTAAGTATGAAGACTATTTCATTCAGGAAGATATTTTTTTCAAAGGTATTCATTTGTGCATACCGTGAGGTTAAATGAGAACTAATTTGATTAAGGAAAAACATAGTAGTGGATTGGCTTTACATTTTGGTATTGATAAAACATTAAGTGTTCTTAAGTGATAGAAGTAACCCCAAGGTGTGCTCACATAATACTTCTAGACAAGACCTAGCTTGTCCTAGTCCACATAGAATCCCAATTTTCCTTTAGGACCACACTAGTCTCAATAAATTGAGCCTAAGAATCCTCCTAAATCTTCTCTAAGAGTTAAAACTATTGTGTTTCACCTTAAAGGACATCCACCATTAGTTTTGTCTCACAATACTTCTCATTGGTTTTGAAGAATTCCAATCCCAAATCCTTCATACCAACTCAAAAAATGTTACAAGGGCCTTTTACACTCTTTGTATGTTCATTCTTCATCCATACAATCCCAATTCCATAGGTCTTCACTCCCAATTTAGTCCAGTTCCAAAATTGCACTCAAATTGCTCCTATTAGGCCTAAAACACTAATTAGCCCTATCTAGAGGGTTTTTCAAGATTTAATATTAAAAATTACACACAAACCCTAAAATAAATCAAGGATCCAAATACCCTTTTGGGAAACCTAAGATATTTTTAAGGTCTAAGGTCCCCAATCCTTTTGTACACGTCTGTCTTGAAATGTAGGGCTATTAGGCCTATTTTGGCTCCTCACAAGCACTTCTCTCATTTCTATTGAAAAATCAATCCAAATGGATTGGGTGGGTTCTAAAATAAATTCTATGGATCTATGAGACCCTAAAGACATTGAGAAAACACTTGTTTTAGTACTCCCATGCACACCCTTGTCTCTACATTCTTGTTTTCACCTACCATACACCTAATCGAGTTGGCCTAGCTCACTTAGGGCATGGCTTTAAAATTAGAAAATTGACTCTTCTGACCTCCTACCTACATATTTACACTATAAAGAGGCTCCTCTAAAACATTCATTCAACCTTTTTAGTTTCCTACGATTGAATTTCATGGGGGAGCCATAAAACCAAAAAATACCTAAACTGAACAAATAGACTACCTAGTTATTAAACAATTTCCTACACCTATCAAATCCACTCTACACTATTAGAAATTTGAATTAAAAAGTCTTAGATAATTCTCTACTACATGAATCCACACTTAGATCAGTTAATTCAATCCATTAAAACACAATAAACACTCAAAGAAGTTGTCTGTACTTTGTTTTCATAGACACTTGCTCTATTGCTCTCCAAAACTTGCATACATCCACTCTACCCTGGGAAAAGAACCATAGAGTGTCTAAATATTATTCCTCCACCATTTTATTCCACTATAATTCATTTTCCACTCCTATAATGGAGGGAATACAGTGTTGTCGAGTTGCATGCAATATTTGCAAAAAGTTGCAAATGTTGTCATGACAACTTTTAGCATCTTTTGCATTTATGATGCAAAATAAATTTTAGGGCCTCTAACCCATTTAGTTAAATGAAATAACATAATTTATGTCTCCTTAATAATATTTCTACCCCCACATGGTTCTTGGACACATTTAGACATCATTTCCCACATTAGACCAAACTAAGGACTAAACAACTAAAAGCAAATAACAAAGACTAAGATGGAATTTACCCTAACCACAAATCCATATAGTCAAAAACAACAACAAGACCTTATAAGGTCTTAATAAAACACACAGTGACTTGGCTAGGGTCAGTTACAAGCCAAAACTGACTAGGCCTTGAGGATAGCCTAGGTGCTCCTGCACCATCCTCCCCTAATGAAAATATTTCAATCCACCCTTGGATTGAGTAAGTTGAGGTCAATGCCCAACTTTTAAAACTTAGTCTCCTTGATCCACACAACATCTGCATCTAGTTTTCCTTTCCACATTACTAAGTGTTCTTCATACTCCTTCTTTCTAGTCCTTTTGTAGACTCTAGAATCCAAAATGTGCTCTGCTTGCTAGATTGGTGTAGATGGAAAATGTAGTTCTTCCACCTCCTGTATAACCTAAGTCAAAATCTAATCTGCATCTAGGATTTGGCCTTTTAATATTACCAATTCTACAAAATTAAACACTGGTGATAAACCCATATCCTCTAGAAGTTATACCTTGGAAGAATTGGCTCCAAATTTAACCAGTATAACACATGGGCCAACTATTCTCATTTGAAGTTTGTGTGGTGTTCCTTTCTGAAGTCTTTCCTTGTTGAGGTGAACCATTACTAGATCTCCCACCTTTAATTGGACATCTCTTCTTCTCTCATCCACTTTAGTCTTGATCTTCTCTATATTGTCAATGAGTTTCTTCCTGACTATCTCATGAACTTCTTGCATAGAATGTGAAAAATCATCAGCATAGCCACTCCCCTTGGCTCCATCCTTTAGGTCTCTAAGCTCATAGATTCCTCTTGGATGAAGGCCCTAGACTATCTCAAAGGGACTTTTTCTAGTAGTCCTATTCACCGTGTCATTGTAGGCATATTCTGCTTGCCCAATGAGCTGGTCCCAAACTTGACCATACTCTTTTGTTAAACATCTTAGGAGATTTCCAAGACTCCTATTGACTACCTTTGTTTGAACATCATAATGAGGATGGTAGGAAGATCCAAATGACAAATTTGTTCTAATTGTTTTCCACAGAGTCTTCCAAAAATGACTCATGAACTTGGTGTCTTTATCATATACTATACTCAGTGGTAATCCATGAATTCTGAAAACCTCTTTGAAGAATAGGGAAGCTATCTGAATGGCATAATTTTTTGTCTTGAAAGGCACAAAGTGTGCGATTTTACTAAATTTTTTGACAATAACATATATGTTGTCCATTCCTTGTTTTGTTTTGGGTAAACTAGCTAAAAAATCCATGCTCATACATTCCCATGGTCTGATTAGAATGGGAAAAGGTTGGTATAGGCCGACATTAGTAGATGTTCCTTTGGCTTTCTGATAGATAACACAACTTTCCACATATCTCTTAACGTCCAAATTCATCTTGGGCCAGAAGTAGAATCTTTCAACTAATTCTTGAGTTTTACTAACCCCAAAATGGCCACTAAGTGCACCATTGTATTTCTCCTGTATTAGATTCTCCCTAATACACCCCCTAGGGACACACAATTGAATCCCTTTAAACAATAGAATAGTATGTAAAGTATACTCAGAGTATTGACTATGAAAGTGATTTTAATAGTCTAGGCATACCTTGTAGATGTCTGCAAAGTCCTCATCTTCACCATACATGTCTTTGAAGTTATCTATTCCCATACTCTGCAGTTGAATTTATTGGATAGTCAATGCTCTTCTTCTTAAATCATCTACAACCTTATCCTACAATCCCTTCTTGTGCTTGATGTTGAAGGTGTAAGCTTGTAGGTAATCAACCCAATTCATATGCTTGTGACTCAATTTGTCTTGTGAGTTCAAGAAGCTCAATGCTTGATTGTCTGAATAGAATATGAACTCCCTTGGAAGAAATTAATGCCTCCATTTTCTCAGTGACTGGACCAGAGCATACATCTCTAGGTCATATGAAGAATATTTCTTCTTATCTTTACTTAGTTTCTCAGAGTGGAAGGCCACTATTCTTCCCTCTTAGCTCAAGACTGCACCAATGACTACATTGCTGGAATCGCATTCCACTATAAATAGATTTTCAAATATTAGTAAAACCAAAATTAGTTGGGTTGCAATCTTCTTTTTCAGTATCTCAAAAACATGGTTAGCTTGTTCATTCCAAATAAACTTAGTCTTCATGCCTCCTTTAGTAGTGTCTAACATTGGATCACATATTGCACTAACATTCTTAATAAACATTTTATAATATTGTGCTAGGCCATGAAAACTTCTTACCTCAGTGCTTTTCCTTGGAGTAGGCTAGTTGATGATGGCCTCCACTTTTCTAGGATCCATCTTTAAGTTACCTTGAGATAGCACAAATCCAAGGTACACTAGTTCTTGTTTGATGAATTCACACTTTTCCAAGTTGATCATCAAATTCTCCTCATTTAAATTTTTTAAAACCATTTATAGGTACTTGAGGTGCTCTTCCCTTGTCTTACTATACATGAGTATATCAACCAAGTAGACCACCACAAATTTACCAATATTATCTTTAAGAACTTCATTCATCAACCTCATGAAATTTTATGGAGCATTAGATAATCAAAATGGAATGAAAAGCCACTCATACAGTCCTTCTATGGTCTTGAAGGATATTTTCCACTCATTACCTTCCTTTACCCTTATTTGATGATAGCCACTCTTTATGTCAATCTTGGTAAAATATCTTGCTCCTCCTAGACAGTCCATTAGGTCTTCTATCCTAGGGATAGGGAGCCTATACCTTATTGTAATCCTATTGATTGCTCAAGAGTCTGTACATAACCTCCAATTTCTTCCCTTTTTGGGTGCTACAATAGTAGGCATGACACATGGGCTAATACATTTCCTAATAAGGCCTTGTTCTAGGAGCTCTTGGATTTGTCTAGAAATTTCCTCATTATGTTGAGGAGTCATTTTATAGGCTGTCTTATTTGGTATGGTAGCTCTAGGGATTAGGTCTATTTGATGGATTACTAACCTCTTAGGAAATAGGGATGAAGGTTGTACATCACTAACTATGCCTTGGTACTTCTACAGTAACTCCTGCACTTCCTTTGACAACTCTGTCTTCTTCACTTCTCTGTCTGCATTCTCTTCTTTTGGCTTCAACACTAAGGAAAAACCAACTCCCTCTCCTTCTTCCAAAGCCTCTAAGAACTCTTTTTCACTCACCAGAAGAACATTAGGACTAGTAGACTTCAATTCAACATCCTCCAATAGTGACTAAATTTTGAAATTTACATTGTCCTTCTTGAATGAGTGGGAGTTCTTCACTCCATCATGCATGGCCTGTCTGTCGTATTGCCATGGTCTACCTAGGAGAAAATGACATGCATCCATAAGTAGGACATCACATAGAATCTTGTCCTTATATCTCCCAATTAATGATTCAAACCAAGCTTTCTCATTTACAAGGACATACTATCCTTTGTTTAGCCAAGTGACCTTATAAGGATTTGTGTGGGGTATCCTTGTCATTTTAAACTTACTAACTGTCTCCTCTGACACTATATTTTCATTAGACCCTGAGTCTATGATGACTCTACACACTTTTCCCATCATCTTACACTTCACTCTAAATAATGATCTCCTCTGGCTTGGGTCTTCTCTTATTGGTTCCTTAACCAGATTCCTTCTCATCATAAGGTTCTCACCTTCTTCTGATTCTAAGGGAACCTTAGGGTGTTTGTTTCCACCACTAGCTTGTTCTTGAACATAGTTCACTCTCTTATGACTACCTTGGGAATTTGAACTCTTATTTGGACATCTCTATGTAGGATGACCCATTTTCTTGCAATGGTAAAATTTCATAATGGAAAATTAGTTCTCTCTACCTTGGTTACTGTTTCTTCCTCTTCCACTAGAGCTCCTTACTTTATTTGAACCTCCTCTACTAGAGTTTCTAGTGCAGGAGCACCCTTGAGAAGCCAGTCAGTTGGTGATCTCATGTTGTTTTGGTGTGTTAAATTGTTAAAGACCCTCTTGAAGGGCACTGTAATTATATAAGGTCATGTGGACCAAGTGTGGTGTGAAGTAGTGTTTAGTTGTGCTTTCTGTTAGGTCAAAGTACTTCATTTTGGCTCATTAATGGCATTGTACTTGATAATTTGGTCAAGTGGAAAGTTGTTTTTTCATTTCTTTAGGTTCCTATGATACCCTAAGAGGTCTAATTAACGTGATAGGTTAGGTTAGTGTTAAAACATTTGAAAAGTACAAATTGGTAAAAGATGTAAAAATGTTGCTATGCAACATTAGCAACTTTGAAAAGCTGCTGACAACATTTTTAGTTGTCTTAAGGGTTTCAATGTTAAAGTTGGATGGAGTCCATCCAAGGAGTTAGGAACTTGTTTTGAGGGGATATAAGGAAGGAAAACCCTAATTTGAGGGGTTGAAAGTCATTGTACGGATTTTGAGTTTTGGAGCCAAGGAGTTTTTGAATGACAGAGTAGCAGATTTGGGAAAAATTGTTGAATCTTGTTGTGCATGGATTAGATTTAGAACTATGATCATCTAAGCCCATTTATGGGCATGTTGTAGAGTTGTTCCAATAGTTAATTTGTTTTGTAGTTAATTTTATTTTTCATTTTGCAAATTAGTTTGTTTTAGACAGTTTGCTGTCCAGTTCTGATAGTGAGGAAAAGATGTGGACCTAACTCCATTTCCCACCATTGGTTTTATACGGCCTCTTGGGAAAGGAGACTAGGTCCATGGAGCTTAAAGAATCCAAAACATGGAGCTTTGGAAGTGTGTGCACCTATTTTAAAGGTCTTTCCCTAGGCGAGTTGAGACGGTAGCCTGACTAGGAAGACTTTGAAGAAGTGTTTAGAAAATGCAGGAGGGATGTTTTCATGAGCCAAGAAGGCCATGGATGTGTTGATATATGTTGTGTAGGTGCTCAAGAACAAGGAGGAGCACCCAAGAAACCAAGTTACCAAGTTTTGAGTCCAAAGACCTTAGACTGGTCTAAAAGGCTTGAAAAAGCCCTATTTTTGAAACAGGGTGTATGGACAGGGTTGAGACCTGAGACCACCAAAATATTGAAGGTCTTGAGTGGTAGGTGTGAACTGCCAAAATACCTTTGGGGTTCCTTTGAGGATTTTTCACTAAAATAGTACATTCCTACTTTTTAGGAGGCCTAATTGGGAAAAAGGCTACAAGGCCTAAAAGATAGGAATTTGGCATGCGATGGAGAAATGGTTTAACTTTGAAACTTAAGACTCGTGTTGGGATTAAAAAAATGAAGTTGAATGAAGCCCTAGCCCTCTTGCAATCCAAAACAATGATTAGGGCTTGGGGGGCATAGTTGAGAGGAGTTCTTGCAAGGAACAAAGAATGGGGAACCTAACAAGATAGGAAGATTCTTAGTGGAGGGAAAGAATTGGATCTTTCCAAGATTTGGAGGGTGGATTGAGGAAACCCTAAGGGTCCTAGGAGTGACCTAAGTAGAGTTCAAGACAATTGAGGAGGTGAAAAAGTTTCTCCCTATCAAAGTGGTATCAAAGCCTAGGTTCAAGATTTGGGATAAGAAGTGTTGCAAATAGTGGATGTTGCAGACTAAAGAATCAAGTGCATCTAGAAAGATGGTGACCAATGCTAAATTGGCCAAGAAAGTTGAAGAACAAGAAGAGGAAAATAGAATACTAAGAGAAAGATTGAGCCAATTAGAGATACTCTTAGGAGAAGTCCAAGACAAGGTAGATAGAGTGAAAGATAAGGTAGACCAAAAAGAGGAAAAAGAAGCTAAGGAGAAGGAGTTGGACTTAGAGGAAGAAGCACCTGCTCCCGATCCAGTCTTACCAAAGGAACCTTTCTTGAAGGCACTCAAGGCCTTAAGTGGAAAATATTTGGAGGGTGTGCCACTTTTTAGTGGACAAATGGATGCTGATCTAGTCATGGACTAGATAGACAATCTTGAGAATCACTTTGAATGTGATGGTGTGACAGATGCTCAAAAGTTAAAGGTGGCTAAGTCTAGGTTGAGGGGACTAGCACTTACCTAGTGGAAATATGTTTAGACTAAGAGAGAGAGAGAAAGAGGGAAAGACCCCTATTGTTACATGGAAGGGTATGTTATCCAAGTTGAAGTAGACTTACCCACCAGATGATTATGAAGTTTAGATGCATAGAAAGAGACAAAACCTCAGGAAGAAAGACCTTGATGTCCAAGCATATACTAAGGAGTTCCAAAAGTTATGCTTAAGATCCAAGATAGTGGAGGATGAGAGCATTAGATTAGCTAGATATCAAAATGGACTCAAATGGTCTATACAAGAAGAGATGAGCCTTAATACCCTAACCAATGTGAGACAATGCTATCAGATGGATTTAAAGATAGAAGAGAAAAGAAAGAGGAAACATGATCAAACCTCAAGAGGGAGAGGTAGAGGAAAAGAAAATACAGGACATAGAGGTAGTTTTGCTGGTAGAGGTAGTGATTATAGATCTCAAGGAGAATCCAAATTGACTAAGATAGTCAATGAGACCAGTGGAAGAGGCAGTATGAGTAGAGGCAGGGGATTCCAAGGTGGAGGAAGAGGCAGATTTGGAGGTTCAGGTAGAGCCTCACACTTTGCAAATATGAAATGTTTTCATTGTAATCAACTAGGCCATCCAACCTATAGATGCCCTGAGAAGGCTTCTAGTTCACATGGTGAAAAGAGGGTAAATTACCTAGCCCAAGAAGAGACCAAAAGTACTAAAGCTCCTAAAATTAACCTTGATTCAGAGAGTGGGGAGAATCTAATGATTAGGAGGATTCTCATTAAGGAACATGTCAAAGAAGAAGCTAAACAAAGGAGGGCACTTTTCAGAGTGAAGTGCAAGATACTTGGCAAAGTTTGCAGGATGATCATAGACTTAGGGTCTACTAATAACATCATCTTAGAGCAGGCAGTCAGCAAGCTAGGACTAACCAAGATACCTCATACAAACCCTTATAGAGTTACATGGTTGAATAAGGGACAACATGTTCCTATAAATGAGCAAGCATGGGTTGATTTTTCAATAGGCAAATATGTGGACATGATCTTGTGTGATATACTCCCAATGGATGCATGCCACCTACTCTTAGGTAGGCCATGGTAGTTTGATAGGAAGACAATTCATGTTGGAGAGAAGAACTCTTATTATTTCAAAAAAGATGGGGTCACCTAAAAAATTCAGTCACTCATTTTAGCAGGACCTAATATCTTATTGCAAGGAGGTAAAGAGTACATGAAAGGTGTAAAGAATGGAGAAGGAACACACTATGCTATCATGCTTAAGCCTAGTGAAGAGAAGAAGGTGGAACAAGCACCATTACCAAAGGAGGTGCAAGAGTTATTGAAGGAGTTTAAAGACATAGTTAGTGATGGGTCACCTGTAATGTTACCACCGCCTAGATCCATAAGTCATCAAATTGACTTTATACCAAGAGCATCTCTACCAAATAAAGCTGCATACAAGGTGACTTCTGATCAAAACAAGGAGATAGCTAGCCAAGTCCAAGAACTCTTGGACCAAGGTCTAATCAGACAAAGCATTAGCCCATGTGTAGTACCAGTGGTTCTAGCATTAAAGAAGGGATATAAGTGGAGGCTTTGTATTGATTCAAGGGCAAATAATAGGATCACTCTAAGGTATAGATTTCCCATTCCTAGGATTTAAGATCTTATGGATTGTTTGGGAGGAGAAAGGTACTACACCAAGTTGGATTTGAAGAGTGGGTACCATCAAATCAGAATTAAGGAGGGAGATGAATGGAAAACAACATTCAAGACTACAGAAGGGATCTATGAATGGTTGGTCATGCCCTTTGGACTTAGCAATGCTCCAAGTACCTTTATGAGGTTGATGAATGAAGTGTTGAAGGACTACATAGGAATATTTTTAGTTGTGTACCTTGATGATATCCTAATTTTCAGTAAGAAAAAGGAGGAACACCTCCAACATTTGAAGATTGTGATGAAGAAACTTCATGAGGAGAAGTTGTCCATTAATTTGGGAAAATGTGAATTTACGAAGCAAGAGATAATCTATCTTGGTTTTGTGGTGTCTCAAGGAACCTTGAAGATGGATCCTAGAAAAGTTGAAGTAATACTAAGATGGCCTACCCCTACATGTAGCACTGAGGTAAGGAGTTTCCATGGACTTGCCCAATTTTATAAGAAGTTCATTAGAGGTTTTAGTGAAATATGTACACCAGTCCTAGATACAATTAAAGGTGGAGTGAAAACTAAATTCAAATGGACTCCAGAGGCTAGTAAGGGTTTTGAGTGGTTACAAAAGAGAGTGGCTACACAACCTATTTTGGTTTTTCCAAATTTTGAGAAGTTGTTCACCCTTGAATGTGATGCAAGGGGTATAACTGTTGGGGCAGTATTAAATCAAGAGAATAGGCCAGTGGCAATCTATAGTGAAAAGTTAAATGAGGATAAGAAGAGGTATTCCTTTTATGACCTAGAGCTATATGCATTGGTGTAATCCTTGAGGAAGTTGAGGTACTATTTGTTGCCAAAGGAAATTGTGGTTTATACTGACAATAAAGCTTTGAGTTTTATTAACTCTTAGGAGAAGTTGAGCAATAAACATCTCAAATGGATGGAATATTTGCAGGCCTATACCTTCACTATTAAACATAAGAAAGGGCAGTTAATTAAGGTGGCTGATGCCTTGAGTAGGAGACTCTTGACAAGCCAAGAGGTGCAACTACAAAGTATAGGATTAGAGAGCTTCAAGGAGCTCTATGAAGGAGATGAAGACTTCTCGGAAGCATACAAGGTATGTAAAGATTTCAAAAACCATTTCCATAGTCAATTTGCAGACTATACTATTTAGAATGATCTCTTATTTAGAGGACAATTATGTATTCCTAAGGGATCTATGAGGGAGAATGTGATACAAGAAGCATAATGGGAGCTTAAGTGGCCATTTTGGCCTAAACAAAATAGTAGAACTAGTGCAAAGGTTCTATTATTGGCCTAAGATGCAGAAGGACATCAGGAAGTATGTGGAGCAATGCTTGGTTTGTTAGAAAGCTAAGGGTACCTCTTCTAATGTGGGTTTGTACCAACCTCTACCCATTCCTAATAGGCCTTGGGAATGTATTAGTATGGATTTTGTGGTTGGGTTGCCTAGGACCAAGACTGGTTTAGATAGTATATTTGTAGTGGTAGATAGATTTAGTAAGATGAGCCACTTCATTACAAACCACCCATGATGCCAGTCATATTGCACATTTTTTCTTTAAGGAAGTGGTCCAGATTCATGGCTTACCCATCAACATAGTATCTGACAGAGATGTAAAATTTATGGGTCATTTTTGGAAGACCTTGTGGACAAGGTTAGGAACTAACCTATCATTTGGGTCAGCCTACGATCCCCAAACTAATGGTCAGACTAAAGTTATTAACAAAGTGCTAGGAAATATCCTTAGATGCTTGAAAAAGGAGTATGGAGTGATGTGGGATTAGTTGTTACCACAGACATGATATGCCTATAATGATAGTGTTAATAGGACAATAGGAAAAAACCCCTTTGAAATAGTTTATGGGCTACACCCTAGAGGTGTGTTGGAGTTAAGACACTTAGCACATGAAGAAGGTAAGAGTGCATATGCAGAGGACTTCACCCAATCAATGAAAGAGGTTCATGACCAAGTGAAGAAGCTTCTCCAAGAGGCTACACAAAGACTGAAAGCCAAAGTTGATGAAGGAAGAAGAGATGTTCAGTTTAATGTGGGAGATCTTGTGGTGCTACACCTTAACAAATCTAGGTTGTAGAAGGGAGTCCCCACCAAGGTCCAGATGAGGAGAATAGGTCTTTGCACGATTCTTGGAAAATATGGGCAAAATGCCTACAAAATAGATTTGCCATCAGAATTGGAATTATCACCTATCTTTAATGTACAAGATTTGGTGATGTTTAAAGGGCCTACATCAATACAAACTGACTCATAGTCAGATAGTAAGGAAATGACACAAGATGTTCAGATTTCACCTACACCAACACCAATAGCTATGAAGATTTTGGACTCTAGAGTGAAGAAAAAGACTAGACAGGGAACTTATATGGAGCATCTCATTCAGTGGAAAGGAAAGTCAGAGGCTAAAGCTACTTGGGTAGCTGAGAATGAGTTCAAGAAGCAGGGAGTTGATCCTAAGCTCCTGTCACCAGAGGTGACTTAAGTTCTTAGCCTTGGTAGTATGGTACAGGAGCACCCTTGAGAAGCCAGTCAGTTGGTGATCTCATGTTATTTTGGTGTGTGAAAGTGTTAAAGACCCTCTTGAAGGGCACTGTAATTATATAAGGTCATGTGGACCAAGTGTGGTGTGAAGTAGTGTTTAGTTGTGCTTTTTGTTAGGTCAAAGTACTTCATTTTGGCTCATTAATGGTATTGTACTTGATAATGTGGTAAAGTGGCAAGTTATTTTTTTTCATATATTTAGGGTCCTATGATACCCTAAGAGGTATAATTAAGGTGATAGGTCAGGTTAGTGTTAAAACACTTGAAAAGTGCAAATTGGTAAAAGATGTAAAAATTATTGTTAGCAACTTTGAAAAGTTGTTGACAACATTTTTAGTTGTCTTAAGGGTTTTGATGTTTAAGTTGGATTGAGTCCATCCAAGGAGTTAGGCACATGTTTTGAGGGGATATAAGGAAGGAAAACCTTAATTTGAGGGGTTGGAAGTCATTGTATAGATTTTGAGTTTTGGAGCCAAGGAGTTTTTGAATGACAAAGTAGCAGATTTGGAAAAGCTTGTTGAATCTTGTTGTGCATGGATTAGATTTAGAATTGTGATCATCTGAGGCCATTTTTGGGCATGTTTTAGAGTTTTTCCAATAGTTAATTTTTTCTATAGTTACTTTTCTTTTGCATTTTGTAAATTAGTTTGTTTTAGACAGTTTCTTGTCTAGTTCTGATAGTGAGGAAAATATGTGGACCTAACTCCATTTCCCACCATTGGTTTTTTATGGCCTCTTGGGAATGGAGAATAGTGTTAGAGTAATATTCTATCGAGTTACTAATTTAAATCTTTATGATCTAATTAGTAACTTCCCTATTCACTCTAGTTTGCTTTAGCTAACCTTAGGCAGTTTCTATTTCTTGTAGTTTCCCTTTTAAGGTTTCGGTATTCCTTTATAAGGACTCACCTCTTTGTATTTCATAAGGAGATCATTTTGTAATCTTTATTGTGTTAATAGAAATTTATTCTGTCACAATGGATTTGCAGTCTCTGGCCTATCGGCCGCCATAGCTTTCTGGATCCTTCTCTCTTCTGTCTTTTGTTTCTGTCTCGTAATAGTCTTTGCATGCAGGTGATCTTGGGTAGATTGATGTTCATCAATCCTAACATGGTATCAGAGCCACTCTGCAGCTGGCTGTTCATTCTCTGTTGAAGCAGCGAGGGTTTGAAGGTTTCAGAAGCTTTTTTAGCTGTTTTTTGTGGTTTTGGGGGGTCTCTATTTTTGGAGGCATTTTGGGCCCAAACGGACACTTCCATTGCGTCCAAAAGGCCCAAAAACCCCAGAATCCATATAAAACTTGTCTGATTTGGACACCGGGGCTCTGGAAAAATTTTCTCACCCTCCCAAGGGCCGTACGGATGAGAAAATTCAAAAAAAAATTAAAAAAACCTTTGTTTTCTAAGGTTTTTATGCATTTAAATAACGCATGCTGTGAAAATTATTTTGGGCACCACTACGCCACCGCAGCCGGTCGGTGGCCGGCCGCCCACCCAGCTCATCCGCGGCCCCCGCCGCCCACACCGGCCCCCTGGCCCCGCCGCTCAGCTCCTCCTGGTGGCTCCCCCACCTCCCGGCCCCCCGGGCTTGCTCAGCCGCTCCGCGGCCCTTCTATTTTTCTTCGCTGGCGCCGCTCGACAACCGCGCTCTGCCGGAGGTTTTTCTCCGCTGTCCGCATTCCGCAGCCCGACCACCGCTCCCCGGTGGCGGGATTTTTTTAAAAACCCGCGGGCTAATACTTTAAGCGGGCGGTCATATGGTGATCCGGGGGCTCTGCCCCAGCCCCTGAGCGCGCATATGCCCAGGGGCTAGATTTTCTTAGCC
>MU227907.1:956561-977665 GCA_018584345.1 Thuja plicata
TTCCCTATTCACTCTAGTTTGCTTCAGCTAACCTTAGGCAGTTTCTATTTCTTGTAGTTTCCCTTTTAGGGTTTCGGTATTCCTTTATAAGGAATCACCTCTTTGTATTTCATAAGGAGATCATTTTTTAATCTTTATTGTGTTAATAGAAATTTATTCTGTCACAATGGATTTGCAGTCTCTGGCCTATCGGCCGCCATAGCTTTCTAGATCCTTCTCTCTTCTGTCTTTTGCTTTTGTCTCGTAATAGTCTTTGCATGCAGGTGATCTTGGGTAGATTGATGTTCATCAATCCTAACAAATAGGTCCATGGAGCTTCAAGAATCCAAAAGATGGAGCTCTAGAAGTGTTTGCGCCTATTTTTAAGGTCTTTCCCTAGGCGAGCTGAGAAGGTAGCCTGGCTAGGAAGACTTTGAAGAAGTATTTAAAAAATGTAGGAGGGATGTTTTCATGAGCCAAGAAGGCCATGGATGTGTTGATATATGTTTTGAAAGTGCTCAATAATGAGGAGGATTACCCAAGAAACCAATTTACCAAGTTTTGATTCCAAAGACCTTAGACTGATCTAAAAGGCTTGAAAAATCCCTATTTCTTAAATAGGGTGTACGGATAGGGTTGAGACCTGAGACCACCAAAATATTGAAGGTCTTGAGTGTTAGGTGTGAACTAACAAAAGGAATTTGGGGGTCCTTTGAGTATTTTTCACTAAAATAGTACATTCCTACCTTTTAGGAGGCCTGATTGGGAAAAAGGCTACAAGGCCTAAAAGATAGGAATTTGGAAAGCGATGGAGAAATGGTTTAACTTGGAAACTTAAGACCCACATTGGGATTCAAAAATTAAGTTGAATAAAGCCCTGGCCCTCCTATAATCCAAAACAATGATTAGGGCTTGGGAGGCATAGTTGAGAGGAGTTCTTGCAAGGAACAAAGAATGGGGAACCTAACAAGATAGGAAGATTCTTAGTCGAGGGAAAGAATTGGATCTTTCCAAGATTTGGAGGGTGGATTGAGGAAACCCTAGGGATCCTAGGAGTGACCTAAGTAGAGTTCAAGACAACTTAGGAGGTGACAAAGTTTCTCCCTATCAGTTTCCTTCTTATTTTTCACTAAACATAGTATCTCATTGTTTCTTTGATTTAGAACTCCTTCCACCATATCCACTTCTTTGTCCTGTAATGTCTCTTCCTCTACCTCTTGCTATGGAGGTACTTGATTCTTATTTCTTCTTTAACTTGTCTTCAACCTTAACAAAAATTTGGGGGCACTTCTAAACTGTATCTGGAGTCAAAAGACTCATCTCATCTTGAATGGTCCATTTAAGTCCATTAAGGTATCTTGCAACCTTCACTTTATCATCCTCTGCTACTCTTGACCTCATACAAAGTCTATGAAATTATTCAGTGTATGAATTGAAATCTAGGCCCTTCTTCCTTAGACCTTGTCTTCTCTTATGTAATTCTATTTTATAATCCTCAGGCATATAAGCATCTCTGACTCTTGCTACCATAGATTTCCATGAAGAAATGGGCCTCTTCTCTTCCTTCTCTCTCTCATCTTGGATGAATTTCCACCAAGTGAGTGCACACCCTCTTAGTCTTTCTTTTTCAACCTTCACCTTTTGAGCCTCTTTGATTCCATCACACTCAAAATGGTTTTCTAGTCCCTCTATCTAGTTAAGGACTATCTCTGGTTCCATCTTTCCACTAAATATTGGAACTCCCTTTAGTTCTTTTCCACTCATATCCTTTAAATATTTTTAGAATAGATCTTCATTTAGGATAGGGTCAGATTTAGGTACTTCATCTTCAATGGCAATCTCTTTTCCTTTCTCTTCAATTTCATCCTTCACTTCATCTGATTTCACATCAACTTCATCCACTTGTTTCTCTAATTGAGCCAACCAATCTCAGAGTAGTCTATTCTCCTCTTCTTGTTCATCTACCTTCTTAGCTAAATCAGCATTAGTCACCATTGTTGACTATCCAATTGATTCTTTTGTTTGAAGCATTAAGCACAAGCCTGATCAAAAGAGGCTCTGATACCAATCTGATAGAAGTAACCCCAAGGTGTGCTCACACAATACTTCTAGATAGGACCTAGCTTGTCCTAGTCCACTTAGGATCCCAAATTTCCTTTAGGACCACAATAGTCTCAAGAAATTGATCCTAATACTCCTCCTAACTCTTCTCTAAGAGTTACAACTATTGTGTTTCACCTTGAAGGACATCCACCATTAGTTTTGTCTCACAATGCTTCTCATTGGTTTTGAAGAATTCCAATCCAAAATCCTTCATACCAACTCCACACATGTTACAAGGGCCTTGTACACTCTTTTAATGTTCATTCTACATCAATACAAACCAAATTCCATATGTCTTCACTCCCAATTTAGTTGAGTTCCAAAATTGCACTCAAATTGCTCCTATTAGGCCTAAAACACCAATTAGCCCTATCTAGAGGGTTTTTCAAGATTTACTCTTAAAACTTCCACACAACCCCTAAAATAAATTATGGATCTAGATACCCTTTTGGGAAACCTAAAATATTTTTAAGGTCTAAGGTCCCCAAGCCTTCCATAGACCTTTGTCCTAAAATGTAGGGCTATTAGGCCTATTTTGGCTCCTCACAAGCACTTCTCTGATTTCTATTGAAAAATTAATCCAAATGGATTGGGGGGGTTCTAAACTCAATGATAGAGATCTATGAGACCCTAAAGAAAATAAGACCACACTTGGTTTATTACTCCCATGCCCAACCTCATCTCTGCATTCTTGTTTTCACCTGCCATACACCTAACCGGACTATCCTAACTCGCCAGGGAATAGCTTTAAAATAAGAAAATGGAATCTTATAACATCCTAACTACATATGTACACTAGAAAGGGGCTCCCCTAACACATTCATTCAACATTTTTAGTTTCCTATAGTTTAATTTCATGGGGGAGCCATAAAACCAAAAACTACCTAAATTGAACCAGTGGACTACCTAGTTCTTAAAAAAATTACTACACCTATCAAATCAACTCTACACTATTAGTAATCTGAATGAATAAGAATTAGATAGGTCTCTACTACATGAATCCATACTTAGATCAGTTAATTCAATCCATTAAAATATAAAGAACACTCAAAGAAGTTGACTTTACTCTGTTTTCATAAACACTTGGTCTATTGCTCTCTAAAACTTGCATACATCCACTCTACCCCGAGAAACGAGCCATAGAGTGTCTAAATATGATTCCTCCACCATTTTAGGCCACTAGCATTAATTTTACACTCCTATAATGGATGGAATCCAATGTTGTCGAGTTGCATGCAACATTTGCAAAAAGTTGCAAATGTTGTCATGACAAATTTTAGCATCTTTTGCATTTATGATTCAAACTACATTTTATTGCCTCTAACCCATTTAGTTCGATGAACTAACATAATTTATGTCTCCTTAAGCATATTTCTACCCTCACATCATTCTTGGACACATTTAGACATCATTTCCCACATTAGACCAAACTAAGGACTAAACAACTAAAAGCAAATAACAAAGACTAAGATGGAATTTGAACTAACCACAAATCCATCTAGTCACAGACAACAAGACATTCTAAATCTTAAGAAAACACACACTAACTTGACTAGGGTCAGTTACAAGACAAAAATGACTAGGCCTTGAGGATAGCCTAGGTGCTCCTACACCATTAAGGAAAGCTACTTTTGGCCTCAATTGTATAAGGATATTCAAAAATTTGTGAAAATGGGTGGAGTTTGTCAAGTTGCAAAAGGAGTGAGTCAAAATACTAGTTTGTATACACCTATAACTATTCCTGAGAAACATTGGAGTGATATTAGCATGGATTTTTTTCTTGGCTTACCCAGGACAGCAAGGGGTAATGATTCCATATTTGTTTTTGTGGATAGATTTTCTAAAATGACACATTTCATACCATGTAAGAAAACATCAGATGTAGTACATATAGCAGATCTTTTCTTTAAGGAGATTGTTAGATTTCATGAATTATCAAGGAGTGTCATCTCTAACCAAGATAGTAATTTTGTTATCTATTTTTGGAGAACACTTTGGAAGAAGTTGGATACTAAGTTAAAGTTTAGTTATACATTTCATCCACAGACTGATGGACAATTAGAGGTTGTAAACCGAAGTTTGGGTAACTTGTTGAGATGCTTAACTAGAGACACACCAAGTAATTGGGATTTGATGTTGGCACAAGAAGAGTTTGCATACAACAGTTCAGTGAATAGGAGTACTAGAAAAACAAGTTTTGAGATTATTCATGGCACACAACCAAGAGGTATATCAGATTTGAGATACATTGTTGGAGAAAAGAAAAGAAGTGGAGAAGCAGAGGAATTTGCTAAGTTCATGAAGACATTGCATGAAGATGTAAAATAGAATCTGGAGAAAATTAATCAGAAGTACAAAGATAGTGCAGACATATTAAGAAGACATAAAATATTTGAAGCTAGTGATATAGTAATGGTTCATTGAAGAAAGGAATATTTTCTATTGGAACATTTGGTAAATTGAAGATGAAGAAATTTGGTCCTTGCAAAGTACTGAGAAGATTTGATAGTGGAAATGCTTATGAAATTGAATTACCTAATGACATGGATATATCACCTATATTCAATATTTCATACTTGTATGAATATCATGAACCTGATGAAGAAGTGACAATACCAAGTGATTATCCTAAGAAGCAGATAGAGGAAGTTGAAAAGATTTTGAAACAGAGAATTGACATAAGTACAAGAGGAAAGGAATACATGGAATATCTGGTAAAGTTGAAGAACAGACTAATTGAGGACTCATCTTGGATTTCTCATTCTAAGTTGGATTCATTTTAGGCTGGACCTGATACATGATTTAGGGAATCATTTCTATTAACCCTAGGTGTCTGATGTAGGAGCATCTTGGGTCATTGAAAATCTTTCTCAACCAAAAAGATGTTTGTTTTTGTTCTTTAGTTTTCTTGGAGGTTGCTCAGGAAATACTCTGTTGCTCAGGGTTTGTTGCTTAGGCATGCTTGTCTCTGTCAGTTGGGTCCTATTTCTCAGGCATGCTTGTTTCTGTTGCTTGGTTCTGTCACTTGGGCAAGCTTGTTTATTTTCATGTTGCTCAGGTTTCTCTTCTGTCACGTGGGTTCTATTTCCAATTTCTCAGGGTGTTCCTTTCCTGAGTCACTCTGTTGCTCAGTCAACCTTTTCCTGAGATGTTTATTTTGGAGTTGGATCTGGTGGCTGACTTCTTCAATTAATTTTGATGGCTTAATTGATTTGGAGTCTCTCATTTGAATCGATGTGGACCTAATCTAGGTCTCACTTATGGATTTGAGCACCGATCTCTCTTGTTGGACTCTTGTATATATTTGTTTCTTTGTTCTTAGTTTAGGTAGTTCTTAGAGAGTTATTAGAGCATGATAGATTGGATAGGAGAATAAAATTTGATATCAGATTATCTGTAAGCAGGTATGTGATGTCGCATGTATGAAGATCATATTGTAATTCATTGAATATATGGCCAAAGTTGGGAAGGCCTTACATCCTAACATCTAATGATTTTGATCAATTAATGATAAAGGATCCTATTGTTTCTTCTCTCACTATGTTGTTTTGGCTTCCACATTGGTTCTAAAAGGTGTTCTGGTAGTTGGGATAGCCCTAGGCCCCATCTCCTTACCCCTCCTTGCATCACAGATAGTTCACAGGATTGTATATTTTCTATATACACTTTTTTGGATTGTTAATCCTTGAGGGTGACCTAAACCTTCTTTTGGCAGTGTACCTAGGCAGTTAGCCCACTATTAATCTTAACTCCTAATAGGGTCTATCCTTTAACCAGGACTATGTACTATAATGTTGTAATAAGCTCATAATAGGGATAAATGTTTTAATGGGGATACTATACTCTCAATACATCATTTGTGGGTGCTAATTCCCACTGGGGTTTTACCTTTAACAAGGTTTCCTCGATAACAAGTATTGTGTTATTGTGCTGGCATTTACAATGTTATCATTTGTATTGAAGTTTTGGTTTATAAAGTTTAAATTTTAATATTTTTTATCACAACTGATTCACCCCCTTCTCAGTTGTGCTTGTGGACTGTTATTCCTAACAATTGGTATAAGAGCTACTAGTCCTTAAAGAGAAATCTTAACAGCTTGAGGTGATCCTGAAGATGACTTACTATAGGAAGGATAGTCCAAATTTTGATTCTGAAAAATTTGACAGTTGGAAGAACAAGATGAGAACACATTTTCTATGTTTGGGAATTCACAACTGGATGATCACAAAAAAGAAGGAAAATATAGCAACTAAGGATTAATTGGAGAAGGCTATTGAAGATGATAAGAAGTTATTTTCATGTAATATAGTTGCAAGGGAATCATTGATCAGCATACTTGCTGAAGGTGAATTCTTAGAAGTAAAAGACTTAGATTTTGTACATGAGATTTGGACAAGATTGGAAGCACTGTATATAGGAGACAAGTTTACCAAATGGGAAAAGCTACAAAAATGGAAGACAAAGATGGAATCAACAAATATGAGAGATGATGACAACATTAGGTTATATTCACAAAGGATTATTGAAGTGGTTACTAGCATAAGAAACTCTGGAGGTACTTACAATGAGGAAGAAGTGATTGTGAAGATACTTAGATCTTTGACACCTATATAAAAAACTAAAGTACAAGCTATAGATGAGATTATACCTTTGACATCAAACTTCACTAGAGAGATGTTGATTGGAAAACTTACTACTTTTGAGGCCGTAGAACTAGGATATTATTTACCTAAAGTAGATTTAGCATTCAAGGTGACTGTCCATTGAAATAAAAATACCTTATCTGGAATTGTGAACACCAGCAATGGTGACTTAAGAGAAGAGCTCGGAGACTATGTTGATGAATGGGAACAGATACATGAGGAAGAAATAAATCTAGATGAAGTGGTAGCCCTGATCAAAAGAAGAGAAAAGAGAGGTAAAGGTAAATTTGAAGGAAAATTACCTTTGAAATGTTTTTCATTTAACAATATTGGTCATTTTGCATTTCGATGTCCTACAAGGGTTCTAAAGCATAAACCTAAGTTTTACAAATCTAATTATTCAAAAGACAAGGAATGATATTATGCTAGTGAAGGCATATCTGATGATGATGTAAAATGTGATGAAATTGGATTTATTGATATTAAGGATGATGAACATATACATGAAGAAAAATCCTTAGTATCCTGTGTTGAAAAAAAATCTGAATGGGTTATAGATAGTGGTTGTTCACATCATATGACTGGAGATAAAAATAAGTTTGTGAGTCTGAAAATATATGATGGTGTTGTTGTTAGATTTTTTGACAATACTCCTAATCTTATGATTGGAGTTGGATCTATTTCTCTGGATGGAAAGACTAATACTAACAATGTACTACTTGTTGATGGACTTAAGCATAATCTATTGAGTGTTGGGAAGTTAGTGGACAGAGGTTATCAATTGAAATTCATTGATGGGAAATTTTCTATCAGAAGTAAATCAAGATACTTGATCACATCTGGTACTAAATCTAGAGGTAATATATTTGAATTGAATACATATGAAGCTTCTCATTTTATTACGAAGGTTGATGATAGTTGGTTATGGCATAGAATATGTTGTCATGTTAACTTTGATAACATTGTGAAGGCAAGTATGACTAATGTTCTAAAAGATATACCTAAGATTTTGAAACCATCTAACACTATATGTAGAGAGAGTGTTATGGGGAAGAAGACTAGAAGATGTTTTAAAACAAAATCTTGTTGAACAAAAGGGAAGTTGGATTTGGTACATGCAGATCTGTGTGGTCCTACAAGGGCAAGATCTTATTATAGAAAAAGGTACTTTATAATGTTTTTTGATGACTTTTCTAGAATGATGTGCGTTACATATTTGAGAGAGAAATCTGAAGCATTTGACAAATTCAAGTTATTCAAAGAAAAAGTTGAGAATGAATCTAGTTTAAAGATAAAATGTTTGAGATCAGATAGAGGTGGTGAGTTTACATCAGATTTATTTAATTCCTACAATGAAGATCATGGAATATTCAGATAGACATCTGCACCTAGGACACCACAATAGAATCAGAGTCAAGAAACATAACAATATTAGATGTTGCAAGAACTATGCTACTAGAAGGAAATGTATCACATGTTCATTGGAGGGAAGTTGTTGGTACTGCTGTGTACACCTTGAACAAAAATTAGATCAGAGAAGGTACAATTAAGACTCCTTATGAATTATGGTATGATCATACACCTACTGTAAAATATTTCACAATATTTGGAATTAAATTTTATATCAAAAGAGATGATGAGATAGGGAAGTTTGATGCTAGAAGTTATGAAGGTATTTGTCTTGGTTATTTTACTAAGAAAAAAACATATAAATGTTTTAATCTGAGATTGAGAAAGTTGATTGAAAGCACTAATGTGAGGATAGATTAAAAGTTTCAGATTCAGGAAAGAATGTATGATTGTGGACAGATTTTAGAGATAAAAGAGGTCACTACTAAACCCGAAGAACCTTTGATGGTTGATAATGAGATTGAAGATGAATTTATTGATCTTACTTAGACTCCTAAGACTCCAAGGTATGTTAAGAATAAAAATCCTGAAGAACAAATCATTGGTAATGCAAGTAAAGGTATGATGCTTGGTAAAGGTATGATGCTTGGATCTAGAGTTAGATATGAAATTTTTTTGATTTCTCAAGTTGAACCGAAAACTAATGATGAAGCATGTAGAGATGAATCTTGGAATAAAGATATGCAAGAAGAACTTGAATAGATAAAGAAAAACAATACTTGGGAATTGGTTCCAAGACCTAAGAACAAAAATGTGATAGGAACTAAATGGGTTTTCAGAAACAAGATGGATGAGGAAGGAACAATTGTAAGAAATAAGGCTAGACTAGTCTGTAAAGGCTATTCACAACAAGAAGACATAGAATTTGAAGAAACATTTTCTCTTGTTGCTAGGATAGAAGCCGTGAGATTATTTCTTTCTTATGCTACACATAAAGACTTTAAAGTATATCAGATAGATGTGAAATCAACATTCTTGATTGGAGATTTGGAAGAAGAAGTATACATAGAGAAAACTGATGGATTTACTTTGACAAAAGATGAAGACATGGTTTGTAAGTTGAAGAAAGCATTGTATGGACTGAAACAAGCACCGAGAGCATAGTATGCAAGACTGGACAAGTATGTACTTTGTCTTGGTTTTAGAAAAGGTAATGCAGATAGAAATTTATATTTAAGAACTAATGAAGATAGAATCTTAATCATAGAAGTTTTTGTTGATGATATCATTTTTGGAGGCAATGATAAGATGAGTAAGAATTTCTCTAAAGAAATGGAAAATGAATTTGAAATGTTAATGATTGGTCATATGAAATTTTTTATTGGTTTGCAAATTAACCAGAGTAGGAATGGCATTTTTGTATCTAAGACTAAGTATCTTAAAGAAATGTTGAAAAAGTTTGGAATGGAATATTGTAAACCTGTTGGAACACCCACGGTGACTGGATACAAAATGACTAGTAATGATGAGACTCAAAATGTTTTTTAGATAAAGTAAAGATCAATGATTGGTGATCTAAACTATCTAACTCACACAAGACCGGATATTTTCAATGTAGTTGGAGTTGTGGAAATATATCAAGAAGATCCTAAAGAGACACACCTTGTTATTGTGAAGAATTTTCAGATACTTGAAAGAAAAAATAGAATATGGATTATGGAATGAAAAATTAGATGACTTTATTTTACAGGCTTACACTAACGCTGATTGGGCAGGTAATGTGGATGATAGAAAGAGTACAAGTGGTGGAGCATTTTTCCTTGGGAAAAGGATGGTTTCTTGGTTAAGTAAGAAGAAAGACTGTATTTCTTAGTCTACTACTTAATTAGAGTATGTTGCTACTGCAATAAATTTTACACAAGTTATTTGGATGAGACAAATGCTGAAGGATATTGGAATAATTTTTGATGAGCCGGTGGTTATCCAATGTGATAACACTAGCATAGTGAATATGTCAAAGAATCCTATAATGCATTCAAATACTAAACATATTTCTATTAAGTATCATTTATTAATGGAGAAGGTAGCAGAGAAAGAAATTTTATTGGAGTATATTAGCACAAAGGAACAGATAAAAGATATATTTACAAAGCCTTTGCCAAAATATGATTTTGAATATCTTAGAAGCATGCTTGGGGTGAGAACCCCTCCCAAAGATAATTAATTGATGCAAACATGCATCAGTCCAGTGGCTTTCAGAGCGATATCTTTTTTCTGGACTTGATGTATGGATCTACTCCCCAGGGGGAGTGATCACAGGAAAACTATGGAGGAAATTTGGGTATTTTGCACCTGGTTGACATGAATATTTTAAAAATCTACACCTTACAGAAGATTACAGATGAGTTATGGCACCCTTTTCTATTGCTGTAAAAGGGGGAAAGATTCTATGTGAAAATCCCTACTATTTTGGAGAGATTTGTGTTGGGGATATTGAGAAGATTGTATTGAGGGAGAGTACTTTTTGGGTTGATGGATTTTCCCATATGTTGCCATCAATTCCAAAGGGGGATGTTGTTAGATGATATCAAATTTAAATACTATTTATGCTGTTGATATTCATGTTTTGTCACTGATGTCAACATATGTTTTTGTGGAGAGAACAGACTGGTTATTTGACTAACAGAAGTGTACAGACACTGTAAAGATGATTCAGATTGATCAAAGATAAAGATATGAAGAAGGATGTGTGATGACCTTATTCCTAAAGTCATTTGTCTTAATATCACATATTAGTGATGTTATAGATGTTTCAATGAAGACTAGTTTTTGTGCTGTGACAGTGATACTTGATAGAGAAGGTCTATGTGTTTTGCATATATCTTACATGTGAAGATGATTTTGCATGTGTGATCTTAGGGGATGACAAAGGAAACATTGATGAATGTTTTTTTTATCGATAGTTGTGAGAGTATTGATGATGTCATCTATGGCGTGTATTCTGGAGGAGACCTATTTGGTGGCTGACTTCAGACATGTAGCTTGTATTATGAATTATGAGCATGGATTGAGGATCTTGGAGTATAACTGATGTATTTTAATTTATGTCTACTTTTTATAGGTACTATGTGTATCTTAGCAAGGGGTTAAACAATTATTTGTATATTGGGAAATCCTAATTGGCTGACCTAATTAATTATTTGTGTATTGGGAAAGATTAATTGGCTAACCTAATGAATTATTGTAATAGGTTATATATGTGAGATATTTTCTTTTGGAAAGATGTGGTAGAGATTGAAAAGGGAGAGAATTATGAAATCCGCAAGGATTGTTTGGATGCTGGATGTAGAGTAGAGTTTGGGATAAGAATACTTCATTGGAATTGACCAAGCAAAGACAGTTGCTATCAGACAGTTCACTGGATTGTATATTTTCTATATACACTTGTTCATATTGTTAATCCTTGTGGGTGGCCTTAACCTTATTTGGGAAGTGTGCCTGGGAAATGATCCCACTATCACTCTTCACTCCTAACAGGGTTTGTCCTTAAACATGGACTATTTACTATAATGTTGTAATAATCTCCTAACATGACTAAATCTTTTAACATGAATATTATACTCTCAGTACATCAATTATGGGTGCGAATTCCCACAGGGGTTTAACCTTTAACATGGTTTCCTTGATAATAATTATTTTTTTATTGTGTTGGCATTTACTGTGTTATCATTTGAATTAAAGTTTTGGTTTATAAAGTTTAAAGTTTAACATTTTGTATCACAACTAATTTAACCCCCCCTCTCAGTTATGCTTGTGGACTATTATTCCTAACATATACATTACTCTTAGATTGCATATACATTACTCTCATTATTTCACATGCCAATTAAAAGGTCGCAAAGAGATAAACATTAGATGGATTCTCATATTCTTCCAAATAATCATGAATTTTTATATAGAGTTTTAGAAATTTTTAAATTATTGAATGAGGATTTAAACATATGTCAAGACACTATTCCAAAACATGATCAAAATCATATACCTATTTGTAGAAATATACCACAAGAAACCTCCATATATTCCACCATTCCTTTATCCACACCATCTCCATCATACTTACATACAATATTGACACTTTTGCAATTATCCCACAAGGGTTATCCACAATACAAATCCTAGATAATCCATTCTTTAAAGCCAATCCTATCTAGAAGTCAATAGTATTAGACCCAATTTCATCATATGCCCCATCCCCAAGAAAAACTACTCCGATGACTCCTATTCAAGGTCTATTCCTATCATGTCCAAGCATCAAATCCTTTCAACAAAAAAACCATGCATATCCAAACTCATACGCTATGTCAAGAGGACAATCCAAAGTATAAAGAAACACGTCCTAAATTTTGTAAATATCAAGATACCAAGAATTTCCAATCCCATCCAATATTTAACCAAGATCCCATATCCATAGAAACTTATGATGATGCCACATATCGACCAACAAATTTCCAACAAACCCAACCATCACAAAATGTCCAAAATATCAACAATACTGCTCCTAGGGAAAATCTCCAGTTAAACGAGGAACTCATCTAGGAATTAAACCAAGGTTTTGTAAGGACTCCCATTTCATTGAAAATCATAAAGAAAATATAAAAGTCTCATTCAATTAATATACCCAAGATAAGATCATATGATGATCCCCTTCCATCCCAAGAGAAAATTATTTCTCTAAGTCCCATTAATAATCCAACACCTAAGTAAGATAATGATGTCCCTTATACTCCATCCAATGATCCTCTTCCATGTCAAGAAAAAATTAATCCTCCACGTCCACCACAATATCTTGTCAACCCTTTATCTGAATGTTATAATCCTCCCTACCCACCACAAGATCCCATTGTCCCTCCATCTCTATATCATACTCTTTCTTGTCTTCTACAAGATCTTATCGTCACTCCATATCCATGCCATAATCCTCCTTGTCCACCAAAATAACCCATTATCCCTCCATCTCCATGTTATAATAATCCTTCTCCACCTCAAGATCCCATCGTCTCTCCATATCCATGTCATAATCCTCCTTGTCCACCACATGATCCCATTGTCCCTCCATATCCATGTCATAATCCTCCCTATCCACCAAAATATCCCATCATCCCACCATCTCCATGTCATAATCTCCCATGTCCACCTCAAGATATCATCAACCCTATTCAAGATAATAATGAGCCTATTACATATCAACTTGGTTCATCCACTTTCAATTGGTTTGGTCCAATTTCTAATCCTACTATTCTATATGTGCCTCCTCCATCTCAAAATGGGCTCACATATTGTTTCCAAAATAATCAGTATCCAATTTCCAAGAAGATTTTTTTTAAAATGAATTATCGAGGAAAGAGGTTAGGCCTCAATGAACAAGGTATATTAGAACCCCTTGGTATCAAAGAATATCCATACTATCAAGGCATGTTCTATATATCTCAGCATCAATATATTGGTATCCCTCCTAAATCCCATATTCCCCCATATAAAACAAAGAATGTTCCTCCCCCTCATCCCTTCCATCAATCTTAGGTCCATATATTCCTCCATCAACTAGTTGACAATCCACTTACCCTTTCTCACATGTAAGTCATCAAAGACACACATCTTTGAGAGCCATCTACCCATCAAAAATGCCTCCATACAATTCATATCCACCCATGAATACCACTTTCCTTCCAAGAAATTTGGATGTAAATCATAAATTTCATAAGTCAAGCAATCTACATGCAATCAAGGGTCAACATGTCCTATCTAATCAACATGTAAAAATAAACAAAAATATGGTACAAAAAAAATAATATCCAAAAGGCCACAAAGGCTAGTTAAGAAAAAATAAAAGACAAAATATATATGGGTTTCTATATGCCTTGTGCAATCAATGAATTCCAATGACCCACAAAAGAATGCAAAATTAAAAGCCATGTTGATTTCCAAGTGGCTCCTCGAAGCACAATATCCTCAAGAAAAATCAAAATTGGCATCCAAGATTTCTATATCAAAGGCTCCCATCAATCCTCCACATAAATATATTCCATCTTCCAAATCTATTTTGGGTCCCTATGTCAAAAAATCTACTACCTTACATACTTGATTTCCTCTTTAATCCATTTTGGGTCCTTGTATCCCAAAATCGATATCCATTCCACCATCTAAATCCCAAAATCCAAAATCTATTTTACTTTCATCACTCCACCACCCCTCAAGGTCTATTCCATTTTTTATCTTTCCAAAATGTACATCCACCCATACACAAGTATTTTAGAAATAATAGGTACTGAGAGGGGGTGGGGGTGGGGGTAAATCAGTACAAACAAATTGTTAACTAATTCAAACACTGAACTAAATAGATATTGAAATTCTTTCCAAACCTATAAAGAAAGTAACTAATGAAAACATATAAAAGATAGTAATATCAAGCATCCACAAATTAATCACACATAACACAAATACTTTCACATAGAAACCCTTGTAAGAGGGAAAAAACCATGGTGGGGATAACACCCACAAGCCCAATATTGCAGTATATGAGTTTGCCCTATTAGGAGCTAGAAATACCCTTTTTGAGGGTTCACCTGGTTAGAAGTGAATAATAGACTATTAGGAGTACAATAAGATCAAATATGATCTACCTTGTTACAGGATTTTAAACCTCAATAAATAAGTTACCATGTTAAGGGATTTACAAAAAGAACTTGTTAGAGTTCACCTGGTTAAGGGATGTTGCTTGCTACAACTATTAGGGAACAACAAGATTAGTGATCTAGATGTAGTACTTATTTCTTGTCAAATCCTATAAGATCTCTATACTCTATAACTTCTCTCTTCTGTCTCCTCTCTGATCACAACCTCAACTTTAAATCTCAAAACCCTAATCACCTAAAACAACTCTTGAAACTTTTCTCAACAATAGAAACAACAAATTTTAAATATTAGTAGTCCTATATATAAACAACTTGCACCGACATAAAAATTATCTTCAAATTTCTTTCCTATGATAGTACCATGTGTAAAATTGATAATCTTGATGAAAGAAATGATTTATCATGACTGTGTTAGGTCAAGATAAGATCTGCAAGTTTATATCTCCAAGGTAGTCAAACACATTTTGACTTCTCCAATGCAACACCTCAAATCTATCTTAAATGCCTATATCAATCTCATAAATACTGATACATTGGATGTATAACCTTTATTTCATGTCATAATATCATTATAAATGAGCGCACACACTTTACCATTCACCAATATGTGATATACCGACTAGTTGTTTAAGAACATAAGAGTTCTACTTGTCTTAGTGTCTGTGACACTAAAACCTCTATCACCACTCAACCAAATAAGTTGTGGTTGGAACAACAATGCAATATGAACTGGTTGAAGCTATATCTATGACTTCTCCTCAAAATTCCATTTGTACCATGATCTCCACCAAATTGATGTTTGCACAGTCTACCAATCTTTTGGACTTAACCAATTTTCAGTGTTACCTTCTTACCAATCGTATCTTCACTTCACCTATAGTATATTATGACTGCACTCACTTAGTTTCATTGTACTAACTTAGTTGATATCAATGAAAATCAAATAACAATCTCCCAACAAAGTACCAAAAAAGTACCAACAAAGTCTTCCAACACTCCATTCATTATTCAACACCTAATTTCTATCCTTACATCCCCCTTATCCAATCCTATGCATAAACCCTTACCCTAGTTCATTTTATCAATGCTTTCATCCTCACTTCCCATCCTTATCAACATCTTTGAGAATAATTTAAATAGCCATGGTCCATTATAGAACATCCTTTAGGAGTACTATCCAAAGAACAAGATGCTTAAGTCCTTTCTTCATATCATTTCCTACATCCATTGTTTTCCAAAAATTCAAAAAAAAAAACAAGAAGAAAAAAAAAGAAAATCACCGCCTTGATGAAAACCTGGCAAATAGGAATATTATGTGACAAAAAAAATGGAAATAAAGAGAAATTATTTTTCCTATGGTGAAAACCACTTCTTGTGGCACCTTAGGTAAGTAGAATAATGAGAACTTGACAAACATGCATCATTTGTACTCCATTACCCTCTACACTTGAAGAAAGGTTTTATTCATGTAATCCTACCTCATACATCTATCGATATCCTTTTTGTCCATCTTTGATCTTGACAAGTATTCATGCATCCTACCCGCTTCACTTTCATCAATACCCTATAATACATTTTTTTTCTCTTATCCATCCCTTAAATTTGTCATTCACTATTGTGTCTCATATTTCCTATCCCAATTCCCTTTCTTTGTCTTGATAAAAATTAAGGATATAAAAATGAAGAACACATTTTCACAAAAAGTCTCTTGACATGTCCTTTCCTATATACCACTTATAATTCAGATTGTCATGTCATTTCTTACATAGCTACATATCCAATTCCTTATCTAGGGTAAACATGGTATCCTATTGTGTGATAACCCTTTCATCCAAATCAATTTTGATTCCATAATATAAGATACCCTTATTCATTAACATCCCATCAGCTTATTCATCCCTCCATAACATTCCATACCTTTCTATATACTAGGCCAAATAAATACAATCATGTTTGAAAATAAATCTTGACATATGTCTTTCACCTCATTCAGTGATTTAAAATGTCTTGAAAAAATACCAAAAAAAAAAAATGTCATGAAAAAATCTAAAAATTGGAAAAAGTCCTTCAAATTTTCAAAAAGATCAACAAAATGTCAAAAATTCAATGTCCATACTACTACAAAACACAGACACATAATCAGTATGGTTTCTTACTTGTTGAGTCAAGTTGGTCTTATTATGTCATGATTTTTGCAAAGTCAATTTCCTATGCATCTCCATGATTCGACAAGCGATTAGAGATGTTGGGATGGTTCATGACTTATTTTTATTTATCTGTTATTTGTGGGATGTTTGACATGAAGTCTTAAAAGAGAATTTTGGGTGAATCATTTGTGATATAGATTATTAAAATTTAAAATTTATAAACCAAATATGCAAATGTAAATGATATAGATTATTAAACTTTAAACTTTATAAACCAAATCTGCAAATGTTAGGAGCTGAATATTACATAAACCAAATATGCAAATGTTAAGAGACCTATCCCTGTTAGGAGTTGAATATTATATAGTACATTTCCTTGTTAAAGGAATAACAACCCTGTTAAAGGTATACAACACCCTGTTAGGGGCCAACTAAGCTTATAGCTCTTACAATGTAATTCTATTGCAAAATGTTCTCAGTAATGAACAAAACAAGCATCTCTAATGCTTAGATAGTTCCTATTCATAGCTCATCAATGATCTCTATCATCCTCTGTTGGATGATATCAGTTTTTGTTACTGATCATGTTGTTGATATTCATGTTTTGTCACTGATGTCAACATTTATTTCTATGGAGAAGACAGACTGGCTACTTAATTGGAAGGAGTGTATGGACACTATACAGATGATTCAAAATGATAAAAGTTGGATTTGTGTAGAATAATGTGTGCCAACCTTATTCCTAAGGTCTCTTGGCTCTATGTTACATGCTGTGGATGTTACAGTTGATTTGGTGAAGACTGGGTTTTTGGACTGTAACTGTGATTCTGGATAGAGCAGGTCTCTATATTTTGGATATATCTTTTTTGCAAAGATATTTCAGAACTTGCAGGCTTACTGATGGACATTTGACATATGGTAAAGTAATGGGTTCAGTTCAATTGTTGTTCAGATACTGATGATGTGAGTTGTGGCATGTATTCTTGAGAGGACCTATTTCCTGGCCAACTTTAGACATGTAGCATGTGAAATTAATTATGAGCATGAATTACGGATTTATATCTATATAAGATGGATTGTAAATGATGTATACTTGTTATATATACCATGTGTATCTTAGAAATGGGTTATGTAATTATTTGTATGATGGAAAGCCTTAGTTGGCCGACCTAGTTAATTATGTATTAGGAAAGCTTAACTGGCCGACCTAATGAATTATTGTAAGAGGGTATATATGAATGATAATTTCTTGTGGAGAAGTATGATAGAGGAAAAAGGACAGAGATGTGTGGAAGATGCAAAGCTTGTTGACTGCTGGATACAAAGCAAAGTTGATACTTTATTGGAACTAACCAAGCAAAGATAGTTGCTATCAGATAGTTCATTGGAATGTGTATTTTATTTATACACTTGATTCGGATTGTAAATCCTTGAGGGTGGATTTAACCTTCTTTGGGCAGTGTGCCTTGGTAGTGAGCCTACTATTTTCTTTGACTCCTAATAGGGTCTATCTCCTAACAGGGACTGTGTACTGTAATGTTGTAAAAAGCTCCTAATAGGGCTAATATCTTTTAACAGGGATACTATACTCTTAGTACATTATTTGTGGGTGTTAATTCCCACTGGGGTTTTATCTTTAACAAGGTTTCTTCGACAACAAATATTGTTTTATGGTGTTGGCATTTACTATGCAATCATTTACATTTGTAGATTTGGTTTAGAAAGTTTAAAGTTTAATAATCTATATTAAAATTGATTCACCCCCCCCCTCTCAGTTGTCTTATGGACTATTATTCCTAACATTTGGTATCAGAGCTATTGGTCCTCAAAAAGAAAGTTTAACAACTTGAGGTGATCCTGAAATTGAATTACTATAGGAAGGATAGTCCAAAGTTTGATCCTAAAAACTTTGATAGTTGGCAAAACAAGATGAGAACACATTTGCTATGTCTCAGAATTGAATACTGGATGATAACAAAGAAGAAATAAAAGGTAGTGACTGACGATGAATTAGAGAAAGCCACTGAAGATGAAAAGAATCTATTTTCATGCAATATGGTTTCAAGGGAATCCTTGATCAGTGGACTATCAGAAGGAGAATTTATTGAAGTAAAGGACTTGGATTCTGCACATGAAATCTAGACAAGACTGGAAGCACTATATGGTGGAGACAAGTTTACAAAGAAATAAAAGTTACAGAATTGGAAGACAAAGATGGAATCACTGAAGATGAGAGAAGATGAGAACATCAGAGCATATGGACAAAGAATTACTAAAGTGGTTACTGCTATTAGGAACTTTGGAGGAACTTACATTGAGGAAGAAGTGATTGCAAAGATACTCAGATCTTTGACACCTGCATATAGAACCAAGATTCAGGCTATAGAGGAGATCATACCTTTGACATCGAACTTCATTAGAGAGATGTTGATTGGCAAGCTAACTACATTTGAAGCCGCGGAATTGGGAGACACTTTACCTAAGGTTGAGTCAACCTTTAAAGCAACCATACACAAAAGCAAAAGAATCTTACCTGGAAATGCAAGCACAAGAAGTAGTGACCTAAGAGAAGAACTTGGAGCCGATGCCGATGAATGGGAACATATATAGGAATAAGAAAGGAAGCTAGATGAAGTCATGGAACTGATTGCTAGAATAGAAAAGAGAGGTAAGGGTAAGTTTGAGGTCAAATTACCTTTGAAATGTTTTTCACGTAACAAGATCGGTCATTTTGCATCTAGATATCCTACAAGAATTCCAAAGCACAAACCAAAGTTTTTCAAATCTAAATTCTCAAAGGACAAAGAGTGTTATTATGCAAGTGAGGGTATATCTGATGATGAGGATGGTGACTATGATGAAATTGGATTTAGTGTTATTAAGGATGATGAACATACGCATGAAAAAAAAGCATTAGTATCCCAAGTTGAAAAGAAATCTGAATTGATCATAGATAGTGGTTGTTCACATCATATGACTAGAGATAAAAACAAGTTTGTGACTTTGCAAAGACATGATGGTGGTGTTGTTAGATTTGGTGACAATAATCCTAAACTTATTATTGGGATTGTATCTATTTCTTTGGATGGAAAGACTAACACTGACAATGTATTACTTATTGATGGACTTAAGCAAAATTTATTGAGTGTTGGACAACTAGTGGACAAGGGTTATCAACTGAACTTCATCAATGGAAAATGTTCTATCAAGAGTAAAACAAGAGACTTGATAGCATCTGGTACTAAATCTAGAGGTAATGTATTTGAAATGAACACATCTGAAGCTTCTTGTTTTATTGCAAAGGTTGATGAGAGTTGGTTATGACACAGAAGATTTTTTCATGTAAATTTTGATAACATTGTGAAGGCAAGTATGAAAAAAGGAGTAAGAGATCCACCTAGAATTGTAAAGCCATCTAACAATATGTGTAGAGAATGTGTCATGGGGAAACAAACTAGCACTTTCAAGATAAAAGCTTATTCAGCAAAAAGGAAGTTGGATTTGGTGCATACAGATCTGTGTGGTCCTACAAGAACAAGATCATACTATGGTGAAAGGTATTTTATAATTTTTGTTGATGAATTTTCTAGAAGGTTTTGGGTTACATACTTGAGAGATAAATCTAAAGCATTTGACAAGTTCAAGTTATTCAAAGTGAAAGCTGAGAATGAATCTAGTTTAAAGATGAAGTGTCTGAGATCAGACAGAGGAGGAGAGTTTACATCAGAGATGTTTAATACATACTATGAAGAAAATGGAATACATAGATAGACTTCAGCCCCTAGAACTCCACAATAGAATGGGATATCAGATCAAAGAAACATAACCATATTAGATGTTGCAAGAACTATGTTGTTGGAAGGAAATGTGTCACATGTTCATTGGAGAGAAGAAGTTGGCACTGTTGTGTAAACATTAAATAGAGTTCATATCAGAGAAGGTACAAATAAATGTTAGAATTAATCTTTCCTTGGTTGAAAATATGTAATTAAAAGGATAAACCAAGGTATCCTATTTTGTATTTGTCCTCTAGTCCATGTAAGAGGACATGTCACTATTTTGTAATTCCTTTAATAAGGAAAATAGATATTCCTCCTTAAGAGGAATCACACATTTGTCACACACACAATAGGAATGTGGCATCCATAGGAGAAGGGAGTTACATGCAAACTCCTCCACTCATCTCTAC
>MU227907.1:977765-1050779 GCA_018584345.1 Thuja plicata
CACTCATCTCTACTTAAGAGATGTCTCTCACACACTAGTTTGAATAATCTTCTCCTCTCTCTCTCAATCTCTCATTGCTCTCATTATTGTATTGAGCTCATTGCTCTCATCTTTTAGGCTTTTTTCCATATTCTTATTCACAAAGGGGTTTTTCTTTGCTTTTCCCCTTACCAAAATCTCTTGGCTCATTGTTGGATTCTTGAAGTACTTTGTGGTTGATCTTGCAATCTTCTCTCCTTTGGTTTTGGTAAAATCTTCCTTGCATTTCATTTTCTTGGATTAATACTTGTTTAAGCTTTCATTCTTTTCATTCTTCTTACAATAAAACTCCCTATGAATTATGGTTTGATCATACACCTACTATGAAATATTTCAAAATATTTGGTAGTAAATGTTATATCATAATAGATGATGAGATAGGAAATTTTGATGCTAGAAGTGATGAAGGAATATTTCTTGGTTATTCCACTAAGAGTAAAGAATATAAATGTTTCAATCTGAGATTGAGGAAATTGATTGAAAGCACCAATTTGAGGATAGATGAAAAGTTTCAAATACAGGAAATAATATATGATTTTGGTCAAATAACAGAAACAAAAGAGGTTGTTGCTGAACCTGAAGGACCCTTGATGATCGAGAATGAGATTAAAGAAGAAGAATATGCTGAAGCTACTGAGAGATTGAAGACACCAAGGTATGTTAAGAAGAAGATCAAATTATTGGTGATGCAAGAAAAGGCATGATGACTAGATCTAGAGTTAGAGATGAGATCTGTTTGATTTCTCAAGTTGAACCAAAGACTAAAGCCATGGAAAAAAGAACTACAATAGATAAAGAAAAACAACACTTGGGAATTGGTTCCAAGACCTAAGAACAAAAATGTGATTGACACTAAGTGGGTTTTCAGAAACAAGATGGATGAGGAAGGCACAGTTGTAAGAAGCAAGGCTAGAATGGTATGTAAAGGCTACTCACAATAAGAAGGCATAGAATATGAAGAAACATTTGCACCTATTGCTAGATAGGAAGCTGTGAGACTATTCCTTTCTTATGCTACACATAAAGACTTTAAAGTGTATCAGATGGATGTGAAGTTAGCATTCTTGAATGGTGATCTAGAAAAAGAAGTGTACATTGAGCAACCTAATGGTTTTACTTTGTCAGATGATGAAAACATGGTTTTTAGAATGAAGAAAGCACTGTATGGACTGAAAGAAGCACCAAGGGCATGGTAAGAAAGACTAGATAAACATCTACTTCATCTTGGTTTCAGAAAAGGTAATGCAGACACTAATTTGTGTTTAAGAACTGATGAAGATGGGATCTTAATTGTAGAAGTTTTTCTTGATGATATCATTTTTGGAGGCAATGATAAAATGAGTAAGAAGTTTGCTGGTACAGGGGCACCTCAACCATGAAACATTTATTGTTATATTTAAGTCAATTTTGAATCTCATCAAACCATGTTTAAAAAATGTTTATTCCTTGCAATGTAATGTATTCATAAAAGAGAATACAAAGGGTTGAAGGGTGGATGAACGGTTGGTAACCATCTAGCTTGTCTTTAAATAGACAGCTTATGTAATAAAAACAGTGTCGACAGAGAAGCTACATTAGGAAAAGTAGAAGAGAATTGAAAGAATCGGGCTCTCTGGTCTACAGCCAAAGAGCCATCGATATTATGTACTCATTTATCTAATGAAATGTATTTTAATCGATCTATGGTCTTCTTAAGTTTCCTTTTGGATAGTTAATATATTATTATGGTTTTGGTTTGATGCAAGGATTCAACAGTATAATGAATCGGGCTATGAAATAACTACTCTCAGCATGAAATGATCTATTGTTTTGTATCAATTTCTTAATTGAGTTTTATATATTTTCCTACTATCGGATTTTGATTTCATTTTATGAGCCCTGGTTTGTGACAGTCCCAGTTTGGGGACATTAATGATTGGTTTTGTTTGGCAAAGGATCGATTCAGAGTTTGATTGCAAATTCTTGAATTTGTTTAAGTCCAAAATGGTTTTAAAGAAACTGTTATCATTGATAATAATCAGTGCGGCCCATTTGTTATCGGTCTTTGTGAACAGAAAAGGTGGCGGCCAGTTAAGGAGAGAAAGATTCTCTCTTGTTGGTCGGTGACCCAAGAGAGAATCGATAATCGATAATCAATTATCGATTTAGGAAGGTGATGAATATACTATCCTATTCATGCTTGAAATGGAAGTCGACCCCCATATTGCTATGCAATCTCAGTCCATGAATGATCTACAACATGTAGTATATGCGAAAGAATCAGTGCTTGATGGTTATGCAGATAGTATCGGTTATTGGAGACAGTCCCGTGTGTGACTCGACATTTGAAGCAAAAAGGTGACAAAATCCCTTCCACGTACATGTTCACAGACCCATGTGATGGTAAACTATAATATCAGCTCATGGAAGCTATAAACATTCCATATTCTTCAAAACTTGGTGAGAAGAATTAATAATTGATTGTAGAATCAGTAATTGATGTTATTCTATTATATTGAGTACTATTGGTTTCAAGATATGCAAGGATTGTGAGCCTTGAATGAATTTTTTTAGAGAAATAAAGTATAATATGCAGATTGGAATTACACCATTGATGTCTCCATTGCATCAAGTGGCATCAGAGCTCAGAATATTCTAAGCATGTAGATGGATAGAATCTACACCAGGTAGTGTTGGGTTATGTAAGATTCTTGTTATGTAGTTTTGGTTGCAGAATGGTGTTGGTTTGCTCAGTTGCAATGGTGGATAGGAAGGTTTACCATAGGGACCATGGGAGATGGTATCCTGTCTTTCCAATAGACTAGGGAGAGAGGCATGATGGGACTCCCAGGTGAGGGACAAAGGTTGTGATGCGGCATGGATGAGTGGATTGTGCAATGGCTAAAGCACTAGTGAAGGTGACCAATATAAACTCCAGTGATTGGAGTCACAGTTGAAAGAGATAAAGAAAGTGGAGGAGGCATTGATCCAATGATGGTGAAGAGGCAAAGGTTTTGCAAATTCTCATGAATACACTTCCATGAGGACATGGAAACTTTTGAAGCTCGGGAGTATGGTGTAGGGGCACCTCAACCATGAAACATTTATTGTTATATTTAAGTCAATTTTGAATCTCATCAAACCATGTTTACAAAATGTTTATTCCTTGCAATGTAATGTATTCATAAAAGAGAATACAAAGGGTCGAAGGGTGGATGAATGGTTGGTAACCGTCCAGCTTGTCTTTAAATAGACAGCTTATGTAATCAAAATAGCATCGACAAAGAAGCTACATTAGGAAAAGTAGAAGAGAATTGAAAGAATCAGGCTCTCTGGTCTACAGCCAGAGAGCCATTGATATTATGTACTCATTAATTTAATGAAATGTATTTTAATCGATCTATGGTCTTCTTAAGTTTCCTTTTGGATAGTTAATAAATTATTATGGTTTCGGTTTGATGCAAGGATTCAACAGTATAATGAATCAGGCTGTGAAATAACTACTCTCAGCATGAAATGATCTATTGTTTTGTATCAATTTCTTAATTGAGTTTTATATATTTTCCTACTATCGGCTTTTGATTTCATTTTATGAGCCCTGGTTTGTGACAGTCCCAGTTTGGGGACATTAATGATCAATTTTATTTGGCAAAGGATTGATTCAGAGTTCAATTGTGAATTCTCAAATTTGTTTAAGCCCAAAACGGTTTTCAAGAAACCATTATCATTGATAATAATCAGTGTGGCCCATTTGTTATCGGTCTTTGTGAACAGAAAAGGTGGTGGCTAGTTAAGGAGAGAAAGATTCTTTCTTGTTGGTCGGTGACCCAAGAGAGAATCGATAATCGATGATCAATGATCAATTTAGGAAGGTGATGAATATACTATCCTATTCATGCTCAAAATGGAAGTCAACCCCCATATTGCTATGCAATCTTAGTCCATGAATGATCTACAACATGTAGTATATGTGAAATAATCAGTGCTCGATGGTTATGTAGATAGTATCAGTTATTGGAGACAGTCCCATGTGTGACTTGGCATTTGAAGTGAAAAGGTGACAAACTCCCTTCCACGTACATGTTCACAGACCCGTGTGATGGTAAACTATAATCTTGGCTCATGGAAGTTGTAAACATGCCATAGTCTTTGAAACTTGGTGAGAAGAATTAATAATTGATTGCAGAATTAGCAATTGATGTTATTCTATTATATTGAGTACTATTGGTTTCAAGATATGCAAGGATTGTGAGCCTTGAACGAATGTTTTTAGAGAAATAAAGGATAATATGCAGATTGAAATTACACCATCGATGTCTCCATTGCATCATTTGTTAAAGAAATGGAGAATAAGTTTGAAATTTCAATGATTGGTGAGACGAAATTTTTTCTTGGTTTGCAAATTAATTAGAGTAAGAATGGCATTTTTACATCTCAGACCAAGTATCTTAAGGAAATGGTAAAAAAATTTGGGATGGAAGATTGTAAACTTGTTGGAACACTCATGGTAACAGGAAACAAACTGACTAAAAGTGATGTGACTCAAAGTGTTATTCAAACTAAGTACAGATCAATGATTAGAGTTCTACAATATCTAACACATATTGGACCAGATATCACCAGTGCAGTTGGAATTGTGGCTACATATCAGGCAGATCCTAAAGAGACACATTTTTCTACTCTAAAAAGAATTTTAAGATATTTCAAAGGGATAGTAGAATATGGATTATGGTATGAAAACTCTGATGATTTTACATTATAGGCTTTTACTGATGCTGATTTGGCAGGTAATGTGGATGATAGGAAGAGTACAAGTGGTGGTGCATTTTTCCTTGGAAAAAGGTTGGTTTCTTGGTTGAGCAAGAAGCAAAACTATATTGCTCAATCTACTGCTGAGTTAGAGTATGTTGTTTCTGCAATAAATTGTACAAAATTCATTTGGATGAAACAAATGTTGAAGGACATTGGAATAATTTTCAAAGAACTAGTGATTATCCGGTGCAGGAGCACCTAGGTAAGGCTCTTTGGTAACCTAGGGTTTCTAGAGTTCTTTTGGCTTGTAGTGGTTCTAGCCAAACCACTAGTTCAATAATAGGACTAGAGGTGTCCTAAGGTGTGTGTTAGGTCTTTAGGGAAGGTCTTTTTAAGTTTGTTTGGTTTTTTAGGAAACAAGTGCCAATTTGGACCCTAATTGCCAATGTTGTGGCAATGGTGCAAATTAAGCACATAGGGGTCAAATTTTGAAAGAGAGTGTTTTAGGACCTAAGAGAGGTAAGAATGGTCTACCTAAGTCTATTATGATGTGTTCATGGTCTTAGAACAAAGTTTAGAGTGGATTTCCTAAAATTGTGGAAAGTTGTCAAAATTGTCAATGTTGTCATTGACAACATTGACAACAATTGTGCAAGAAGAGCATTTTCGATGAAATGGTTATTGTAACTATCTGAAACCATCAAATTAGGGATGGGGATAGGTATAGGAGGATTTCCTCAACCTGTAAGCAAGGTTGGTGAACATTTTGAAAATACAAGATTTTCTGTGTGTGCATTTCAGAGAAAATTCAGTGTGTTTTCTTGTTTTCAGTAGGTAGATGGATTAGATCTCAGTCTGCATCCATTGATTAATGTAGGGTAGGTTAATTTGAGATTTTCTATGGAGTTATTTTGCAAATTTGTAGTGTTTATATTTTTTTTGTTAAATTCTTTGTGTTTTACCATGTCGCTGGTCTAAACCAGGCAGGTTGGACAAATGGGGTCTTAACTCAACTTGCCACCGTAGTTTTTGTATGGGATCTTGGAATGGGTGAGAGGACTCCATGTAAATTATTTTTTGCAGAAGAAGGGGCCCAAGAAAGTATTTTTTCTAATTTTGCAATGATACCCTAGGCGAGCCTGTTGTGCATGGCTAGGGATTGAGAAACATTGCAAGTGATGCAAGGAGGGTTGAATGCATTGGTGGCTTCAACCAAAGCTCATGGAGGGATAGAGTAATGTATGTAAGATTCCCAATTTTAAGGACAAGATTGAAAGGATTTCTTAGTGTGTGGAAAGAACACTTTTGTGTTCAGACTGTTAAAAAGCCCTAAAACCCTGGTTTTTAGGCATGATAATAGGAAGGGTTGTACGGACAACTTGAGGATTGGAGACCTTGAAAATATAAAATTTATTGTTAAAGGGTGTCTAAATCCTAATCCCTTTCGGAGTCTTGTGTGGGAAAAATTCAAGTTATCTTATAATTGGCAAGAAAAAGGCCTAATTGGCTTGTAGCCCTATTTGGGGTGAGAAAGGTGCATTGCAAAGCACTCATTTGTTGTGTGTTTGTGAGTGATTTATGGAGGGGTTCAAATATAACCAGTGGATGCCTTGATGACCTATCCTTCCATAGAGCTAAGTCCTAAGAGGAATTGAGATAATTCTTGAAGACTGAGGCTAGGAAAGACCTAGTTAGTTTTGTTGCAGAATGGATTATTTTTTATTAAAACTATTGGTGTTCACTAGGTGAAAGGTTAGGGTCTTGTGTCAAGATACCTAAGGAGAGTAGGGTTGAGCATAGAACCCTACTAGGTCATTGAATTTTCCTAAGGATACCCTAGAGGAGAATAGGGTAGAGAGAAAGCCTAGGTGTGTTACATCAGAGTGGTATCAGAGCCCAAAATATTTGGGATTGTATATGTCAGAGGTGGAACCTTATGGCTCCACAGACATGGTTACAAATACAAAGTTGTCTAGGGACATGGATGAGAAAAAGGAGAAGAATAGACTCCTTGAAGAGGCCCTAGCAGAGATGAAGCTGAAACTAAAAGAAGTAGTGGATGCAAGAGACCAAGGTAGAGAAGGTGAAACAAGTGATAGAGGGAAGCAGAAGGTTGAAGAGGATGATATTATCTCTGAACCAGACCCTATGATGGAGTAGGAACCATTCTTGAGAGCCATCAAGGCATTGGGTGGTAAATCCTTAGAAGGCATCCCAATGTTTAGTGGGAAGATGGACATTGAAATAGTATTGGAGTGGATTGAAGGGATGGAGAATAATAGATGCACAAAAGGTTAAGGTGGCTAAGTCAAGGCTTAGAGGATCAGCCCTAACATGGTGGAAATATCTGCAAGATGAAAGAGTCAGACTTGGGAAACAACCCATAGCAAATTGGCAAGCAATGGTAAATAAGCTGAAAGAGAACTTTTTACCAGAAGACTATGAGATCCAACTCCATAGAAGGAGACAAGGATTGAAGTAGAAAGATATGGATGTAGCCTCCTATACAGAGGAGTTTCAAAGACTCTATCTTAGGTCAAAGAAACAATAAGGTATCTAGGTGGGTTGAAGTGGAACATCCAAGAAGAGATTAATTTGTGGACCCCCACTACTGTTCAGAGATGTCAACAACTAGCTCTCAAGGTTGAAGAGAAGAATAGGAAGAGGAGTGACTCTAATTTGAAGGGTAGAGGTAGAGGGAGAGACCAAAGAGGATAGAGAGGAGGTTACCAAGGCAGGGGCAGTGAACAAAGAAGCCAAGGTGAAAATAGATTGACAGAGCACACTAATGAATCCACACCAAGAGGTGGTTATGGAAGAGGTAGAGGTAATCAAAGTGGATCTAATAGGGGAAGAGGAGGTAGAAGCAACTCCTATTTTGCAAATATGAAGTGCTACAATTGTGAGCAGACTGGTCATCCATCATATAGGTGTCCTAATAAGCCTAGTGCATCCAATAGTGACAAGAGGGTAGATTATGTTCAAAAAGACACTTCTAGTGTCAAGGCACCTGATGTTGATCACATAGACTCTGAGATGGGTGAGAATCTGATGTTTAGAGGGGTATTCATCAGGCAGCCAGTGAAGGATGAGCCTAACAAAAGGAGGGCATTGTTTAGGATTAGATATAAGATCCTTGGAAAAGTATGCAAGGTGATAGTAGACTCTAGATCTACTGATAATACAATATCAGAAGAGGCAGTCACTAAGCTAAAATTAACCAAGATATCCCATGTAAACCCTTACAAGGTGACTTGGATTAATAAGGGATAGAGTGTGTTAGTAAATGAGAAAACATGGGTAGAGTTCTCTATAGCAGGCTACAAGGATAAGTTACATTGTGACATCCTCCCAATGGATGCTTGCCACTTGTTGTTAGGGAGACCCTGGAAATATGATAGAGAGGTAGTGTATCATGGAAAGGATAATTCCATATCCTTTAAGAAAAATGAAAAGACATTTAAAATAAAGTCTTTATTGGAGGATGAAGAGCCACAGTCTAAGACTCCTACTGTGTTATTTTGCAGTGGAAAAGAGTTTGTAAGAGACATTAAGGAAGAGGAAAGTGTAGGGTATGCCATTTTGTTAAATCCCAAGGAGGAAGAGAAGACAGTTAAGGAGGTAGTACCTAAGGAGATTTAGACTCTACTTGACAAATATAGCGATATAGTTAGTGATGGGACTCCTGCAAATTTTCCTCCGAAGAGAGTGATCAGTCATCAAATTAACTTCATACCTGGTGCCTCATTACCTAACAAAATAGCTTATAAGCTAACCCATGATGAGAATTTAGAGGTAGCTAGACAATTCCAAGAATTATTGGACAAAGGCTTGATTAAAAAGAGTATCAGCCCATGTGCAGTCCCTATGGTGTTAGCATCAAAGAAAGGTGGAAAATGGAGACTATGTACTGATTCAAGGGCACTTAACAGAATCACCATAAAATACAGGTTCCCAATACCCAGGATAGAGGACCTTATTAATTGTCTTGGAGGGGAAATGTACTTTACCAAATTGGATTTGAAAAGTGGTTACCATTAGATAAGGGTTAAGGAGGGATATGAGTGGAAGACAACATTTAAAACAACTGATGGGTTGTATGAATGGCTTGTGATGCCATTCGGCCTCACCAATGCTCCTAGCACATTCACGAGGCTCATGAATGAAGTGCTTAAGGACTTCACAGGTAATTTTTTGGTGGTATATCTTGATGACATATTGATCTATAATAGAACAAAGGAAGATCACATTAAGCATGTTGAATCAGTGTTGAAGAAGTTGCATGAAGAGAAACTAGCCATTAATTTGGAGAAATGTGAGTTTCTCAAGCAAGAGCTTGTCTACTTAGGATTTGTGGTATCCAAGGGATCTTTGAAGATGGACAAAGAAAAGGTGTTGGCTATATTGAATTGGCCACCACCTACATGAGAAACTAAGGTAAGGAGTTTCCATGGCCTAGCTCAATTTTATAGGAAGTTCATTAGGAATTTCAATGGTATATGTGCACCATTGTTTGAAACTATTAAGGGTGGAAGTAAGGCTAAGTTTAGATGGAACTTAGAAGCTGGGAAATCATTTGAGATGTTGAAAAGACAAGTAGCTACACAACCTATCCTAACATTGCCTAGTTTTGATAAGTTATTAACTATTGAATGTGATGCAAGTGGCATAGCAGTAGGAGGTGTGTTAAGTCAAGAGGGCAGACCAGTGGCCTTCTTTAGTGAGAAGCTAAATGAATCTAAGAAGAAATATTCTTCTTATGACCTAGAATTATATGCTCTAGTGCAGTCATTAAGAAAGTGGAGACACTATCTTCTACCTAAGGAATTTGTGGTGTTTACTAATAATCATGCCCTTAGCTACATAAAAACACAAGAGAAGTTGAGTAATAGGCATATAAAATGGATGGAATATCTCCAAGCCTTTACATTTACCATTAAGCATAAGAAGGGTCAGTTGAACAAGGTTGTTGATGCACTGAGTAGAAGACTTTTGACAGTCCAGGAAGTTAATTTGAATAGTATAGGGATAGAGAGTTTTAAGGACCTCTATCAAGTAGATGAAGATTTTGGGGAGGCATATCTAGTGTGCCATGATTTTCAAAACCATTTCCATAGAAAATTCTCTAAGTTCACATTGCATAATGGACTGTTATTCAGAGGAAATCAGTTATGTGTGCCAAGGGGTTCTATGAGGATGAATCTCATACAAGAAAATCATAATGGATCTATGAGTGGACACTTTGGTGTAAACAAGACCTTGGAGTTAGTACAAAGGTTCTATCATTGGCCTAAGTTGACAAAGGATGTCACTAAATATATGGAACAGTGTGTAGTATGCATAAAGGCAAAGGGAGGTAGCAGCAATGCGGGTTTGTATCAACCCTTAACTGTCCCAAACAGACCTTGGGAGTGTGTGAGCATGGAATTCACAGTGGGTCTACCAAAGACTAAGCAAGGCTATGATAATATATATGTAGTAGTTGACAGATTTAGCAAGATGGGGCATTTCATTCCATGCAAGACTACTAGTGATGCTAGTCACATAGCTTATCTATTCTTTAAGGAAGTTGTAAGAATTCATGGACTACCCTTAAGAATTGTATCTGATAGGGATGTTAAGTTCATTAGCCATTTTTGGAAAACATTATGGAATAAATTGGGTACAAACCTTTCTTTTGGATCAGCATACCATCCTCAGACTAATGGTCAAACAGAGGTGGTCAACAGTGTGTTAGGTAGCCTATTGAGGTGCCTAACAAAAGAATATGGTCAGACATTGGATGTAGTCATACCTCAGGCTAAATATGCCTATAATGATAGCATGAATAGGATTATAGGGAGAAGCCCATTTGAAATAGTTTATGGAATTCATCATAGGGGAGTTTGTGAGCTTAGGAATCTTGGAGGAAGGGAGTACAATAGTGGACATGCTGAGTATTTCACTCACACTATGAAGGAAATCCAAGAGCAGGTCAAGAAAACTATACAGGATAGTCAGCAATAGTTGAAGGGAAAAGTGGATGAGAAGAGGAAAGATATCCAATTCCAAGTAGGATACTATGTTATGGTTCATTTGAATAAGTCAAGAATGTAGAAAGGAGTCCCTACTAAATTTTAGATGAAGAGAATAGGCCCATGCAAAGTCCTAGCTAAATATGGGGCTAATGCTTACAAGGTAGACTTACCTTCTGATTTGAATATCTCTTCTACTTTCAATGTGCAGGACCTAGTTCAGTTTAAAGGTCCATTGAATGAGATCAGTCCACATAATCAAGGAGTTTAGAGTGATGTAGACACTGATGTGGTGTCTACCAAACAATAATTGATAGCTAAGGGAGTTTTGGATTCAAGAGTGCAAAAGACAACCATACACAAGGTGTATATGGAGCACCTTATCAAGTGAAAGATAGACCTGAATCAGAGGCTTCATGGATTGTAGAATCTAACTTCAAGAATCTAGGCATTCCTAACTCTTTATTTTCTATAGGAGTGACTTGACTTTCCCTTTGTGGGGGAGTATAGTGCAGGAGCACCTAGGTAAGGCTCTTTGGTAACCTAGGGTTTGTAGAGTTTTTTTGTCTTGTAGTGGTTCTAGCCAAACCACTAGTTCAATAATAGGACTATAGGTGTCCTAAGGTGTGTGTTAGGTCTTTAGGGAAGGTATTTTCAATTTTTTTTGGTCTTTTAGGAAACAAGTGCCAATTTGGACCCTAATTGCCAATGTTGTGGCAATGGTGCAAATCAAGAACATAGGGGTCAAATTTTGAAAGAGAGTGTTTTAGGACCTAAGAGAGGTAAGAATGGTCTACCTAAGTCTATTATGATGTGTTCATGGTCTTAGAACAAAGTTTAGAGTGGATTTCCTAAAATTGTGGAAAGTTGTCAAAATTGTCAATGTTGTCATTGACAACATTGACAACAATTGTGCAAGAAGAGAATTTTTGATGAAATGGTTATTGTAACTATTTTAAACCATTAGATTAGGGATGGGGACAGGTAAAAGATGCCTTCATTGACTTTTAAGAAAGGTTGGTGAACATTTTGAAAATACAAGATTGTCTGTGTGTGCATTTTCAGAGCAAATTCAATGTGTTTTCTTATTTTCAGTAGGTAGATGGATTAGATCTCAGTCTGCATCCATTGATTAATGTAGGGTGGGTTAATTTGAGATTATATGTTGATTTATTTTGCAAATTTGTAGTTTTTATATTGGTTTTGTTAAATTCTCTATGTTTTACCCTGTCACTGGTCTAAACCAGGCAGGTTGGACAAATGGGGTCTTAACTCAACTTGCCACCATGGTTTCTATACGGGATCTTGGCATGGGTGAGAAGACTCCATGTAAATTATTTTTATAGAAGAAGGGGCCCAAGAAAGTAGTTTTTCTAATTTTGCAATGATGCCCTAGGCGAGCCTGTTGTGCATGGCTAGGGACTGAGAAAAATTACAAGTGATGCAAGGAGGGTTGAATGCATTGGTGGCTTCAACCAAAGATCATGGAGGGATAGAGTAATTTATGTAAGACACTCAATTTTAAGGAGAAGATTAGAAGGATTTCTTGGTGTGTGGAAAGAACACTTTTGTGTTCAGACTGTTAAAAAGCCCTAAAACCCTAGTTTTTAGGCATGATAATAGGAAGGGTTTTACGGACAACTTAAGGATTGGAGACCTTGAAAATATAAAAATTATTGTTAAAGGGTGTCTGTATCCTAATCCATTTTGGAGGCTTGTGTGGGAAAAATTCAATTTATCTTCTAATTGGCAAGAAAAAGGCCTAATTGGCTTGTAGCCCTATTTGGGGTGAGAAAGGTGCATTGTGAAGCACTTGTTTGTTGTGTGTTTGTGAGTGATGTATGAAGGGGTTAAAATGGAACCAGTAGAGGTCTTGATGACCTATCCTTCCATGGAGCTAAGTCCCAAGAGGAATTGAGACAATTCTTGAAGACTGAGGCTAGGAAAGACCCAGTTAGTTTTGTTGCAAAATGGAGTATTTTTTATCAGAACTATTGGTGTACACTAGGTGAGAGGTTAGGGTCTTGTGTCAAGATACCTAAGGAGAGTAGGGTTGATCATAGAACCCTACTAGGTCACTTAATTGGCCTAAGGAGACCCTATAGGAGAATAGGGTAGAGAGAAAGACTAGGTGTGTTACATCATTATCTGTGATAACACTAGCACAGTGAAAATGTCAAAGAATCCTATAATGCATTCAAAGACTAAACATATTTTCATCAAGTATCATTCCTTAAGGGAAAAGCTAGCAAATAAAGAGATTAAACTGGAGTATATTAGCACCAAGGAACAGATAGGAGATATATTTACTAAACCTTATCCAAAAGATGATTTTGAATATCTTAGAGACATGCTTGGGGTGATGGCCCCTCCTAGTGAAGACTAAAATGATGCAGATATGCATCAGTCCAGTGGATCTTAGAGCTATATCAATCTCAGGACTTGATGTATGGATCTACTCCATAGGGAGAGTGATCGTAGGAGAATACTATGGAGTACATTTGGGTGATCTTGCACCTAGCTGATTGGACATAAAGATTTGAAAAGGACTACAGAAGACTACGAATGGGTTATGGCACCCTTTTCCATTGCTGCCAAAGGGGGAAGGAATATATGTGAAAATCCCTACTATTTTGGGGAGATTTGTTTTGAGGATATTGAGAAGATTTTATTGAGAGAGTACTTTTGGGTTGATTGATTTTCCCATATGTTGCCATCAATGCCAAAGGGGAAGATTGTTGCATGATATAAGTTTTGGTTACTGATCATGTTGTTGATATTCATGTTTTGTCATTGATATCAACATATATTTCTATGGAGAAGAAAGACTGGCTACTTAACTGGAAGGAGTGTACAGACAATGTATGGATGATTCAGAATGATTGAAGTTGGATTTATGTAGAAGGATGTGTGCTAGCCTTATTCCTAAGGTTTCTTGGCTCTATGTTACATACTATGGATGTTACAGTTGATTTGGTGAAGACTAGTTTTTTGAACTGTAACTGTGATTCTAGACAGAGCAAGTCTCTGTGTTTTGGGTATATATTTCTGGTGAAGATATTTCAGAACTTGTGAGCTTAGTGGTGGATAGCTAATATATGGTAAAGTAATGGGTTGAGTTGGATTATTGTTTGGATACTGATGACATCAGTTGTGGCGTGTATTCTAGAGAAGACCTATTTCTTGGCCAATTTTAGACATGTAGCATGTGAAATTAATTGTGAGCATGAATTACAGATTTGGAAGTATATGTGATGGATTTTAAATGATGTATACTTTTTATAGATATTGTGTGTATCTTAGAAAGGGGTTATATAATTATTTGTATGATGGAAAGCCTTAATTGACCGACCTATTTAATTATGTATTAGGAAAGCTTAACTGGCTGACCTAATGAATTATTGTAAGAGGGTATATATGAATGATAATTTCTTGTGGAGAAGTTTGATAGATGAAAAAGGACAGAGATGTGTGGAAGTTGTGAAGCTTGTTAACGGCTAGATACAAAGCAGAGTTCATACTTCATTGGAACTGACCAAGCAAAGATAGTTGCTATCAAACAGTTCATTGGAATGTGTATTTTATTTATACACTTGATTCATATTATAAATCCTTGAGGGTGGCTTTAACCTTCTTTGGGCAGTGTGCCTTGGTAGTGAGCCTACTACTTTCTTTGACTCCTAACAGGGTCTGTCTCCTAATAGGGACTATGTACTATAATTTTGTAACAAGATCCTAACAAGGATAATATATTTTAACAAGGATACTATACTCTCAGTACATTATTTGTGGGTGTTAATTCCCACTGGGGTTTTACGTTTAATAGGGTTTCCTCAACAACAAATATTGTGTTATGTGTTGGCATTTGTTGTGCTATCATTTACATTTTTAGATTTGGTTTATAAAGTTTAAAGTTTAATAATGTATATTACAACTGATTCACCCCCCCTCTCAATTGTCTTGTGGACTATTATTCCTAAAATCCTCTAATCTATCATTCATATCTCCTCAAAACATATCATCCATCCAATCATCTCTCATACTTCACTCAACAAAAATTTCTCCATATATATATATATATATATATATTCTCTTAACCAAGTCGGCTCTTTTAACCAAATATTACATAGTCAGATCTCGATAAAAAATGCATTTAATAAAACAAATATCAAATGCAATGTTGACACTCTTACATAATCAAATTTTAGGTTATCCACAATCATAATCCAACTCCGATTTCCAGGATTCCACTTCATACTCTCTGAATCATCGCTTCTGTCTAGCTGCTCTGTATCACTGTTCTGTTGTTGTCTGTCTGTCTTAAAATGTCTCTAAATTTTTGTAAACATTACCAAAAGAAAATTGATCTTAGGTGGAGGTCTTACATACCCCATACTATCATTCTCTAATCTCTCTTTCCATAATTCATCAATCTTGATCTTTGATACCCAAAATACCTTTGTATCTCTGCTCTTGTACTTAGTCGATTTTAGAGTCACCAAAACTCAATTTTATAAGAATCAATCTATAACCAAGATATGTTTCCATAAATGACAACCAAAAATTGAATCATAATACACAAAATTGTTCACATGCCAACAATCTCTCCCTTCGGCATTGATGGCATTACTTAACAAAAAATGACTAAGTATTCCAACAAAATTGTCTCTCCTTCTTTCTCTATTTTGTTTTTCTCTTTTCTTCTCTTATACATTATCTTCTCCTTCTCCTTATTTATTTTACTATTCTTTCTTCTCCCATTCATTTTTATTCTCTTCTCCCCCTTTGACAACAATGACAAAGGTGCATACAAAGAAATAAAATTAGTGCTTGCTCAGTAGTTTTAGAACATCTTGAAAGGAATCTTCCAAGATCTTCACTTTAGTAATCCATGACTTAAGAAATAGTTGACTAACATGAATTAGTCCATTTAAGGAAAATGATGCAGTCTTTGCTTCTTTCAAATTTGTAGGCATAGAGTTAGTCAATGAATCTGTAGTCTTCTCCAAGTCTGATAAGCATGCTTCAATTATAGATAGCTTAGGAGTAATTAAACTCTTCAACAAATTAAATCTGGTCAGTACTCTCCCTTTCTCAATATCCAATACATCTAGTTTTTCCAAAATTCTTATTACTTCCTTTTCCAATTCTATTACAGATTGTGAAGAGGTTTCACAACTATCCATCATACTATTCAAAGTTGTCCTGTCTTTGGCAATAATGTCTTCAATGTTCTGAACATGCCTGATAGGATTCATGCACTAACTAAATAGTTTCCTTCCATGTCCAATGCAAGTCTTATCATTTGTATTATTAGTTTTCAAAATGCTCAAGTCCTGTGAGATAGACTTGCAAACTTCTAATAGCTTCTTCTCTGAGTAGTTCGTTTCTACCTTCTCCTATGCAATCTTTATCAAGCTCTCATAATAACCATCAAATTAATCAAGTGTAATCTTTGAGTTTTCAATATCATCTCTATGCTAGAAAAAAATAGGTACTTGAAGCAATTTGTTCACAGTATCAATTGCTCTGGTTATTACCTTAGCATTTTTGTCACCTTTTTTTTTGATCTCTCCTTGGCTTTAGTAAGTGTAGTAAAATCCAATTTTACTAGCTCATCTTCATCCATGCAATAAACATCAACATCTATTGTATTGTCTTTCCTTGCCAACATTCCTTGCCAACAATGAAATAGAAGATGTGTTTACCTCATTTTTAGTTTCATCTTTTCCTTCATGTTATTTATGTCCTTCATCTTTCTATTATTTCTTCACTACTTCACTCTATTATTTATTCTCCTCTTCTTCATCTTTCTGCTCTGCTTCCTCAGTAATTGTGTTGTCCATACTTTCTGAAAATGGGTCCTTCTCATCATTACAAGTGTCAAGTGTTATAGGTACACCAAAAACATAGAAATTTGGTCGTGTATCAACTTCGCTCTTCTCAGTACTTGCCTCAGTTGGTTTCAAACTTTCTCCCATTCCTAAGTGTGTAGGAAAAATGGTTTTAGGAAGTGGATTCTCCTCAAGAGTAGTGTTCATTAATATTTTCTCCAGTGCTTTATGATTAAAGGAAAACTGATAGGGGGGTGAATCAATTGTGATATAGATTATGAAACTTTAAACTTTATAAACCAAATCTGCAAATGTAAATGACAACATAGTAAATGCCAACACCATAACACAATATTTGTTGTCAAGGAAACCCTATTAAAGGTAAAAACCTGGTGGGAATTAATACCCACAAATAATGTACTGAGAGTATAGTATCCCTATTAAAATATTTAGCCCTGTTAGGAGCTTGTTACAAAATTACAGTACATAGTCCATGTTAGGAGACAAACCCTGTTAGGAGTCAAAATAAATAGTAGGTTCACTGCCAAGGCACACTTCCCAAAGAATGTTAAAGACACCCTCAAGTATTCACAATCCAAACACGTGTATAAAGAAAAGACACAATCTAGTGAACTATCTGATAGAAAATTTCTTTTCTTTGTTAGTTCCAATGAAGTACTCTTCTCATAAACTCTGCTCTACATCCAACAGCCAAAAAAGCCTCACAGCTTTCACTTCTTCTTTTCAATCTCTATCACATATTTTCAAAAGAAAAGATCACTCATATATACCCTCTTACAATAATTCATTAGGTCAGCCAGTTAAGCTTTCCTAATACACAAATAATTAGTTAGGTCAGCCAATTAAGGCTTTACAATATACAAATAATTATTTAACCCCTTGCTAAGATACACATAGTACCTATAACAAGTAAACATCATTTACAATCCATCAATTATGCTTCCAGATCCGCAGTCCATGCTCACAATTCATTTTACACGCTACATGTATGAAGTCAGCTAGAAATTAGGTCTTTTTTAGAGTACACACCACAGCTGACGTCGCTAGTATCCATTCAAGAATCAAAATCAACCCATTATTCCAACATATGTTAGTTGTCCACCAGTAAGCTCACATCACCTGAAATATCTTCTCTAGAAAGATATACTAGAAACACAGAGACCTGCTCTGTTTGTAATATCCTCTCAGATGACTATACTATTATTTCAGATTAGACATTCTGTCAGGAACTATGTGATTATAGTTGCTTACACTTTGATAGATCTAGATAATGATATGCTTAGCTAAATATTTTGATATATGCATTTATAATTAATATCCTCATAAAAGAATTATTTATCTTTTGCTTGGTTATGTAATAAGGAATGGATCCAAGAAATTGAATTCTAATCTTTTCCATTTATGATGCTCTATATGACTGATATGTTTTTCATGATTTATCTATGCTACTTCATGCTTGTATATATGTCTAATGTGTCTCATGACTTAGGATGAAGTCGTAGTTACTCACATAGCTAAGTTCAACATGATGTATCAATCCTGGTCATCTATCTGCAATGTCTTATGTAGTATATATATATATTTATAAATGTTTTAATGTGAGTGTGTATGTATTTATTTATTTATATGCCCTTGTAATTATAATGAAGGGATTAACTATTGTGATTAATTAGATCCACTTCATCCTTGGATAAAATAAAGGTAATTACTAATTATTCTTATAAGAGAGAAAAGTAACTAAAGTGAAAGTAAAAATAAAATAAAATAATTTACTTAAAACATGAAATTAAACAAAAGTAACTAAGGTGGTAAATAAACTAAAAGGATTCATGGGAAACTATCTACCTAATAAATTTATCTAAGTACTATTAAAGTCTAAACTAATAAGCAAAAGATGGTTGTGGATGGTTGCATCGGTTCAAACTTCCCATGCAACCAATCCTACAACATATTTATGAAAGGAGATTTGGAAAGTAAAAAGTTAGGAAGAAAAACTAGGATAATATATATGGAAAACTCTAAAGTTGATTCTATTAGAAAGGTTAGTGGAAGCATTTGGAAGATATCTCTGTGATTGGAAGGCTTGAGGAGATTAGGCTTGGATGGAGTGGAATTGGAATTGCTTTCAAAGGTTTCCCAGAGGACTCTAGGTAGGCTCTACCTAGAAAGAGAATCTTGTTTCATGTGTATGCTATGTTTTGATGTGTTTTTTTTACTGTCTGCTATAGTTTTGTGATCAATGGAAACCTTTTATGACTGTTTTTGATATAATGCCTTCTTATATGATGTGAATAATGAAAGGATAATTTAATGATAGTTAATGTTTATGGACTATTCATTTATCTACTCCTCTTTGTGATTTTTCACCTTAGAATGTATTGGCTTTATTTGGAACCTTCTTCAGTTGATGTTATCCAGACCTTCGCCTTATTAGAATAGTGTCTTCTTGTTGTCACCTTTTTTCACCTTGCACCTATCGGAAGGAATTAGACATGATTTTCTAGAAGGTATGATGGGTTTGAGGGCTGTCTTGGAAGGAGAAAAAAGGGATCTCAATTGGGTATCCCTCTGATTCTTCTTCCTAGACCTCCATCTTCCCAGTTTTACCCGAAAGGTCAAAAATTGAGGTTGTTGTCCATAGTGCACACAGTCCTAACCATCTGCGCAGAACTGGGTACCACCTACGTAGGATGTGTGACCACCTACATAAGAGGAAGCCCCACCTATGTAGGTTTTAGCCACCTGTGCAGCTTGAGCTACCACTTGCACAGCTTGGCCTACCACATGCGCAGCTTGAGGTACCACCTGCGTAGGACTCTTCCAGTTTGATTTTTAGGGTTTTCAGAAGGGTTTAGGGTTTGGTGTTGATCTGGGGTTGACCCTATGATTTGTTAAAACTTTCTAGATACTTAATTTTAATATGGTATTATGTTTATGATCTTTTGGAAAATTATCATAAGTTTTGGATGGTTTGGGAACCCTGATTAGGGTTAGGGTTGTTTCAGTGCCCTAGAAACCTTGTGTAACTTTATTTGTGTTTCCATATTGATTTTTATAACTCTTGTGCACCTATGATACTTAGCTTTATGTGTTTTTATGATATTTTTAGAAGTAGTAAACCTAGGAGCACTAGGTGAGTGGCTCACAGTGGGGGCTGAGGCCCTAAGTGGCTAGTACCAGGGTAACCCATTGTGGATTTTTTTATTCCAGTAATAAAAATAATAATTTATGGGAAGGGAACTACACATTAAATAAGATAAACCTTGCCCATGCCAGTAGTGCTAGTATAGGCTATAGATGGGAGTGGGAGAAGGTACTATTGCGATAGTATAATCAGACAATCTTGTCCCTATGAGATATGTTTGGTTCTGCATGTGCCTACTTGGGGGTCGGGGCCCAGAGTGGATGACCAGTGTAACCCAAGGGGTGAGGGCTATGCAATGACACTCACCTAGGATGTCTTAGAGTTCCTACTAATGTGATTAATGTCTTTGTGTTCTTCTTATGTTTTCAAATTATGTTTTGGAAAATGCACTATCCTCTCCTTAGGAATGGCCTAGTTATCACCTTCTTGCATGGATCATGGTGTTTATCTCCTAGCACGGGGGAGTGGATCCTTTTTGGATATCCACATGGTTGGGTGATAAATATTTTATTGAGGTATTGTTCATAGAGCTTTGGATGGACCTTTCTTATGCTTTCTCCAGATTTGCGGAAGACAAAGACTTTCTTAATGTTCCTTGTTGTTAGCATTGTAATGGCATTTTATTGATGTAACCTCTCAAGAGGAGAAGAATGTAAATAATATTTGACATATTCCACATTGATGTAATGGGATGGGTAGATTTAGGAAAAGGGAAAAGGGATGAATTATCTTTCAATATAAAGAATGTGTATAATCAGAAAGGAAATGATTTATGTTTATGGAAAACATGTCAGATTTATGATACATCATGGTTGTAAAAGAGAGTAAAAGAATATGATATATTGATATTGTAAATGTAATGATTATTTATTTCTAAAAGGCATGTAGTGGTTATTAGGAAAGCTCATTTCTTTATGCATGTTTCCTTTAAAGTTTGAAAAGAAAAGAGATCTCGAATCTTAGGAGTTAATGTTAAAATGAGTTAGATGGGTAGATACTCATGAAAATAGATATGTTAGTTAAATGTGATATGATGAGATTTATGAATCCTAATGTCTTTCCTTAATAATAAATGTAATGGTTAAGTCTTGTTTGTTGTGGAACCTAGGAATAATTTGTAAATGAAATTTTTAACTTTAGAACTTCATAGTTAAAAAAAAATGTTTAAAACTCTATAAAGATTCCTAGCTTAGTAATCTTTCAAGTTTATTCATGGTCCCCTGGTGGGGCATGAAAATGTCCAGAATCACAGTTACAGTCCAGAAACCAATCTTCACCAAATCAACTGTAACATCTGCAATATGCAACATAAAGCCAAGAGACCTTAGGAATAATTTCAATACACATCCTTCTGCATAAATCCAACTTTGATCATTTTGAAACATCTGTACAGTGTCTGTACACTTTTTCTAGTCAAGTAACCAATTTTTCCTCTTCACAGAAATATATGTTGACATCAGTGACAAAACATGAATATCAACAACATGATCAGTAACCAAAAATGATATCATCCAACAATCTCCCACTTTGGCATTGATGGAAACATATGGTAAAATCCATATGTATCAACCCAAAATTACTCTCTCTCAATACAATATTCTCAATATCCTCAATACAAATCTCTCAAAAATAGTAGGGATTTTCACATAGATTCCTTCCCCCTTTGGCAGTAATGGCAAAGGGTGCCATTACTCATCTTTAGTCTTCTATAAGGTCTATCTTTTTCAAATCTTCATGTCCATCAACCAGGTGCAAGATCATCCAAATCTACTCCATAGTATTCTCCTTTGATCACTCTTCCTAAGGAGTAGATCCATACATCAAGTCTAGATAATTATATAGCTCTAAGATCCACTGGACTGATGCACATCTGCATCATTTAATTAGCACAGGGAGGGGCCACCACCCCAAGCATGCCTCTAAGATATTCAAGAGCATCTTTTGGCAAAATTTTAGTAAATGTATCTATTATTTGTTACTTTGTGCTAATATAGTCTAGTTTAATCTCTTTATCTACTACCTTCTCCCTCAAGAAATGATACTTAATAGAAATATGTTTAGTCTTTGAATGCATTACATGATTCTTCCACATATTCACTGTGCTAGTATTATCACAATGGATAGCCACTGGTTCTTTAAAAATTATTCCAATGTCCTTCAACATTTGTTTCATCCAAACAACTTGTGTACAGTTTATTGCAGCAACAACATACTCTGACTCAACAGTAGATTGAGCAATACAGTTATGCTTCTTTCTCAACCAAGAAACCAATATTTTTCCAAGGAAAAATGTACCACCACTTGTACTCTTTGTGTCATCCACATTACCTTCCCAATCAGCATCAATATAATCCTAAAAAGTAAAATCTTCTAATTTTTCATATGGCAATCCATATTCTATCGTCCCTTTCAAATATCTGAAAATTCTTTTTACAGCAGCAAAATGTGTCTTTAAGGTCTGCCTGATATCTAGCAACAATTCCAACTACATTGGTAATATCTGGTCTAGTGTGAGTTAGATATTGCAGACCTCCAATCATCAATCTATACTTTGTCAGAATAACACTTTGAGTCTCATCATTATTAGTCAGTCTGTTTCCAATCACCATAGGTGTCCCAATAGGTTTACAATCTTCCATTCCAAACTTTTTCAACATTTCCTTAAGATACTTGGTCTGAGATATAAAAATGCCATTCTTACTCTGATTAATTTGCAAACCAAAAAAAAAATTCATCTCACCAATCATTGACATCTCGAATTCATTTTCCATTTCTTTAGAAAACTTCTTACTCATCTTATCATTGCCTCCAAAAATGATATCAGCAACAAAATATTCTACAATTAAGATTCCATCTTCATTAGTTCTTAAATAAAAATTACTATCTGCATTACCTTTTCTAAAACCAAGATGAAGTAGATATTTTCCAGTCTTGCATACCATGCTCTTGGTGCCTATTTTAGTCCATAGAGTGTCTTCTTTAGTCTGCAAAACATGCTTTCATCATCTGTCAAAAGAAAAGCATCAAGTTGTTCAATGTAAACTTCTTCTTCTAGATCACCATACAAGAATGTTGACTTCACATCCATCTGATAAACCTTAAATTCTTTATGTGCAACATACACAATAAATAATCTCACAACTTCCAATCTAGCAACAAGAGAAAAATTTTCTTCATATTCTATGCCTTCTTGTTGTGAATAGCCTTTACATACTAGTCTTGCCTTGTTTCTTACCACTGTTCCTTCCTCATCCATCTTATTTCTGAAAACCCATTTAGTACCAATCACATATTTGTTCTTAGGTCTTGGAACGAATTCCCAAGTATTGTTTTTCTTTATCTGTTCAAGTTCTTCTTCCATATCTTTAGTCCAGGATTCATCTTTGCATGCTTCATTAGTAGTCTTTGGTTCAACTTGAGAAATCAAATAGATCTCATCTCTAGCTCTAGATCTAGTCATTATACCTTTACTTGCATGACCAATAACTTGATCTTCAGGATGGTTCTTCTTAACATACCTTGGTGTCTTCAACGTCTGAGTAGCTTCAAACTGTTCATCTTCAATCTCATTGTCAATCCAAGATTCTTCAGGTTCATCAGTAACCTCTTTCACTTCTATGATCTGACCACAATCATACATTCTTTCCTAAATCTAAAACTTTTCATCTATCCTCACATTGGCACTTTTAATCAACTTTCTCAATCTTAGATTGAAAAATTTATATGCTTTAATCTTAATGGAGTAACCAAGAAAGATTCCTTTATCACTTCTAGCATCAAACTTTCCTATTTCATCATCTCTCTTGATATAACATTTACTACAAAATATTCTAAAATATTTTACAGTAGGTGTATGATCAAACCATAATTCATAAGGAGTCTTACTTGTACCTTCTCTAACCTAAATTATGTTCAATGTGTACACAATGTAATGCTAACTTCTTCTCTTCAGTGAACATGTGATACATTTCCTTCCTGCAACATAGTCCTTGCAACATCTAATATAGTTATGTTTCTTCACTCTACGATCCCAATCTGTTGTGGAATTCTAGGGGATGATGTCTGTCTATATATTCCATGTTCTTCATAGTATGTATTAAATATCTATGATGTAAACTATCCTCCTTTGTCTGATCTTAAACACTTTATCTTCAAACCAGATTCATTCTCAACTTTCACTTTAAATAACTTGAATTTCTCAAATGCTTCAGATTTCTTTTTTAAGTATGTAACCCAAATCATTCTAGAAAAGTCATCAAAAAATAGTATAAAGTACTTTTTTCCATAGCATGATCTTGTTTGAGTAGGACCATATAGATTTGTATGCACCAAATCCAACTTCCCTTTTCCTGAATAAGCTTTTCTTTTAAAAGTGCTTCTATTCTAGTTCCCCATAACACACTCTCTACACATAGTGTTAGATGGCTTTACAATTTTAGGTAGATCTCTTACTACTTTTTGCATACTTTCCTTCACAATGTTATCAAAATTAACATGACAAAATATTTTGTGCCATAACCAACTATCATCAACCTTCACAATAAAACAAGAAGCTTCAGATGTGTTCAATTCAAACACATTACCTCTGGATTTAGCACCAGATGCGATCAAGTCTCCTACTTTACTTCTAATAGAGAATTTCCCATAAGTGAATTTCAATTGATAACCCTTGTCTACTAACTATCCAACACTCAATAGATTATGCTTAAGTCCATCAACAAGTAATACATTGTCAGTGTTAATCTTTCCATTGAAAGAAATAGATCCAACTCCAATAATAAGCTTAGGAGTATTGTCACCAAATCTGACAACACCACTATCATGTCTTTTCAAACTCACAAGTTTTTTTTTATCTCTAGTCATATGATATGAGAAACCACTATCTATAACTCATTGAGATTTCTTTTCAACTCGGGATACTAAGGATTTTTCTTCATGCATAGGTTCATCATCCTTAATAACAATAAATCTAATTTCATCATAGGACCACCATCATCATCATCATCATCATCAAATATACCCTCACTAGCATAATAAAATTCCTTGTCTTTGGAATATTTAGACTTGAAAAGCTTAGGTTTGTGCTTTGGAACTCTTATAGGACATCTAGATGCAAAATGACCAATCTTGTTACAGGAAAAACATTTCAAAGGTAATTTTCCTTCAAACTTTCCCTTACCTCTCTCTTTTCTCTTCTAGCAATCAGTGCCACAAATTCATCTAGCTTTCTTTATTTTTCTTGTATATGTTCCCATTCATCAACATAGGCTCCAATTCTTCCCTTAGGTACTGCTAGTGCTTGCATTTATAGATACGATCTTTTTTTCTTGTGCATGGTTGCCTTGAATGCTGACTCAACTTTAGTTAAAGTGTCTCCCAATTATGTGGCCTAAAATGTAGTTATCTTCCCAATCAACATCTATTTGGTGAAGTTCGGTGTCAAAGGTATAACCTCCTCTATAACATGTACTTTGGTTCTATATGCAGGTGTCAAAGATATGAGTATCTTCACAATCACTTCTTCCTCACTGTAAGTACCTCTAGAGTTTCTAATACTAGTAGCCACTTTAGTAATTCTCTATCCATATTCCCTAACATTCTTATCTTCTCTCATATTCAGTGATTCCATCTTTGTATTCTAGTTTTGTAGATTTGTCTACTTTGTAAACTTGTCTCCAATATATAATGCTTCCAATCTTGACCATATCTCAAGTGCAGAATCCAAGTCCTTTACTTCAGTGAATTCTCCTTCTGAAAGTGCGTTGATCAAAGATTCCGTTGCAACCATATTACATGAAAATAAATTATTTCCATCTTCTGTGGCCTTCTCTAACTCATCCCCATTCTCTATATTTTCATTCTTCTTTGTGATCATCCAGTAATCAATTCCCAGATATAGAAAATGTGTTCTCATCTTGTTCTACCAACTATCAAAGTTTTCAGGATTAAAATTTCTCTCTAAGGACCACAAGCTCTGATACCAATTGTTAGGAATAATATTCCACAAGACAACTGAGAGGGAGGAGGGGTGAATCAATTGTAATATAGATTATTAAAATTTAAACTTTATAAACCAAATCTACAAATGTAAATGATAACACAGTAAATGCCAACACCATAACACAATATTTGTTGTCAAGGAAATCCTATTAAAGATAAAACCCTAGTGGGAATTAACACCCACAAATAATGTACTGAGAGTATAGTATCCCTGTTAAAAGACTTAGCCATGTTAGGAGCTTGTTACAACATTACAGTACATAGTCCCTGTTAGAAGAAATACCTTGTTAAGAGTCAAAAGAAATAGTAGGCTCACTACCAAGGCACACTCCCTAAAGAAGGTTACAGTCACCCTCAAGGATTCACAATATAAACAAGTCTATAAAGAAAATACACAATACAGTGAACTGTCTGATAGCAAGTGTCTTTGCTTGGTCAGTTCTAATGAAGTACTCTTCTCATAAACTCTACTCTACATCCAGCAGCCAAACAAGCCTCACAACTTTCATTTCTTCTTCTTTTCAATCTCTATCACATATTTTCAAAAGAAAATATCACTCATATATACCCTCTTACAATAATTCATTAGGTCGGCCAGTTAAGATTTCCTAATACACAAATAATTAATTAGGTTGGCCAATTAAGGCTTTCCAATATACAAATAATTATTTAGCCCCTTGCTAAGATACACATGGTACTTATAACAAGTAAAAATCATTTACAATCCATCAATTATGCTTCGAGATGTGAAATCCATGCTCACAATTCATTTTACACGCTACATGTCTGAATTCAGACAATAATTAGGTCTTTTTTAGAGTACACGCCATAGCCGACGTCGCCAGTATCCAAACCACAATCGAACACAACCCATTGTTCCAACATATGTTGGCTATCCACCAGAAATATTGCATCACCTAGAATATCTTTTCCAGATAGATATACCAAAAACACAGAGACCTGCTTTGTCCAGAATCACTGTTATAGTCTAGAAACTAGTCTTCACCAAATCAACTGTAACATCTACAATATGAAACATGAAGCCAAGAAACCTTAGGAATAGGGTCAACACACATCCTTCTGCATAAATCCAACTTTGATCATTTTGAAATATCTGTATAGTTTCCATACACTTCTGCCAGTCAAGTAACCAGTCTATCCTAATCACAGAAATATATGTTGACATCAGTGACAAAACATGAATATTAATAGCATGATCAATAACCAAAACTGATATCATCTAACAATGTGGTAAGATCCTTCACATCCACATGTGATATCTAATTGCAAAGAATATTGCAATAGATAATTTTTTTGAGATACACCACACATACCTCAACTCTTAACATGTGACCTAGATGGATCAAACCACATTCCTTGTTTATCCAAAATGCCTATTAGAATGCAAAAGAATATTCATGCTTAGATCATTAATATCTGGGTAAGATGGTATCCTAGTTTTATATAATAAAGTGGCACAATGATTAAATAAAAAATTTCTCAAATAAGTTGGAATTCAAAGGTGGTTTATAGAATTTAAGGTTTCAATTATGATTCATCCTCATTCTCTCCTCTCCTAACATTTTATAAATGAATTATAATATTCTATTTATCAGTCAATCAATCTATCTTTCAAAATTATCAAATCAATTATCAAATTAGTCAAATCAATTGGTCAATCATTCCATCATCATTTTTCTTAAACATGATACGTCTTACCTGAAACTAGAGATCATCATCTGTCTTATACATGATGTATCTTTCCTCAAACTAGATGTTTTCTCTTGTCTTATACACAGTGTGTCTTCCTTGAAACTAGACATTTATGCTAGTCTTATACAATATGGGTCCTTCTTGAAACCAGATATGATTCTTATCTATAATATCTATGTCCTATATCAATTGAACAATCATCATAGCCTACCAACATTCTTCACTTCTTACTAATTATTCTTTTCTTACATCATTTAATAAAAATCTTCTTTGAAGAAATAATTCATACCTTTCTTGCATCAACAATCTCTCGAGGGGGAATCATTTACCTCATCGTCACCTTGTTCCCATTGGGGTATACCAAGGCATAATTCTTATTATTCTTTGAAACAATGTCTGAAAATGTATTGTATCAAAGATGGGCAAAATGTAGAAACCTAAAAATGTTCCATGCCTACAAGCGACAATTTCACTAATATTCCTCTTAAATTATTAAATAATCTTTATTATTTAATTAATTTGTGTCTTTCTACTATATTCTAAGTTCAAATTCTTTAGTTCTCTTTAATTTCATAACTTATGTGATTTTAATTAATTACTTAATTATTGAGCATCTAAATCATTAGTCATTAATTATTTTTCTATAAAGTAATTAAATAATTAACATTATTTAATTATTCCCTATGTCATTCAATTAATTAATTAAATAAATTATTTAACTATTATTCCCTCTTTCTTATTATTGCATTTATATAATAATTAAATCAAAATCCAACTCATAATTATAAATGATATTTTTTAAATTAAACTAATTATTTCTCGAAATAAATAAATAAGTGTAATTATTTATTTATATTTCCCCATGTGCAAGTAAATAAATTATTTTATTTATTTACTTATTTATAAATTATTCTCTCAATTCTAACTAATACTAACCCTTGGTCTAACTTCTCAATCAACTTTCCCTGACTGATCAATCAATTCAGTTATCTACTTAATCTATAAAATATTTTATTCCACCTCATTAGTTAAGTCTTCAATTGATTCAATCAACTCTCCACTCTATTTATTTAACATATCAATCCATCCCGTTGAGTAGACAATCAAGTGAGTTGGACTCCCAATCAATCTAAGTTCACTCTTCAATCACAGATAGTCAGTCCCACTAATTATGGAATCCTGATTGGAACCCCAAAATTCTTATAAATAAAGAGATAATTATCTTAATTTGTTAAACACATTCATGAGAAAAAACTATAATCCACAATTCCTTTTAATTCTTATGCTAGCATATTGAGCACTAGTTTCGGAGAGCCCACATTACATAGAGAAGGAGAACAACAAAGGAGGATTACTAGTTTGCATGTTCACTTGTTTTGGAAATTATTTTGACATTATTTATTATTCATTCTTTATGTCTATTTTACTTCCTCTTTTGGTATTAGGGTACTAACTTCTATAAGCAATGGTCTTGTGGTTGAGAACTTATTGTTATTACAGGTTTTTATATACCGAATTAACTCGATTACAACTCTAATATTGAATCACACAAAATTTAGCTTTGACCTAGAATTGTCCAAAGTTTTGTTATTGATCCCTTTTTATGGGGTCTCTCCATTTTTTGATATTGTTCTCTCATAGTTATTGCAAAATGGGGTGATTTCTCTCTAAGAATAGTTTCATTTAAAAATACATCTATAGTTTGTCCATTGAGTTATACAAATTTGCAAAATTGGCCTATCAAAGTCATCAGATTCTGACAATAATCAACTACATTATTGAGTTCCCAATATTGAGGAATCAAAATAGACATGGATTCAAGTACATCCACATGAGGGAATTGTTTTCTAATCTTCGTGGAAACAAAATAGGCAAGTTTATTAAGGGAATCAGTTATAGACTTAACAATCTTCCTAAAATATTCCCTTGTAACACTTATTTCTTGCTTCTTACGATACTTTCCTAGTTCCATGATCATGGTAAGTTAGTTCATTGGTATCTCAAATCCATGTACACTGATACACAACTCCCCATTTATATTGATCTATAAACAATTATCAAGATTATTCAAATCTGTCAATGTTTGCCACCTAAAAAATAATTCATTGACAAATGTTTGTTGTGAATGATAGAGATTTTCGAGGGTCACGCATGTCAATTTACATAGCTTAGCATATTATATAATATACATAGCTCTTTCTTAAGTTTTGTTCACAATAAGGTTCATTTCCTCTAGCATGGTGAGAAGACCTACTAAAGTTAAGATTGTCTCTGTATCACTTAACCTACAAAGTAGGTCAAGAGCTTTGTCTACTATGTTGTGATGTTCATACATTACTCCAATCAAGGATTTATATTCTGAATAAAATTGATGTGTTGGTCTATCCAAGGAGATCCATTTGGTATCAACGTCCTTAAGAATATTATTCACATTAGTTATTCCATCGAAAAAAAATTAAAATTCCAAAAGCCACTTTGGACATCGATAGAAGTACGAGTAGATCTCTCTAACTAAATCTTCAACATTTTTTACTAGAGGATACTTCATCACAATTTTAAAAACTAGATTCATTCTCTGGGCCATGTAGTGAATGGTAGTCATGTGGGGTGAACAAGAAGTTTGTAGCTTTATGCAAAGACCATTCCTATGACCTTCCATTAATGAACCTCCATCCACTTCTACACATACCAACATTTTGGCAATTGTGAATTCATCCATACCTTCATATTGAATTAAAGAACTCTTATCTAGTTGAAATAGAGTTTTCATTGTAAAAATTTCCTTCATTTTAGTAACACATAGTAGATGAGGTTGGTGGACATGATTCTATATAGTATAAACATGCATGCATACCCAAGACATATTATCTTCTATCGTAACTTTGTCTAAAGATAATTCAATAAAGTTTGACTCTCTTATTTTTTCCTTTATTTATTGTTTTTCAAGCTCAGCAAGACAACTTGCCCATTCCCATCCACTTTTTACTGACCAATGACTCTTACGATTGTTAGAAATTTTCAAAAATTATAATAAAGTAGTAATTTCTAGGTAGTATATCATAGGACACCCTCTTTTCAAAAAAAAAAAACACTTAACTGAATAATATTTCCAAGTTGTTCTATTGTCATTGCATTTCCAAAAATAGCCTCAATAGAACCTCTACATTTATTCACCTCTCTTTTCAAATTAACATCATATTCTAAAGAATTATTTACATGTTAGAATTGCTCCTTTGTTTTCCATCTTATCACTTATTTTTCAATTACATCTATGATTTTTTTTCATAAACTTTACCAATATGCTTTTATATGGTGTCAAGTTTCAACTATAACCTCTTCTCCTTTTTATGTCTCCAACTACAAATCTTACACCTACATAATATTAGAGCCTCATCTTTCTTTGGATTATCTACTAGTTCAAAAAACATGGATACATTGACACCTAATCAATTTGAATATTCCTCAACTTATCCCATTCCCAATCCATTTTTTATTTGGATTTTCTTTTCCCCTTCCCTACATCATCATCATCTACAAAATTTTCACCCAAGTTTATTATTTCACTCCCTCTACCCTAGGTATCTATTAGAACATCTTCATTGTGATATGAGATATTGCATTCACCACCTTAATCAATATTCAGTGTATGTTATGAATTTTGTAGTTTTGATGATGTACCTTCATCATTTTGACCACAAACATTGTCGAAGTATGAAGTTAAGTGTTTTTTTTTTAATTTTGGTGGCATCTCTCGGCCTTGGCCACATTCAAGAGTCTTTCCCTTCTTCCTATTTGACATCTCCAATGAATTCTACTTGTTCAAGAAACAATAATAGACTATAAAATTCATTAGCCCTAGGGCCTACAATCTATATGGCTAAAGCCTCCCCACTCAATAAGAATTAACTAATAATTGCAAACAAAATGAGATGAATAATAATATAAAACTTCAAAAAAATCATCACTTCTACATTTAGATTCTTAGTAAGTAGCACTAGTATCTAGAAATGGAGTAATGGTTGTTCTTGGTCTGAAGCTTGTCTATTGATCCAAATTGAGAGCTTGAAACCAACCAAATTCTGTAAAAATAAATTTGATCTTTGATTGAATTTATATCCATCCATATTTGGTAGATTCAATAGGAATTTTAAATGGTATATAAGTTTTTGGTAAATCCCATTTAATTCTAACATGTCTTATGTTAATGTAGGGTGAATCAAACCTCGACTAAATATATACATTGTAATTTTCTAGGCGATTATGAATTGTCCATTGGGATGGACTTATAATAAAAATGGCGAAATCAATCCTCCCACAAGACTGAACGATTAATGGTATTGGTGAATATGGTGGCGAATTAAGACATGCTTCCAAAAATGTCAGGAAAATGGGCTCCTCATGCAAATAGAACTATCGATTACTAATTGGCGAATACGGTCATCAATTAAGGCAAGCTTCCAAAATTACAAGCAAAACTATTAAATATATCGTTTGAAAAAAATAGATTCTATTGGCAAAAGTTTTAAATTGATACAATAAATTTAAAAAAAACAATGGTGACTTGAATTACATTTGACCAAAAATTTATAAAGTCAAGGTGATCCAACCACCCCATTCGGTCCCAGTTTTTCACCAATTTAGTAACGACAATACAAACTATTCGATAATTGGCAAATATTCACCACGAAAGTTTTTCTTGATTGTTTTGTGATGATAATAACTCTAAGACATTTATCTTTCAATTTATTGAGCTATATTATATATTGTTTATTTCACATTTCTAGATTATTTTGTGAGGTTGCTTCTCTCTTTTGTTCATCTTTATCCATCATGAGGTCAATGTTTTTCAATATCCAAGAGTTAAGTAGCTTCATATATGATTGTTGTGTTCAATTCTTTCCATCAAATAGAAAATAATAATTTATCTTCACGACTCACTGGTTTCTTGGGTTTTTATCTTTGCATTATTGTGGAATGATGGACCAACAAAAGGGTAAAGAATGCTCTTTTGGACCTTTGGAATATGTACCTTGTCAGCAAACACCACATACTGAATTGGGAAATTTTTAGCCTTTGTTGCGTCCTCCTTCTATGTCGTTGCCAAATCCCAACAAGGGTATTGACGATACATCCATGGGTTTTCCTTCATGGATTGGTGTATCATCTTATGCTTTCATGGAAGAATGAATTTGGTATCTGGTTTGTTTAGCAAGACTACTTTAGAAAATTTTAATCTTTAGCAACTATTCACAATATATGAATTTTTTATTTTCACATTATAACTAACAAATGTAAACTCTCGAGTTGTGCTCTCCTTATTGGGTGAGATTTTTTTTTGTAACTAGCTTCGGCTAGATGGGGAATTACTTCTTTTTTTTTCTATTGGATATGGGGCTATGAACAAAGTTTTTCTTCTTGGTTCTTTTCTCCGAGAGCTCCTATTGAACCAGTGTAAAAATTGATATTATATTAATATAGATATATTAAGTGGCTATTGCCACTTTTATTTTTAATTTTTTTTTTAAAATCTCAAGAGCTAGACAAGCCTCTCAAGGATTTTTATCAACTTGAGTGTTTTATTGTTGACCCCATAGTGAATGCATGGTCAAGAGAGAACCGTTAGTTTTAAATCCTCTAACCAGATCACTTTTAATAGTGTGTATTGTAACCTTTAATAGAGTTGGCTCTTCACTAAGATCACCTTAGAAGAGTGAAAATATTTTGGGTTACAGGTCCTAGGTGGTTTTTCCCTTAGCAGGGTTTCCACGTTAAAAATCTTTGTGTCAATGTGCATGAATTTTGTGGATTTTTATTTTAATTTATACATTACTTTATTGACCTAGATCGGTAACTACAGTATAGATTTACTGATAGTCGGTAAACACTATTGACTAGAGTTTGATATTACAGAATGAATTTCACCGAGTTGAATTATATGTTTGAACTTCTTTTATATACATCTAGAGGAATTTGGGACTATAGGATTATTGTGATCCAACTGATTCTCACTGATTCACCCCACTCTCATTTATTCTAACAATTGGTATCAGAGCCTATAGTGCTTAGAAGAAAGTTATGAAGGCCTTAAGCTAAAGATCACAAGATGTATAAGAGAGATGCACCAAAGTTGAATGAGGATAAGTTCCTGACATGGAAAAGTAGAATGAGACTATACCTATCAAGGATTGGAGACAACATTACATATTATCTAGATAATGAATTCATTCTACCTACTGGACCTTTGACTGTTAATCAAATGAAAGAGAAACATGAACATAACCTTATCATGGTGGAGATTGATTCTTCACTTACTGATGCATAATTTGAAGACATCAAGACATGTACAACTACCAAGAAGATGTGGAACAAGCTTACACTAGTTTATGGAGGAAATGCAAATATACTGAGAGCTAAAGCTGAAAGTCTCTAAGGAAAAGTTGATGACATGAGAATGAAAGAAGGAGAGAACATAACACCGTACAATACCCAACTTAAGGAAGTTGTGAATGATATTCGAGGAGCAGGTGGAAATATTGATGAAGACACTATTGTGAGTAAGATTCTATAACTATATTTCCTATTTATTCTATAAGAGTCTCTACAATGCATAAAATGAGAGAAACACCTAGAAATAATATTACTATTGATAGTCTTGTTGGAAGATTGATTTCTTTTGAGCTGAATAATTTTGACAACAGTATTGTACCATCTATGGAATCTAAATTTATGTATACTTTGAAAATTGGTAAATCTAGTAGCAAACACATAATCAGAAATAACAGTGACAATGATAGTGATGACAAGGAACCTGATGAACTTGAAGCTTTAATAGTTAGAAGATTGCACAAAGGTAAAGAAAGATATAAAGGTAAACTACCTTTGATATGTTTTAACTGTAAAGAGACTGGCCATTTTGTTGCAAGATGGCCTAACCAAAAGAATGATGATAGAAATGATAGATCTAATGACACAAAGGATGACCAAGACTACAGAAACAACCAATAGTATGACAGAAGAGATAACTGAGATTACAAAGATAAAGGAAAGAAGGTCGGTTACATTGATGAAGATAAAGATAACTATAGTGGTTCTAACAGTAATGAAGATATTGAGATAGTGTTTGTAGCTTTGAAAGATGATTCAGATGAAGATGAAAGGTATGTAGAAACCACACTTATTTCTAAAGTTAGTAAGCATGATATTTGGGTTATTGATAGTAGTTGTACAAATCACATGACTGGAGATAAAGGAAAATTTGAATTTATTGAACATTATGATGATGGATCTGTTAGAATGGGAAATGATACACCTTGTCAAGTGAAAGGAAAAGGTAATTATGATGAACAATCAAATCAAATGTGAGAACACCTTGTCAAGTGAAAGGAAAAGGTACTATTATGATGAACAATCAAATCAAATGTGAGAACACCTTGTCAAGTGAAAGGAAAAGGTACTATGATGCTGAACAATCAAATCAAATGTGAGAATGCATACTGGGTAAAATGATTTAACTATAATATGTTGAGTGTTTCAAAGTTGAATAATGTAGGTCACTGAGTTGCATTTGAAAATAGAAAATATAGAATCTATTATGGAACAGGAAAGTTGATTGGCATTGGTGAACAATATAAAGGTAACCTATTCTACCTTGACACTATTGGAACTAATTTCTTATTGGAAAATAATGAAGATATATGGTTATGACATAAAAGGATTTGTCATGTAAATTTTGACAACATGATTAAGATTAGTAAGAAAAGAAAAGTTAGAGGCTTATCGAGCTTATCTAAACCAGACCATGTAATGTGCAAAAATTGTCAAATGGGAAAGATGTCAAAATCTAGTTTTAAGAGAAAGAATTTTTCATCTAATGATATTTTGGAGTTAGTTCATATAGACCTATGTGGACCAATGGGAACACAGAGCTATTATGGGGACAAATAATTTATTCTATTTGTTGATGACTACTCTAGAATGATGGCTGCCATGTTCCTAAAAGAAAAATTTGAAGCATTTAAGATGTTTAAATGGTACAAAGATAAAATGGAAAAAGAAATTGGTAGAGATCAGAAGTGTTTGAGGTCTGATAGAGGAGGTGAATTTATTTCTGATGAGTTCACTAACTTTTGTAATGAGTACGGAATCAAAAGACAGGTTTCTGCACCAAGGACACCACAATATAATGGAATTGCTGAAAGAAGGAATATATCAATTGTAGATTGTTCTAGAACACGTATGATTGAAAAGAGTGTTGCAAAAACATACCTGAGAGAATCAGTCAACACAATTGTATACACACTAAACCGAGCACAACCGAAGAAAGATTCAAACAAAGTACCTTATGAGCTATGGTATGGTTATACACATATTGTGAGCTATTTTAGAATATTTGGTAGTCAGTGTTATATTTTGAAAGATGATCAAAATAGTAAATTTGATTCAAAAAGTGACGAAGGACTATTTCTTGGATATTATACTAAGAGTAAAGCTTACAAATGTTTGAACAAGACATCTAACAAATCATTGAAAGTGCAAATGTGAAAGTTGATGAATTTGCTGAGAAAAATGATGAGGACAACATGAAAGAACTGAAAGATTACAGTAGATTTGGCTACATGGAATAAACTGATACTACACCAACGCAGATGCCCAATGTTACCTTGCAACATGGTAATGTCACTAGGAAACAAGTAGCATAGACTGAGAATTCAGAAAATATTGAAACCGAAGATCATGAACCAAAACACAATGAACCTACAGGAGAAGACAATGAAGAACAAAGAGTTGAACCTGTACTTGCTAAATATGTGAGAAGACATCATCTACAAAATTAGATTATTGGAGATAAAAGAGCAGGCATGATGAAAAGAAGTAAGTTTAGAGACAACACTTGTTTCATTTGTGAATTTGATCCTAAGACTGTTAGAGATGAATTAGAAAATGAAGAATTGATTAATGCCATGAATGAGGAAATTAAGTAGATACAAAAAAAAAAGACATAGACATTAGTACTTAGACCGAGTGATAAAAATGTCATTGGCACCAAATGGATATTCAGAAACAAGTTGAATGAGAATGGGGATGTAACTAGAAATAAAGCAAGATTAGTTTTCAGAGGGTATGCACAAGAAGAAGGAATTGAGTATGGAGAAAATTTTGCACCCATTGCTAGACTTGAAGGAGTAATAATATTACTTGCATACGCTGCTTATAAAAGATTCAAGGTATATCAGATGGATGTTAAGTCTGCATTTTAACAGCAATGCAAACTATTTCAATGCACACTATTAAATGTGACCTGGTTAGAGGATTTAAAACTAACAGTTCTCTCTTGACCATTCATTCACTATGGGGTCAACAAGAAAATACTCAAAATTCATTAGAATGTCATAATAAAGGCTTTCACTGTTCTACTCAGTTAAGAGATTTATCTGTAACAATGGTTAAGCTGATACAATAGTGATCTGATTCAAATACAACTCTGTTTTGTAGATTTTCAGATCTATGCTAAGTACATAATACCTCTGATCAATTTTGTTTACTTAAGTTCATCTCATACTTCATACTTGTTCTTCTCGGTAATGCTCTTTCCTCTGTTTCCTTAGGGTTGTCTGCAGAAAATGCTCGGTTCTGTCTTTGACCAGTTTGATCATTCATACATAAAATTTGCATGTGTGCATCATAGCATCATGTATTCATAATGAATCTCTTGTCTCTTATATAGACATCATGTCTTATTTAATTTCCATCCTTCAGATTTTGCCGCTTAATCTCCATCATTGATTTTGCCGCTTAATCTCCATCATTAATTTTGCCGCTTAAACCATCCTCAAAAGTTGTGTTAAAAAACATGTTTCACTCTTTGTCATCCGATCTTCATTGAATTTTCATAACCGTTTGATCAAAATAATTTTTTTTTATCTTTTACCTCAAAATCATCCATTTCCAGCTCAACATTCTAGTTGGACTCGGTTTGATTAAATTGCTTGGTCAATACCTTGTTGTGTCGGTGATCCCTTGCTTGGTTATCACTATTCTTGGTATACACTGTGCTTTACTCAATGTTCACTGTCTCTCGGTATATACAAAAATCTTCATTTAGCGACCACATAAACATTGTTTGTTCCAGTTCTTCAATTCATAACAAATGTTTTCAACCATAATGATACTCAAATAAGTTGACATCTATGACAATACATTAACTGATAATGTTTATAATCACATCTGCAACTTGGTTGATTATCAACAAATGACTACAAACATACTATCAGTTGTAGTTCATCACTTATAAGGTGAACTAATTAACTAACTAGTTAAGAAATTAACTAACTAGCTAATTAATTAACTACTTGCAAATAATTAATTATATATGCCTTAAATGTAATTTACACTATAATATTGGGTTTTCAATTTGATGTGAATCTAAAGATAAAATAGAACAATGATAATATATATAAATAAAAATTTCTAATGAAATGCATTTCCTAAATATGAACAAAAAAATTGAAGCTATGAATGGATTCCTTGGAGAACTTATAATGGTTTATTGTTTATTCTTTTCTTTTAGCTTTGGGATGCTCCTTTGGATGGAATGGGAACATCTAATATTAGAGGTTTCTTCAAAGAATAGAAATCTTCATAAGGTTCTTAGTGAACTACATAAGTAGGCTAGAGCCTAGTAATGGTAATCTCCAAATTACATTTGTGGAGGCATATAAGTTTGTAAAGGTGATCCTAGTCCTCGGGGAAGGGATGTAGAGATTGTAGTAATATCCTTTAGAATAAACGTAATTAAATATGTAAACATACAATCAAAGGGGAAATGAAAAGAAATAGAGAGGAGATGATATAGAATTTGAAGTGCATGGTGCCATCAAGAATCAACAAGATTCTAAATTAAATGTAAAATTAAAAGAGAAAATAAAGTGATTGGAAGATTCATGCACCAACCAAAGATGAAATTTTTTGTCCCTATAGGAAGATGGTTTGCCTCTTTTACTAGAATTAGTTCCCTAAGTGAATCTATAGCTTAACATGGATCAACCAAGTATTCCTAAAGTCACCAAGGAGTCGTAATGTCTCTCAAACACACTTGTATTTGATTGTTTGATATCTTAATTTTAATGCGCGATTAAAATAAATTTTAGCATGTTCCAAGATTTCCATCAAGATAGAGAAAGTTGTGAGGGGATATGAACATACCATGTTGGTCATGAGCTAGAGCACCATTTCATCACAAAACTTATTATATCAACACATGAACTTTTGGGTGCTTATAGAATTAACACACACTTGTATCAAATTTTGTGTGTACTTTTGTTGTATTTATAAACATTTATTCATTGACTTTGAATTCATTTAGTAACATGTTAGAGCTAATCAAAACAATCATTTTGGGGCATTTTTTAGATCAGTATAGGAGCACTATTAAAACACGATGTTATATAAGGTCCATTGCACAATTACTTGTCCTTGATTATGTCATTGAAAGCTATAAAGGTAGTCCACTAAGATATTGATTAACGATAACTCAGTGCTTACAATTCAATAAAGTTTTTATAAACATTGTCAATTCTTGTGTAAATAAAAAATTATAGAACAACATATATGAAGATTATGCATTTACAAACTGTCAAATTGTTCTTGCTAACATAGGTTCGATTTTGTGCATAGGGCTCACTTTTACACTCACAAATCTAATTAGATCATTTCCACACTTGCACTATCTAATTAAGCTGAATTTTAAGAATAACCGAATTCAAAAAAAATCATTTTAATTCCAATGCCCAATTCAAAATTTGTCATTTTGATTTCAATGTCATTATAAGTCATAATTTTGAGTTACATTTCAAAACATATATTCAAAATCTAAGAAAAAATTAACTATCAACCATCAAAATCAACAACATATTTTCATTCTTCATTTTCTAAATTTATATTTTTATTACATAACCAGTCATAACTTTAAATTATATTAATTGTTTTTTTATAACCCTTATTTTAAATAAAGATCATTTTTTATTTATTACACATGGATATTGCTAATTTCATCATTGGAATATGATCATTCATGTTTCTTAACAATTTAAAAGGATAGATTAAAACTGCTTTAGATTCTTATCAAAGCAACCGAGTCTGTGAAGTACAAACTGAGATATTTGTTGATTTCTCTTTGCAAAAACAAAAGTTATAAACAAATAATTTTAAGCTGTCAGAATATAAATATACCTGTTTTCTTCTGCCAAACATTAAAGCTGACATATCTAGAGACAACTCCTTACAGTTGTGCGAAATTTCTAACTTTATAATACTACTGAAGAAATTATTTATATGTATACTATCAATGTATATCATAAATCTGTTTGTTCTTATATCTTCATGACTGTCATGTTGTACAATAAACGTGGGAACTCTAAATGCTAAGTTTGATATGTTTATTCTGTGAAAAAATTGATGGTTTTAGCAGTTAATCAAACATTATACTTTATGGTTTTAGCATAATATAATTGTGGTGCACTTCTACTTTACAGAGAACAAAATTATTAATAAGATAGGAATATGTGAGGAAAATAAATTAGTGGACTTAACATATATTATTAAATAATTAAAGTATTGAGCTATATATATATAGTAATAAGAGTGAGGGGAAGATGTCAGTTATGTAAGAATCAGTAGAAAATCTTTAATTAAATATTTTTACTATGCAATAGGTTGAAAATCAAGCATAAAAAAATATATTGACATTACAAAAATGTATGTTAAAATGTTTTGCAAAGGCTACAAGAAAGATGATTAAAAAGAGGAGATGTATTAACTGAAGGCTTTTCCCAAGAGATGACTCTTAATATAGAGAATACTCAAAAAAAAATCTATAATCTAATCTATAAAAACCATAACCAACAAATGTATTTTAAAATGATTAATTTGTTTTGAACATATATTTTTAATACATAAAAGGATACATCAAATAAATAAGTTAAATGCATTAACTAGAATCCATCTCAAATTACTACAACTATTTTGAGTAGAATATTAGCTTTTATGGATTCACAACAACTTATGTAGCAATAACATCATGCACTTTAATAATGACTTTGTTACAATGGTGAGCAAGACTGATTGCGCCCTTGGTCTCCTTGGTTGTTCAACGTAATGGTGGTTCGTGACATGGATTAACCGCCTCATGTGTCTTCTATATGTCTTGTGGTTGTATCGGGCCTTAACAGGTTGATCTTTTGCTACAGCGACAACCACTAGTTGTAACAAGTGGTATTAGAGCTTAGTCACAGATTTGAACCTTGCGCTTGCGCTCGAGGGGACTATTACAATGGTGAGAAAGATTGATTGTGCCCTTGGTCTCCTTGGTTGTTCAGTGCAGTGGTGGTTCGTGATATGACTTAATTGTGTCATGTGTCTTCTATATGTCTAGTGGTTGTATCGTGCATTAACAAGTCAACTTTTGGTACAATGATAACAACTAGTTGTAACATGTTTCTACAACAATCATAGGGGAAGGGTACGTGTAGTCATAATAGCTAACTTTGTGAACTCTAAGCTTCTAAATGGTACATCAGATTTCTAATTTTTCTTTCTCCCTTTATATGTGACTTAATTATTTATAGGCATTGTTTTAGCTTCTAATATATTGTTTTAATATAAGAAATATATTAATGAGCTTTTAATCATCATTTTTTTGGTTTCTTTGAAATAGTAATCTGGGGGTTAAGCAAGCAAGGAGTGAATGGTCAATGTAACACAGGTACTAACTAATGGTCATTGGAACATGGGTAGTAACTGGGTCCTTCCCCTAGCTCGCATAAAAAGATAAGTTTTCATAGAAACTATTTACATAGTAATAGTAGCTTTCATAAAAATAGCTATTTGCACTATAGCACCTTGCATAATAATAATGACTTGCACGGCAATAATAGTTTTTACAACAATCATTTGTATTGAACACTTATATGAAAGATAATAAATATCAAACTTTCGTTACATAAATTAACCAAGAACCAAATAAATTAAGGCATAAAATGAATGTTATAATAAACAAGGTGTATTTTAAATAACATAATTACTCTTACAAAAATAAAATAAATTTAATAATATAAATATTAATCATTATATTATTATGTTCACACACATCTATTTATAAAGGATTTTACCTTTTGTTATCTATGAACTTCTAATTACATATATATTATATATAATCAAATAAATTTATTATATATTTTATTAAACATAAACAAGTGACTCAAGTGTATTTATAAAATAATATGGATAACGTCATAAAAATATAATATAAATTATAATTATGGGTTCAATTCCTCCAAGTTCTAGTCATAGCGTATTTTAGTTTGGTGGCCTACGTATTTCTGAAGTTTATATTAAAATCCTTAATCTTTAAACTCAAACAAAGGAAGCTCTTCATATTCTAAAGCTCTGTCTCGATTATCACCATGTCATCAATAGTATCTTTGGTGCATTCTTTATAAAGGTTATCTTTAAACTCTTGTCGTATGGCCCGAGTATCATTCACTTTGGCCTCCACCTCCTGAAATGTGTATAAGAGAGACTCTACAAATTCCTCGACTCTTTGTATCAATATAGTTGCAACCTCATGATGTTCAATTATTTTATTTTTAACCTTTTTATGTATTTTAATCACCATACTAACGGCATACCTACCTCTAGGTCTTACAATATTGTAGCCTTAAGAATTTTATCTTCATTAGTGTTGTTTATTATGCCAACTATTGGGATATAATATTACCATGTATTTGAATTCTTTTCTCTATCCCTTTTCACCATATTATGAAAAATATTTAGTTCGTAATTCAGATTTGTAATTGATGGCATGATAACTTTGTATTGCCTTGTTAAATATTTGAATTCTTTTCTTTATCCCTTTTCACAATAAAAAATTCAGATTTTTCTCATCACTTTTGTGTGAGTTATAATTTTTTTAATGATTTTTCATTAAAAAAAGTTAATTTTGGATGTAAATCAGAAAATTTTTCTAAAAATATTACTTTTTTGGAAAGGGCTTGAAATTTTAGAGGGTGTCTATTTTCTGTTATTTTAATTCGGATAAAATAAAATGACCGAAACAAATAGATCTTTGTGCATGCAAGGTTTTCAAATATTTGGTCATATCTTCTAAATGACTTTGAATTTGTCTATGAGATTTCTATTACAGGTTGGGTTTGATGTTAGGAGCCTACAGTAAAACATTCATATTTTTTTTATCACTTTTCCGTGATTTATAATTGTTTTAAGATTATGGTTGTTCTTGAAAAGGTGGATTCACTTTGAGAGTTATGTGTGAAAAAGGATGTCGGATAGGCGATTGTGAGTTATCACTTGATGAATACCCTAGAGCAGGTATTTTATGATTCTTGCCTCTTTTTGCTTCAGAATGTCTATGAGAGCTCCTGGTTTGGACAAGCATTAATGTTTTATGTGGCCTTACCTTGTCCTTCACTCCAAACATCAATCCTTTTCAATCAGTCAATCAATTCCTTTTTATCCATCTTGAGTCACAATTGCTAGTTAAACTTGACTCTGATTTGAGTCAAAGTGATTAGGTACCTCCTACCTAGTTTTCATCAATCTCATTATCCAATCATCCTGAAGACAAGTAAATACTTACCTATTTTGGATTTCACATTTTCATCCTTATCACTCCTAGATCTCGGTCACATAAAACATTAATGCTTGTCCGAACCAGGAGCTCTTGTAGACATTCTGAAGAGAAAAGAGGCAAGAATGATAAAATACCTACTCCAGGGTATTCATCAAGTGATAACTCACAATCACCTATCCAACATCCTTTTTCACACATAACTCTCAAAGTGAATCCACCCTTTCAAGAACAACCATAATCTTCAAGATAATCAAATTTTGATATACCTTTATTTGACAATCAAGGTAACTTATCTATTCTCAACAAGTCTAGAGAAAGACAAGAAAGAGAGAGCTCTAGATGCCACTCTCGAGGTAACCACCATTCTTATGCTACTAATAGTGACAGTTCATCTAGTGGCTCTAAACCTGATGAGGAAACTATAAATAAATGTTGAAAGGACACAAAATTACATAAAATGATGAAGATTATCATGAAAGAAGAAAAAGAGAAGTAGCTTCTTGATCTAGCTAGACAAGGAGCTAAACGTCCTGCTGACTATAACATCAAAAATATCATTACCAAGGAAGAAGAGACATTTTTATCACTTGTGACTAAACAATTACGAGCTTTAAAAGATGATATGAAAGAAATGAAAATGGAAAAAGATAAACCTTATATGAAGTACTCTCTTGACAAGATCTTCCCATTTACATTTGACAAAGATCTTTACATTCCTCCATTTCCTTCCAGATTTGAAATTCCTAAATTTGATAAATATCCTGGTAACTCTAATCCTCAGGACCATGTCTGAGAATTTTTTCTCTCTATATGGATTTTATGCATGAATGAACCTATCTTATGTGTTTTTTCCCATGAAGTATCAGTGTCCAAGTGATTGAATGGTTTTAAAAACTACCTATAGGAATCAAAAATTTTGAGGAACTAATCAAGTTGTTTCTCCAACAATTCTAATACAACGTTAAGCATCTTGTAACAATGACAAAACTTTGTAAAAAAAAGCAAAAAATAGGAGAACCACTCCTTAGTTTCCTTTAGGGATGGAGGTAGAAGCTCTCTCGATATCCACATCTGATTCCTGAATCTGAGAAAATGGACATCTTTATTAACACTCTCATTCCTGAACTAAACTATGGAATTCAGATGCAAGGCCTAGCTACATTTAACAAGATGGTGTAAATTTCCCTAAAGACAGAGGACGTACTTGTAAAAAATGTGAAATTTCTCTTTACAAAGAGACCAAGTACGGTTATAGTTCCAACTCTAACAACAAGGATAAAAATAAATATTGGAATAAGAACAAAACCATTGTAAATGATGGGGTGGTTGATACTACCAATCCCAAACCAAAGCCAACAATCTTTAATCTAACTAGTGGTATCCAAGCCACCAAAGTTGTTGAACATGCTACAAAAAAACCCTATTAAGAAATAAAGAAACTTCTTGAAAGACAAACCTTGGGTTCCAAAACCTAAACTTGACTTTACTCCTTTGGGAGAGACTCTTGAGATAGCTCTGAAGACTCTTTTAGCCAACAACAACATCACATTTCCTAATAATTAAAAACCTTAGGAGCCTGAAGTTAAACCTAAATGGTGAAATGATAACGATTACTATGAATACCAACAAAAAAAAGGTCACAAAATCAATAATTGTATGAAGCTCAAGCATGTCATTCAAGATCTTATAGACAACCATGAAATTGAGGTTGGTGGTCATATGGAAAATACCATTCATAAAGCATTTAAAAATACCTTACATAGATATGAAAAGGGAGAAGCTTCCAAATCTGAGAGCAGTGCTAAAGTCAACTACATTTATGTTAACAATGAAAATAACATTAACATGCTTGAACCATGTCATTCAGAATATTACAATGTGATAATCAATAAGAAAAAGGATGAAGAGTTTCAATCTACAAATTTCATAACTCGTGCTCAAGCAAAAGTTACTCTTAAAGGATTTGGTTCTTCACCTTTGAATAAAGCTTCATCTTCAAAAAAACCTACATCTACAAGAAAAAAAACTAGTTGCAACTACTTCTAAACCATCAGCATCTAAATAGTTGGTTTCATCATCTTCTAATGGTTACAATATCATTGACCAACTACAACGAACCGATGCTCATATTTACATCTTTCCACTGCTTAAGATATCTCCTTCTCACAAAGAAGTCTTGGATAAATATCTGATAGTTGCAAATGTGCCTAAAGACTTATACTTAGATTGGTTTCAATATATGGTAGGTCATTTGGCCTCTCCACACTACGTGTCATTCTCTGAAGAAGACAATAAAAAATGTAGAGGCTAGTGGTGGATTTGAAATCTTCTTAGGAGAATGTCAATCTTCTCCTTTGTTTTGCAACAACACTTGATTCCTTCCTTCTTCCAAGGATCACTTCAATCCCCAATCCACTCACTAGACCTATCAGAGGTCAAATAAAAAAATGTGTATGACCCTATACTCCACATCTTTAATTCTTCTCTCACAACTCAACATTCATCCATTCAACCATGCTTCATGCTCTATGGTTATATCCCAATCTAATCACCCCAACACCCCAAAATCTCATAGTAGGTGTTCAAAAACCTTCAAAGGTTAATAATAAATTATAAAAATATTATCTCCCACATCTATGGTCATACTTCCCACTGTTTTCTCACCCAAAGACCAATTGGTCTTCCTACGCATGCATTTACCAATCCCTTGTAGTACAACAACGACTATTTTTCTAAAAAAATTCCAAAAATAATCTTTAAAAAAATTGATATTAAAATACCCTTTTCCAATTTACATTACATACTTTAATTTTGATCCCAATTCCTTTGGACCAAACCTTCCAAAATGCTGACTCAGATAGTTTTCAAGGGGGGATAAAACCATCATTTTACAAAGAAACTATATGCTAAACTTGATCCCAAGCCCTGGATCTTTTAGAATAGTTATTATTTTACCCCAAACCAAGGAAATTTAAATTAATTTGATCCTATAACCCTTCTAGATATGAAATCCCCAAATTGGACTCCAAATGCCCCTAAAATCTAGGGCTTTCTTTAAAACACCCTAAAAATGACTTGTAGAACTTGTCCCTTTGGATTCACCACACATTTGGCTTCCCCTAACACAAAATGCAAAAATATAAGTACCTCATGTGGCTACTTTGATGGTTGCTACACCTGTTCACCAAATTCCATAACCCTTTCAACCCTTTCAACAACATTCAAATTTCATCCACCTGCAAACTCTCTCTCATTCCCTCATTAACATTGTTAGAATGATATGTTACAATATTAGGATCCATCCCCAAGTGAAAGTAATTACATAAAGGGGATGGATTAATCAAACGGCATTATTAAACAATGCATATTATGTGCTTGTACAGGACAGTCAAGACAAATTAAAGATCATAACAATGAAGCTCTTATAATTTGAAACAAAAAAATTTGAAATACCCTTCCTCTACCATACAAATGGATTGGAAATCAACTTCACATCAAAACTAATATCAAATTTCCAATCTGAATTTTATTGCTTCATTCAATAGCAGTCCATACAAATAGATTTCAGTTTGTACTCTCCCCATTCACTTCGATTTCCAAGCTTAAAATGACTCCCCTTAACTTCCCAAACTGAATCAAATCAGTTTGAAATGCTAACAAAGCAACTTAAACTCATTTTTAAATTTTCCCTCCTAATCCCAAGTGATTGTTTGAATTTAAATATTCAAATTTGGAAACTCATTCAAATAAACTCCAATTAACCACTAACTTAGGATTTCATCCTTTTACAAAACCAATAGCATTTTGAAACTCCTAAATCTAATTATAGACCTAATATCTACCCTCTAGGCCTATTGTTTCAAAATTGACACTTTACATCAATTATAACTTTTGCATTTTATGCAACATTTCGTGTTTTTACATCTTTTCACTAGTTCTATTACATCCATTACAATAAAATGGCTCAAAGGCCATGTTACATAAATCAAATGACGTTATAGGTCATGGTATTCCTTTAGGTCATCCAATTGACCATTCTTGTCTTTAGGATGTGCCCCTGCACCAATAACTGTTTAAACCATCCACACAACCAGCCATTGCATATTGAAGTCATGATCCATAAACACTATGTCAAGCGTGTTTTGATATATGGAGGCCTCGGTATAAACATTTGTACTTATAGTCTAATCACACAACTGGGATTTTCTAGGCATGTTATAGATTCTAGAAAGAAGATGGCAATTAAAGCATAGGATGAAGAAGAGCGATCCTCTAAGGGTCTATTGGTACTATCAATAAGGGTAGGACCTATGGAATGAGATGTAATTTGTCAAGTGCTTGATCTCAATTTAGCCTACAATATTTTTTTGGGAAGACCATGGATTCATGAGATGCAAGCATTTCGATCCATGTACCATCAATGTGTAAAGTTCCCCTATAATAGAGTTGAAGTTAGTGTTCCTGCAGATACTAGCTATGCCTGCAATGCATTAAGACAGTCTGTTGATACCCTTGTTCCTCATAACAGGGAAGCTTGTAGAGAAAAAACAACTAAAATTACTAAGGCTATGATGCAAGAATTTGAGAAGAAACTCAAAATTTTAGATACTGGAATGGGAGGGTATAAGATAGAACCTATGCTTTCATTAACATATCTTCCTCCTTCACCTAGATATTAAGGAAAACCTTCTAAAACTATGAAACCATAAAAATCAAAAGAAAAGGTCATATATGATGGTATTTTTGTTTAGTAAACTATATTCCTTCCTGATGAGAATGAAGAGAAACTTATTCTTTCATGACTTTTTAGAGGAGAAGATGAAAATAGAGAAGTAAAAAACTGTGAGATTTCTCTTGGAACATATGGAAAAGGATATGATCTCATGCAACGCATGGGATATAAAGGAAAAGGTCCCATCAGGATGAATCCGAAAGGTCTAACCAAACCAAATCATGTTGAATATAGAGACCCTAAGGATAAACATGGTCTTGGTTCAAAATTAGCTAACTCTCATCTTGTAGAAGACAAGAGTACACCTATCTTTGATGAGGATAATTATGAAAAAGAAGATGTCTTTCCTTATCCTATTGTTCCTGATGTCTTAAGTCTCCTTGAAAATGATAGAGGACAAAATCCACAAGTGAATACACTTGAAAAATAATCTGATAATGAACAACAAATCAATTCTCTTCAAGTACAAGCTTCAACTTCACAAGAACAACCTGATGTAGAAGAAGCTAACATGACCATGGAAGAAACTTTGACAAGGACCAATGAAATTCTTTCTAAATCTAAGGAAGTGGAAGAAGAGACACATCCTAACTGGGGGTGATTAGTAGACTTTAGTCATGTTCTAAATATGTCTAACAAGTCTAAAAGGGATTCTCATGAATATGAGTGGGATTCTCTGTCGAAAGAAACAATTGACAAGGATATAGAAGTTGTGCATCAATATGAAACTCGGTTCAAGGTAGGTGAAGGGTCTAGAGGTAGGTCTGATGAGTTAGGTTTGAAAAATGCTAATGTAAACTTTGATAATGATGTTATGACTCTTAATGGTCTAAACACACTTATGCAAGGTAGTATTTTAGAACTCAAATTGATGGTCAAATTTTATAATGAGAATATCATGAATTCCCTTGAGCCTATTGCATCTTTATCTCTTGCGTATCTTGAGATTATTGACCAGACTATGAAAGACCAATCGACGGATATTATCACTTTTCCCAATGACTATGCCTTGGCCTACTATCTCAATGTTGTTGAACCTATGAATTCTTCCATCAGTTAATCTAGCATGAACATGATAGAAGAGGATATCAATTATCTTAGTCTAAATGATAAAATGAAAAGAAACAAGGATTCTGGTGGTGAAAAGCACAGTGTGTTGGTAACATAACCCAAAATAGTAAAAATAAAAGAGGTATATGATAGTGAAAACCTCTTTGAGGTTCCTGAAGATGAGATACTTGATGTTTTTTGGAGTTACTTTTAACAATGATCATTAGTTCTTATTAAACAAACATAAACTGTGAATATTGGAATAGGGGAAACTCCACACAATTTACGTGTAGCTCAATCCTAATCAAAATAGGAATCGAAAGAGTTTAACAAATTCTTCAAGGAAAAGAAGATCAAATTTGCCTGGAAATATTCTGACATGTTGGGTCTAGATCCTGATCTTATCATGCATCATATTTCTATCACTCCTGGAGTAAAACCTATAAATAAAAAACTTCTTAAAATACATCCTCATGTTGCATTACTTGTTAACAATGAGATGGAAAAGTTACTTAAGGCGAAATTTGACCAGCTTTTAAAAAGGATTTAGAAACTAGGCTTTCACCAAGACTCAAAGATTGGACATTCTACCAATCAACTATCCTCCTTATAAAAACTCATTTAATTTATCAACCCATGGACATGTTACTTGAGACAAGACAATAAAATATATGCACCAAAGGATGACTCAGACCACACTTTTCTATAGTTGTTGTAGGAAACAAATTATTTGAAAGGAAAGCTTAATCTATGACAGCAACAAATAAATAATAGAAAGGAAAATGCAGAAGTAAATATGTTGAAGGAAGGAAAAGGCTTGAAAACTAAACTAAAATGCTTCAAATATTCTACCACTTTGGCTGCAAGGAGCAACAACTTTTCCTGCAGTTTTGGCCGCAAGAACAGTGCAACACTAGAATTAAGATAACAACCTGCAGGAAAGTAAACTACATGAAATTATTCTAACTAATGTTGATTCCTCACCAAGTGGTCCCCCTTGGATGAGTATCCAATACTCAATTACATAGAAGTACATCTCAATACTTCATTTATCATTGATTGAAAAACATAGTACAGAGATTCATGAAAGCTAGAAAATAACAGAATGAAACTATATCTCTAATAACTGATAATTCCCTCCTTCTCACACAGGATTAGGGATTTATTTAAAGTAAAAAATCTAACAACTTAACTACTCATGCTACATAATAGGCAGAGTCATTATTGAAAAAATAGAAACTAGAAAGTAGAAAAAATAGAAGATATCTAGAAAGAAGGAAAGAACTGTCACAACAGAGGTAGAATAGATATAACTTATCACTTCCTCCTAGATTTCCTTTAGGAAACTTCATAACTCCTCCAATTGATCTATTCCCAGTTACTACCACCTTGATCTTCCCAGAACCATCACTTTGAGTCACATTAACTTCTCCACCAATTGATTCTACTGCAGGACCTAGTCTGGTTATCCAGCGCACGAGTGCGTTCACCTAGCCAATTCTTCATTTTCTATTTATTCTCTACACTCTATGGTTATAATAAGACATCAAAAGTAATGTTTCACCAAAACATGCACATCTTTATTCATATTTAAACAACTAACTACCCATTAGAACATAACCATAGATTTATCATAAGTAATATAGCATTAATATCCAAGTTCACATGTTTAAAGCATTAAAAATATATTAGATGTCTTAGTGGAAGCATGCCACATAATATCATTAAAGAGAATATAATTTTTCAGTAAAGTATGATGAGATTAAAGAACACAAACTATCAAAAACTATCCTAGGGCTTCTAAAAGATGGCACAAATATTCCTTATCATTTTCCCCCTATCTGATCTTGTGTCGGTCCTCAGGCATGGACACATTTCTAATCTGGGAAAGTAGCCTTAGGTCTCCCTTTATAGCTTCTCCTCCATTGGTGCTGGTCAAGTTCCAGTAGAAGCCATTAGTGTGCTTCATATTTCTCTTCCGTCTAGCCTCCAATTGCTCATTTACCTCATTATCTGTGGAATTGTATAGTGGACACATGAGAATTTGAAGTTGGAAGGTAAGAGGAAACTACAACTCTTGTCTTTCTTGTCATTCCAAATGTATATACCAAGGGATTTATTGCATGATGGCTCTGAAGTTGATGAGGCTATGTGGTTTTGATGTAGGAGCATCTTGGGTTCTTGTAAATTTTATATCAACTAAAAATATATTTGTTTGGTTTGATAGCTTGTTAGAGATTGCTCAGTAACTGTTTTCTTCATTCGGTTGAAGGCTTTTTTGTTTCACCACTCAGCTCGGTTACTTGTTTCGGTTTGATTTTACCAATGGGGTCTCAGTGGTTGTTCTTGGATGCTCGATTGTTTTCACCAATTGGTCTCTATGCTCAGTTGGCTTTCTCACCGAGTTGGTTATCTGATGTTGGATCTTCTGGCCAACTCCTGCATTTCATTTCCATAGTGTAATTAATGTTGGGTCTCTAATTGGGATGCATGTGGACCTAAATCTGGGTCTTTTTTGTTTCCTATATTTGATCTTTAGGATTTTTGTGCTAACCTCTTTTGTGGTATCTTGTGTATATTTGGTTTCTATTCTTAGTTGTTGGGGGTAGCAGTCTTGGTTGGAATTGGGGATAATAGATTTAAATCGTAGGTCTATGACTTCACATGTATAAAGATTATTCTATAAGATCTAAATGTATATGGTCGTAACCAGGAAGGCCTTACAGCCCGACATGTATAATATTTGATGAAATAATAATATTATGCTTTCTTTCTCTCCCTTTTTGTGTTGTTTCGTCTGATTTGTTTTGCAAGTTGGTTTGGATAGCTAGGAGTGCCTTGGGCCCTGGTTTTCCTTACCCTCCTTAGATCAAGTGGTATCAAAGTGAAGGTTGAGATCTGAGGTTCCTTCTTGTGAATCCTAGTAATATTTTTTTGTGGGGTAGCAGATTGTGATCTAACCTACAATTGTAGAGGGTTTCAAGATGGTTTGTGGGAGAGGAAATACAGATCCAGGTCTAGCTCACACACTAACACAAATTTTTGCAAGATTGGAAGCTATTGAGATATCCCAGTGTAGAGGAAGACATCTTGAGGATGTTAGTGATGATGAAATTGAAAAAGTGCAAGGAGAATCTGCATTTGGACATGTGATGGATCAGGAAGAAGAGAGATTCCTACAAGAATTAACAAGTTTGAAGTCCACTCCTCTATTTAATCCTCCTAGGTATAGTGGAAAGTTGGATTCTGATGAGTTGATAGACTAGATAATCAAAATGGAGAAATAATTTTAGTATAAAATGTATCAGAGGAGAAAAAGGTGAAGATTACAAGTACAAAGTTGAAAGGTCATGCTACTACACAAAGCCTTGTATGGATTGAAACAAGCACCGAGAGCCTAGTATGAAAGACTTCACTCATATATCATAAGTATTAGATTTGTAAGAACAAGTGAAAACAATAATCTATATTTAAAAGAAGATACCGATGATGACATTTTGATTGCTAAAATATTTGTTGATGATATCATATTTGGTGGTAATGATATGTTATGCAAATAATTTGCTAATTAAATGAGAAAAGAGTTTGAGATGTCAATGTTTGGGGAGATAAAATTATTTCTTGGTCTACAAATTATTTAATAGGATGCAGGCATATATATCACACAATCCAAATACACCAAGGAAGTACTGAAGATATTCAAGATGGAAGATTCCAAACCAGTTGGAACACCTATGGTAATCGAATGCAAGATGACAAAGGAAAACAAGTTAAGCGAGGTAAATCAAACCCTATATAGATCTATTATTGGAAAACTCATGTATGGTGTTCATAATAGACCACATATAGCACATGTAATTGGAATATTTGTAAGATTCTCTGCTAATCCCAAGGAATCACACATGATTGTTGTCAAAATAATTGTGAGATATCTAAAGAACACTGAAGACTATGGCTTATGGTATAAAAGAGAAGGCAAATTTGAGCTTCAAGTCTACACATATGCTGATTGGGCTGGAAACTTAGATGACGGGAAGAGAACAATATGAGGAGCATTCTTCATGGGTGACAGGGTTGTCACATGGATAAGTAAGAAGCAAGGATGCATCTCACAATCTACTGTAGAAGAAGAATATGTGGGTACTGCTGAAAATTTCTCTAACATTTCATAGATCAAACAATTTCTAGAAGGTATGAATATGAAAATTCTTAAACCAGTGATTATCTATTGTGATAATACCAGTGCAATAAACATATCAAAGAACCCAGTAATTCATGCTAAGACAAAGCATATTTCTATAAAGTATCATTACTTAAGAGAACAAGTGTAAGGGAAAGAGTTGATACTAGAATATGTTGAATTCAAGGAACGATTAGCAGACATATTCACAAAGCCATTGCCTAAAGATAAATTTGAGTACCTAAGAAAGAGACTAGAGGTCCAACCCTTTTCTATTAGTCACTAAGATGACTAAGAGGCTGCATTAGCCTACACATAATCAGAAGATCATTCATGTTGATGCTAGTAAAAAGATGGACTGAAAAGATACATTAGTACACAGAAAGGTACTTATCTGCACCAAACACCAAACCCATTGTATTGTTGATGGAAAGGGAAATTCAAGGAGTATGTTATAAAAAGAAGAAAGGATATAGTTTGGCATTGTTGTCAAAGGGAGAGAGATTATATATACACAAAAATATATCCATCACAATCATCCAAATGGAGAGAGAAGTATCCTAAGGGAGAGATGACTCAAAGGGAGAGAGTATATCTATTATTGTCAAAGGAAAAAGAGATAGAAATAGAATTATCAAGGAGAGGAACAATCGAAGGGAGAGAAAAAATCGAAGAAGAGATTATACAACAAAGGGAGAGACAAAATCAGAAGTTTCTAAATCTATCCAGTGAAGGGAATGAAGAATGAAGAATGAAGAAAGTACTCTGCAAGAATAAAATCTAAGCTAGAAGAGCTTACTGAGAACCAGATATTTATATTTGTTATAGAACAAAAATTTGGTAGATTGATGAACTACAACTAATATATTTCATATTGTATTAGTAATAATGTAGTGTGTTTCCATGAATGTCAAAGGGACAGATTGATGAAATATAACTGATTGAATGTTTGAAGATGTTAAGTTGATGATCATTGAGCTACAGAAAGTTAATGCAAGATATTAAATTAGTTAATGTATTGTATTGTAATTGATGTCAAATTGATATAATATGATTGGTTATATATACATAGTGTCAAATAATTCAAAGAATCAAAGAGATAAAGGTTATGTTATCAATAATGCATAAAATTTCAATATACACCAAGTGACAACAAACATCGACGGACAGTGCACCCTGACGGATAGAGAAACTTGAGAGAAAAATCATAGTGATACCTGAGCAAGTTACCCGAGAAAGCATTACCAAGAAGAACCTAAGAAATACCCAAGAAGAACTAAAAGTCACAGTGTTTCCCGATGGACAAACAACCCCAATGGACAGAGATGCCCAAGGACAACTGAAGTCAAGATGGAGCTAACAAGGAGTTAAACACTGATAAGAACTAAACTTCATAAACGAAAAAAGACTTTGTTGGCAGGAGCTAAATATGGAGTTAACTGGTTGATCACATTTTTTTCATCTACAAGTTAAAATCCAGAGATAAGCTAGAGATTAAAGCTAGTTTTATTCCAGTTGTCAAAGAGAAATCTAGAGGATAAAACTAAATCAAGCTTTAAAGCAAGAATAGAAATAATTGCGTGTCACGCCTAGAACAAGAAAGTCAAGGACTTCTAGAAATGGTGAAATTATGTCTATAAGAGAGACAAGCTAATTCATTATGAATAAGAGGGGTGAATAGAGAAGAAGATTTTGAAGAGAATACTGGTGAAGAAGACTTCATACAGTCCTAATCAAACAACCTAAAGAACAGAGCTAAAGATTTCTGTAGACACCGAGCAACAGAGAAGCACAACATCACAGAGAGGAAAGAAGTGGTGAAAAAGGAACAAAATGGAAATGTTGATCAGAAAGGTATTATAAGCTTACAATAGATCTGAACATCTGCAAGTTTAAGTTGTATATATGAACATATTATATATTATTTCAGTTTAACCGTTGATTCAAAAATTCTCTTAATAGAGTGGGATTTAACTATCCTTCATATATTGAGATACATCCCAAGGAGTATCAAAAAGTTTCTCATGAAGACAGCATAGTGAAATGCCAGGTATCAAGTGAAAAACTATTATATTTAAATCCTCTAACAAGGTCGCACTTAACAGTGTGTTTGTAACCTTTAATAGGGTTGGATCTTCACCAAGCTCACTTCAGAAGAGTGAAAATTTTGGGTTACCGGTCCCAAGTAGTTTTTCCATTAACATGGTTTCCATGTTAAAAATCCATGTGTCAAATGTGTATATGGTTCATTGCTTTAATGTTTTTCTTTACACATTACTAAAATAGGATTGATCGGTAAACACTAAGTTATTTAGTGTATTTTGGTAAAGGCTAGACTGCTATTTGGTAAAGCGTAAGAATAAGGTTTAACAATGGACTCTAGGAAGTAGTTATTTGATAAGATTATTTAAAGGCATACATCTTGTAGGAAAGAAGATAACTAGAGGTTTATAATTTTGGTATAAAGTTTTGGGTTGATATTGGATTAATTTTTGAGGTCACTAATTCACCTCCCTCTCAGTTATTCTAACAAGAGATAGAAATATTAAATACAAACTGTTAGGAGATAATAAACATAGTGTGGGTGAATGAAATACACCTTCATGAGATTATTTTATTTAACTATAATTGTATGGAATAATAAAGATAATTTAAGCTAAGAATTTCAATTAAATCAATAAGCATCCCATGGCTCTCTATCTAAGCATGTTAATAGAGCTCTCAGCCTTAATCTCTACTAATGACAGTCCTAGAATGAGAAATATGATAAAGCTTTGCCAATATAACTCTCTAATTATCTCATTTTCTTCCAAAATGGATTCAAATCCTCTCAATTTCTATGCAAGATGATCAATTATGCTTTGATATGCTCTCAATCTCTTTGAAAATGCCTATAGTCTAGATGCTTTGCATTTGAATTTCTAGGATATATTATGCTCTCAAAATGGATTCTATTTATAGAATTTTCCCAAGTGTAGGGGTAGAGTCAATTGATCATGATTAAGCCTTGGTTGAGTGAAAGGATTTCAAATGGTTTCAAATGGGGGGAACAATTTAAATGCTTGTCTCAACGGTTGGGACAAAGGGACAAATTTGAGTGATTGAGATTGAAAGTTCAAAATGAGTGATTGAGATTGCAAATTAGGAGTGGTGCATGTGCTTTGCTTTCTCAATTATCATTGTTTCCTCAAATTCATGTTGAAGGATATTAGGATTTATTAAATTCAATCAATTAATTAATTTAGTCATGTAGACAAATGGGTTGGATTTGATTTTTGATTTAAACTGTACAATTAATTAATTAAAATCAATTATATAGTTTGATTAATCCCTATAGTCTTATATTTAATAATTTTATGTCATTATTTAATTAATCCTTTGATTTAAATGATATATCCTAATTTGATTGATAAATGTCCATTTGATTTTGATTTAGAGCAATTTGATGAAATTTAGAGCATTTTGCTGAGATTTGCATATTTTCTTGATTAGAGAAAACTTGCCCATTTTTAGGTGTCTATGAATTCCCCTCTTTGAATTGATGTGTGAAGTGAATTGATTCAAAGAAAATTGCATGTCCTGATCACTGATTTGATACCTGATTGATTGATACAAAAACTTGATTTTATCAAAAACCTGTTTGACTGATTGATAACCTGATTTGAAACCCTGATTTGAAAATTAATGCAATGCCCTGATATGAAGATTGATTTGATAAGATGCAAAATGCCCCACTGATAATGTTTGAAATTTCAATCCCCCAGATTTGATTGATGTTTGATGCAGATCCTGATTTGATACTATGATGATGTCCCCTCAGAAATGAAAACACATTGATGTCCTGAAGGAAAATATGATGAAATTGATAGAAAATAGATCCAATATGTTTTTATTTCTGAAAAACATTGATGATGATCCTAGCAAAAAAACATGCCCCAGTGTGAAGAAAGTACAGATTAGGTCAAACTGGGTCAAAAATCTCTCCAAAATTAGGTCAAATAGTTTAAATAGGTTGAAAACCTCATTTTTACTATTCATTTTCACTCTTTACCATAGAGATTTTTCTTTGATCCTACTGAGATTGATAGAAATGGTGGTCCCCATTCAAGAGCATCGGTTCGAGAAAGCCCACTAGTATCAGAGACCCCCTAACTATGGACCTTTGGTAAGTTCTTTTGAACCTCTTAGTGCATTTATTGCTTCATTTTGACCACATTTATTACTTTGAAACATGCATTCTAGAATAGTTTAGGTCAAATGACACCTAGCATAGTTTAAATGATGCCTATACACGTTAAATGATGCATCCGCATAGTTAAATAATGCATATGCATAGGAAAATGTCGTGTGTAGTTTAGGTTAAAATTTGCATTTGATCCACAAAATGTCATCGATGAAACCCTAGGGAAAAAGTAGATTTTAAATGTCACCTAGGATACTTGAAATGACGTGTAGGATGATGAAATGAACTGTACACTATAAAGTGATGCCTCTGATAAATAAAATCATGCCTATCATAGTTCAAATAACACAGCATGAAATGACGCGTACAGTATGCCAAGTAATGCCTACAATGAAATTTGATGAAAACCTGATGTAGAAAGAACAAATTGCTTTTTGATTGATCATCTAGATTACCGGATTGATTTCCAAGATAGATAGATGTGTTTAGTAATGGTATCAAGTGTTTAGGATATGAGAATAATCACAAAAATGGATGTTTGATTTGTCAATTTGATAGGATAGAAAACTGATTGATAGGATAACTGATTATATTGATCCTTTCTCAAGATCTAGAGTTAGGAACAATAGGTTGATGCACTCAAAAGGAGAAAAGGATTGATTTACTTGAAATGATCCACTGATAGAATGATACTAATATAATTCACTTGTTTGCAAAACAGGATGGTTCCGTAAGTTGTATGTACAAAATATAGCTTCTTGGATACTTGATTTATCTGATGAGTTGACTGGTCCAAAGATACGTGTAATAGAGGAGTGTGGTTTGAGTTTCCTTCTTGAGCTTCCTCAACTCTAGCTGAATCAGGGTTTACTTATAGATATAGTAGAGTATTTTCACTCTGACCATAATACTTTCCACCTACCCCTCGGCGAGATGACGATCACTCCTAAGGATGTTTATAGATTGCTGCATATCCTAACTTCAGGAGAGAGGGTTTACTATGACTAGGTTTATGATGGTAGCATATGCAAAAGTGTATTCAGAGATGATACAATCGGAGATGACACTATTACATGAGCATAGTTTCCTTCATTTCCTACTTTGCCAGTAGTGTTAGGTGCAGTGATTGGAGGATTACTTCTCTTTGATAGACAATGTCACAGTTTCTCAGTTGGCTGGGGTCAGATCTTGGAGGACTTGAGTTCACATCATTGGTAGTTTGATTGGGGCTCTTGTGTTTTGGCACAACTATATCATGATTTTCACAAGGTTGTATATTGAGCTAGTGAAGCTTTATTAGTAGGTGCTATTTTATTACAATTATGGACCCAAGAGCACATCCCTATGACAAGAACTATCTCAGTTTGAGTATGAGGTCGAGGATGGCCTTATGCATTCCTTAAGGATGGTATGGTTGTCTAGCATTGTCTGGGAAAGCTTGAGTATAGGTGTCATACTATTTATGATATAGATCAGGTCATCTGGAGACCTTACCTTGGTTGCAAGGGATGGAGAGAGGACAATGATGAGCTTCCATATATGTTTTCCCCTCATTGGATGATTGGTCGATCACCACTTGTTATTGAGAGATTTTTCTTTGGTAGAGTTTTGCGACAGTACGATAAAGTACAATATTTGCCTCAGGGTATGGCCTTATATGCACGTATATAGAAAAGTGATCCATGTGGGGAGCTTAGGTAGAGTATGAGTATGCTTTCACTAAGATTGAGAGATTGTTTTTTATTCGATGGGACATATTAGATCATGTTGTTGATGCTGAGATGTCTGCTGAGTATAGAGAGTGGTTTTATCAGTACAAATTTACAAGATTTACTAATCCAATAGAGCCTATTCCTGATATGGATGATACTTCTGATGATGATGGTGGAGATGGTTGTGGTCTAAGAGTATGGAGACAATGAGATCCTAGACTACAGAGAGCTCCTAGGGTTCTGAGAGCTTTAGGAAAAGGATGAGTTGGAGCTCAGATGTGGGGTGGACATGTGAGGGCTAGGGGTGGTGGATATGGTCAGCCAAGATAGAGATAGGTTCAAGTTCATCCCATACCAGCTGCAGTATGGGGTCATCGGAGACAGAGGGTTGTGAGGCAGGAACATATATTTTTTGTTAAACAGGGTCTAGGACCACATGTTCAAGCTCCTTTAGAAGGATGGGTTCATGCACAATAGGTTCCTCCATAGATTCTTGTTGTACCATAGCTCTCTCCACAGATTCCTATTGTACCACATGTACCTCTTGCACCATAGGCACCACAGGTTCCTTAGGTGATAGATGCCTTGACACAGGATGTGAGGACCTTATAGGTTGGGATGACATCTATGAGTGGTTAGATTTATCAGGTGGCTAGCATGATGCAACAGTTTATAATGATGATGGCCTAGAGACCTAGTATAGCTAGCACTAGTCAGGTACCTTTGACTACACATGAAAGATCAGGTGATAAAGATCTCGATGGAATAGGTGATGGATCAGGTGCTAGTACAGGTGATGGATTAGGTGCCCCTACTGGGTCTTGAGATAGATTTGATATTGATACTCTAGATATGCATTGATCTATCATATTTTTTTTTTATTAGGACTTTGATGATGTATCATTTTGTTGACGATGTATCTTGATATACAAATGTTATGGACATGTTTGATGGACATTTTTTATGGACATTTATTTGATGATGCTCTTTGATTCCCATGATGTTCTTTATGATGTTGATGTGAGATTTATTTATATGTAGATCTATATGATGTTTAGGATGCATTTAATTTGATTATGCTATGGATACAATTTATCTTATATATGACATAGATAGATGGATGCAAATGATTTAGCAACTACTTCTATATGCTTTTCTGATTTTATGATGAATGCAATGATTAATTTGGAATGCAATGGTAAAATGAATGCAACTATCTTTTTGGATTTTGATTTTCAATGTAGGCAACTTAATTAAATGCACTCTAAAAATGGATGTAAAATGATTAATGATTAAGGCTTACGTCTTTTGATTTTCTGATATAATAGATAATAAATAATGATTAATGCTATGAATGAATGCAAAAGATAATCTCACATCATTGATTGGAAACAACTTAATTAAAATTGAACCCCCCAAATTTGATTAACCCCCTTGAACTTGGAAAATCCTTTGAATATATGTAATTAATCTAACATGAAAATTCAATGCAATGCAACTAACTGTCATTAGCTTTTTGTGAAAGAAAGGAAAAAGAGATGTATTTTCATCATTGAGCATTGTGGAACGAGGAGCAAGTACAATCATCACTGACCACATCATGATGATATGAATACCGCTTTCATTTCTTTTGGTAACCATCTGGAAACTAGTACAACCCTCACTAGTTGAATAACCAACTATGGGAGTATGAATACTAGTTTCATTGGATTTAGTGTTGCAAGTAGATTTTGGTATTAAGATATGGAAGATCTAAATAGCCAAGGTATTCTTTTGTGTAAACAAACAAAGGTTAACCCTCCTTCCTAAATGAAATTCCTCAATGGTTCTTTGATGACCATGTCCTTAGACAAATTCACACAAGTTGGTGGATCTTCATCATAAAAATCACTCACAGTCAAGAAAATATTATGTCGTCATCATCGCCAATCTAGTCGAAACATCATTGATAAGCTAAAAAGACATGACAAAATGCAATGAAAAATCATCAAACATTTTCAAGTGTTTTGCCTTGTATCAAAATTTTCAATAGAATTCCCAAACATTCAGATCAATTAGGTTTTTTCAATTTTAAATCTTGATAATAAAGTCACGAAGTTCAAGGATCAAGTTATAAGGTCAAATTCGTGGGTTTGAACAATGTTATCCATCAAAGGTTCAACAATATCTTTCCTCGAAAGTTCTAAAAATCTACTTTTGACATGTGACCAAAATGTAGCACTTTTGAATCTGTTTGTACCAAGAACCAATGCTTTTCCCCCAAGTGATAAATTTCACCTTGTGAATCTTGGGCAAATGAAACCTAGTATGTGACAATGCAGCTGAGAGACTTTATTATGACTATGCACAAATGACAGATGCAATGAAGGATATATAAAGATGATGAAAATGCAATATGTAAAAATGCAACTAGGAAAGACCTAAGGGATCAAAAAGCACCAGATTTAAAGGTTTTCACCTTTTGGTTTTATTTCTTTTTCTCTTCTTTTTTTTGATACCTAGGTGCATATTGCTAGGTTTTCACCAAGGCACTTTTTCTCTTTTTCAAATTTTTTTTTTCTCTTTCTTTCCCTTTTTTTTGATATCATCAAGACACCTATTTGCTAGGTTTTGAAAAAGACAAATTTTTTTTTATTTTTGAATTGTTTTTCTTTCTTCATGCTCAATTTTCTCCTTTTTAATGCTTTTCTACTTTTCCCATGTTTTTGACTTTTGATTTTTCTCATTTTTTTGGATTTTTTTAACTTTTCTCATGTACAAAGAATGATGTTGAAATCATTGGATAGACACTCGTCTGATACTCTTTTCTCCTATACTCTTTCATCTAATCAAGTACGAAACCTCTTTAGATGGATGTTGGATCTTGCAATTCATCACCCTCACAAACAGCTAGCTTGCAGGTCCCGGTTCCAAAAGAGGAAGTAATTACAAATAGCCCAAGCCAGTTTGCTTCACATTTTCGTTTATTTTCCCTATCTTCTTGGTTTTTAGAGTTTTATCTTAACACTAAGTCTCCCACTTGAAAGGTTCTCGGTTTGATATGCTTGTTGTAATTCCTTGAGATTTTTTTTTGATATACCTTTAAATATTCTTAGGCTTGTGCTTGATGTTCCTCCAACCATTCCAATTGTTGAATTTGGGTGACCCTATAATCCTCATTATTGATCAATCCATGTAAAGAGACTCTTAAGGATGGTATTTCAATCTCCAAAGGTAAAACAACTTCCCCATAGACTAAGGAAAATGGTGTAGCTCTTGTATGTGTTTGAATACTAGTTCTGTATGCCCACAATGTCGGTTTTATCTAAACATTCCAATCTCTTCCTGATTTGTCAACCTATCTCTTAAATATTTTGAGAATATTCCTGTTTGTAGCTTTGACTTGTCCATTACCTTAAGGATAGTAAAATGGAGGAAGAATGGTGAGTTATGTGAAAATTTTCACATAGTTCATCCACATCTTTGTTTTTGAATTTTTTTTTGTTATCCATGATGATGGCATGAGGAATACCATATCTACGACTGATGTGATTAAGAATAAATGTTGAAATTTTTTTTCCCATGGTATTTGTCAAAGGTACGACCTCTACCCATTTGGTAAAATATTATGTGGTTGGTATGATATACTTGTGACCATTAGAATAAGGTGGATAAATCATTCCAATAAGATCAAAACCCCATTGGTAAAACATCCATGGTGTGATAAATGGATGCAATTCTTATACAGGTGCATGGATCATGTCTCTATGGTATTGGCATTTCACACACACTTTGACAAAGTGGCAAGCATCTTTTTCAAAGTTTTTCCAGAAATACCCCATACGAAGGATTTTCTTAGCTAAATTCAACCCACTCGAATGTGACCCAAAAGTCCCCTCCTAAACTTCTTTTAAAGATAATTTTGATCCCTCATCCTCTAGACACCTAAGAAGCATTCCATCAAGACCTTTGTGATACAATGTGTCTGAAAGGATAGTATAACAAGCTGCTTGGCATATAAAATATCATTTTTGGGCATGGGTTTGGTTTATAGGTAAAACTTGGTCTTTGAGATAAGAATAAATTGGTCCATACCAAGGTGAGTAATGTCCATTAATAAGGGTAGTGATTTGGGTTTTAGGTAGGTCAAAATCTGGTTTCACCAACTCTTCCACCAAGAATTCATACCTCACATTTTGATCAGGCATTTGGATTAATGAAGCCAAAGTAGCCATAGAATTTGCAGCTCTATTCTTGTCCCTTGGAATTTGCTCAAATGTGATTAAGGAAAATTATTCTTCCAGCCGTCTGCCATTCTCTTATATAGAATCAATTTTTCATCCTTAGTTTGATATTGATTATTGATTTGATTGATGACTAATTGAGAATCACCATAAACTTGCAGTTCTGTAATGTTCCATTCTAAATCCATTTTGATACCTATCACTAAAGCTTCATATTCTACAATGTTGTTTTTACATGGGAACAAAATTTTATAAGATTTTGGAATGGTGTACCCTTGAGGTGTGATCAATAAAATTCCAGCCCCTAATCCATTCTGAGTGTAGGATCCATCGAAAAAAAATTTCCATGCCTTGGCTTCCACATTAACTATTTATGCATCTGGAAATTCAACTTGGATAGGATGAGTAGAGACTAACAGATTTTCAGCCAATTGATTAGAAATAAATTGACCCTTGATAGCTTTGTGGTACACATACTCAATGTCAAATTCACTAAGCACCATTACCTATTTAGCAATTCTTCCTGTTAGGGCTGTTTTGCTAAGAAAATACTTTAAGGGATCAATCTTTGCAATTAACTTCACCTTGTGCATCAACATGTAATGTCTTAGTTTTTGTGAGGTGAAAACCACCACTAGGAAAGATCTTTCCATGAAGCTATAGTTTAATTCATATTTGATCAAGGTTCTACTCAAATAGTAAATAGCTCTTTCTTTTCCTCCATCATCCTCTTGTGCCAAAAAAACCCCTAAAGATCTTTCCATTGCTGAAATGTATAGTAATAATGGTTTTCCTTTGATAGGAGGCATCAAGATAGGTGGGTTGACCAATTATGTTTTCAATAAAGTGAAGGATTGTTCACATTCATCATCCCATGTAAAAATGATATCCTTATGTAGCAATCTTGTGAAAGAATGACACTTTTACAGAAATTGAGAAATGAACCTCCTAATGGATTGAAGTCTTCCTTGAAGTGACCTCATTTGATTGACATTTTTGGGAGTTTCCATTTCCATTATTACTTGTACTTTTTACGGAACCACTTCTATCCCTTTGGTTGAAACTATATAGCCTAAGAGCTTTCCAGATTGAACCCCAAATGCACATTTCTTTGGGTTTAATATCACTTTAAATTGCTCCAACCTTGTGAAAATATTTTCTAGAATAGGAAGATGATCTTTTCTTTGATGTGAGTTTTCTAAGATATCGTCCACATAGTCTTTTAGGAAAGTATGCATCATGTCATGGAAGATAGTCATCATTTCTCTTTGGTAAGTTTCTCTGGCATTTTTGAGGCCGAAGGGAATCACATTCCAACAAAAGGTACCCCAAGGGAATGTGAAAGAGGTCTTCTCTTGATCTTTAGGTGCAATGTGAATCTGATTGTATCCACTAAATCCATCCATTAATGAGAACATAGAATGTCTTGTTGTCAAATGCACTATAGCATTAATGCTAGGTAATGGAAAATCATCCTTAGGACAAGCAAGGTTAAGGTCTCAAAAATCTATGCATACTCGAATGGATTTGTCATGTTTGGTAACTAGTATAATGTTGGAGATCCATTCTGCATAAGCTATTAGTCTTATGAATCCAACCTTTAATAGCTTTTCCAATTTTTCTTTGACTAATAGAGCTACATGGGGATGCATTTTTGTAAACTTCTACTTCCCAAGTTTGACGTTGGGTCTTACATTAAGATGGTGCATTATGAAGCTAGGATCCAATCTAGGAATGTCTTCATATGACCATGCAAATTTGATTTGTCTTTCTTGAAATAATTTGATGAACTCCTTCCTTTCTAATGGGGTTAATGATGTCGCTAAGTGAATAAACTTTGGTTCCAAATTATTTCCAATGTTAACCTTTTTTGTTGTCTCTATGAGAATAGGAGATCTCTCATCATCATGTTCTGGTAGAGTATCCAATTTATCTTCCTTAGGTGCCATAGTTGGGTTTTCACCTTTGGAAACATCTGATATTTTTACATTTTTAGGTTGTGGTACTGCCACATGGTGGTTTTCACCACTAGACCTTTTCATTTTTTTTGAATTTATTTCTTTTATTTTGGGGATTGAGAGATTGGACCCCTGCCTCTATCATCATGTCTATATTGTATTCATTGGTGGAAGAAGATGGCTCAACCACGTTTAGGTATTGGGCCATTGTGTTGTCATTGGGAAAGAATAGTAGGTCATTTGGTTCAGTTAAATCATAATCAATGAGTTCAAGATGAAGAAGGGCTAAAGAATCATTAGGAAAGTTGTCATTCAAAGGATTCAAGGACATGACCTAGTTTGAGGGTTCATACATTGTATCACTTAGGTTAATAACATGATCTTGCTTGAGGTGTTCCATGGAAGTAGGATCAAAATTTTCTTCACTAGAGTCCTCATGGATTTCCATGGGAAAGAATGTGTGCAGATTAAATATAATGTTTGAATGACCCCCCACGAAGGTACCCAAGGTTCACCTATCCATTTTTTTCCCCAAAATGCTTTTCCTATATTGGATTCTTGAGGCTTATTTGATGTTTGTGTAGTATTCAAACCTTGATTCTCATTGTATTGACTTTTGGCATTAGGAATGGTAGCATATGTATGAATAAAATCAACATTTTTATCATGACAAGAGTCTTTGGATAGGGAATCCCACTCATAATCTCTGGAATCATCCTCACTCTCAGATCCTATCATGTGTACATGCTCATGAAAATCATGCATAGGGATTGAAATTTCTCCTTTTTTATTGATACCCTATTCTGGATTTCTCATCCTTTGACCTCCAAGGAGCTTCAATAGGTTCTAGATATCCTCTATTCCTGATTCCTAAGGGTCCTCTTCCCTTGTATCCCATTTTTTTCATAATTTTAAATCCCTTTCCATATTGATCGGTTTGGATAATATTGATATGTTGCACTCTTTTGATGGGATTGTTTGAAGTATCTTCCTCTTTGTAGAGACATTGTAAAACTTCATTGTCATCCTTTTCTAGGGCTGATTTGTCACTCTCTCTTACAAAATGAGAGTTATATTTGTGAGGTGGATGAGCACTTGATGGTTTCCCATGTCTCTTTGGGGAAGTTGGCAAATCAAATAGGGAAACAGGATATTCCCCCACTCATTTGGAATTGATTCTACATTGCTTTTCAAACTTATGAATCATCTCATTCATATATTGGTAATGATCATTCTTGGTTTTTTCTCTCTCATCCTTAGAGGGTTTCTAAATTTCTACCTTTGGTGTAGAAGCTTCAACTGAATTTTCATTAGAACTTTGACCCTCATTACTCAGTTTCGCCTTTCCCTTAGTTGATTTAAATGAGTTAGTTTGATTAGGATTGGAAGTATATGTAGCATTTGATGTTAACTTAGGACCTTCCTCTTTATCTTATTTAATGGTTACATTAGGAATTATTCCTTCCCTATTATGAGGAATAAATATATCATGAAGAGGTTTCAATGTGTTTCAATATTGAAAAGGATTAGAATCTCCTCCAATTGTGATTTCATCACCCATATATGGAAATTTAATACATTTATGATAGGTGGAAGTTACCGCTTGCATCTAATGAATCCATGGCCTTCCCAATAAGATATTATAATTTAACTTCATGTCAAGGAATTTACATATGGTGTCTTTCTTGATAGGTCAAACTTTAATGGGTAACACTATCATGCCTTTCAAAGATCTTTCTTCCTCATCATAAGCCTTGATGGTAATCTACTTTTTAGGATCAATAGATGATTTGGACAACCCCAAAGACTTGACAAGGTTCAATGTGAAAATTTTGAGACCAACTCCTCCATCAATTAGCGCTCTCTTGACCCTATTCCTTTGGATTAAGACTTCTATATGCAAGGGAAAATTTTGAGGATGAGTAATGGACATATCATCTTGTTCTAAAAATGAAAGGCAATGTGGTGCAACAAGATGTCCTACCATGTTTTGAAACTTATCTTCCTTAAAATTTATAGGAACATTAGTCTCCACTAGGTATTTTTCCCAGATCCCCTTGTGATTGGGAGAAAGTTTTAATAGCTCCAAAATACAAATTTTTGTTGGATTCTTTTGCAATCGATCAACCAAACTATAAGGTTTTGTTGTAGTAGATATGTGGTTAGTCAAAATAGTTGATTATGTAGGACCAATAGGTTTAGGAGCACCTCCTTATAGGGTAATCCTTAATGCTTTCCCCCTAGTGATAGCATTAGAAGTCTCCATTTTGGGTTGTTACTTGATCACCACAACATTAACAAAATTATCATGTCTGGATAAGGTATTGATTGTATTATCATAATGATGAGAAAAATTGACATTATTGTTACCTTTAGAATTGTTTCCTTGGTTGTTCAAATTTGAAGACTCACCTTTCTCATTATTAAAGAAAGGTGTTTTAAAGGTCGTATGATCCTCATTGTTTTGGGGCCCTTCCACCTTGATTAGACCACTTTCAATCAAATCTTGCACCACATGTCTTAGGTGCATACAATCATTTTTTTTGTGTCCTTGATTCCTATGGTATTCACAATGATTGGAATCACTCCACCAAGTAGGATTTACTTGTGGTTCGTAGGGTTGAGCCCTAGGTAAGTCAATAATCTTATTAGAAACTAGGGCTCTCAATGCATTCTTAAGTGGTTCACCCAAGGGCATGAACTTCCTTCTAAGCGATGGATCAAAGAAGGGTTTAGGCTTATTGGCCTCTTGATTGTTCCCAAAGTTGTTATTATTGTTGTTATTGTTAAAGGCACTTTGGGTGCTTGAATTTCATTGTTAACTTGAGTAGGTCTTCTTGTGAGGGTAAAAGGCGTGGCCTTCAAATTATTTGCTTCCACAACTACATCATTGACCACACCTTTATTATTTCTCCTTATCCATAATTGGTAATTTTTAGGAGGATTCATATTTTTATTGTTATTAGAGGTATTGTTGTTAGCATTCTTATTATCCTTATAAAGTTTAAGTTATTCACTTTTAACTAATACCTCCTCCGTAGTAACTCCATTCTCAATTAGGTCTTGGAAAGACCTAAGACATTGTAATATTAACTCATAATTTATCTCATTACTCAAGCTATTAATGAAGATATCCATCTTCTCCTTTTTGGGTACACTTCAAGGGTATCTAGAAAATACCACTCTCCACCTTTGTAGGAAAAGTAGGAATCCTTCTCCCTCACGTTGCTTGGTATTACATAAGTTAATCATCATAACCTCATGTTTGATATTATAAGAATAATGAGTTACAAACTTGGAGGCCAATTCCTCAAAAGTGCCGATGTCAGAGGGTAACTTGGAATACCACTCCATTGCCATACCTCCTAAACTTCTTGGGAATAAACTCATTAAATATGTTGTGTCATGCATGAACTCCAAGCTCAATGCACAAAAATCCCTTAGCTGATCTTGAGGATTGGATGCTCCTTCATACTTGTCATACTTAGGAAAAACAACATTGCTAGGGAATGGGATCATAATTAATGTCTTGTCAAATGGAAATGGACATAATGCTTCAATAGAGAACAGTTTAGGGACCCCACTTTGTTTCATTTTTTCCAACTGTATTTAGAATAATTTAAACTGATTGTTCATGATTTTGATGGGGTTTTCTTCTTCTTCTTTTTTCTTTAGTTGATCAACATCAAAATTGTGAGGGAGTTTAGTCCCCGCTTGTGCTAGGTCTAGAAAATACTTTTTCCTATCTCTTTCAAACACTTTCTCCATGATTTTCATGAAGAATGGGGTTTGAACCACTTCATTGACCTTCTCTTTGGTTTCCTCTTCTTCATTAGGGTCAATATTTCCACCATTGTGGTTAGGATCTACCCCCTAATTGTTAGGGTCAATTCCTCTTCCATTGGCCCCATTATTATTGACCTCACCATTTTCATTGTTATTGGTATTATCTCTATTGGCATGAATTTTTAGGTTGGGATCCATGTTTTCAAATGGGAAAGCCATGTTTGACTCTACTTCTTTTATTGGTTCTTGAGTTGGTTGCGAAGAAGCAAAAGTATCACTAGGAAAAGGAATCTCCTATCGTAGATAAGTTCCATCAGATTATAGGGTAGACTTGACATAATGTGATTAGGTGAAAGCCGGCATGAGCATAGATCAAGAAAAACTTGGCTTATTTATCACCTGATTGATCAATCCTTTAACAATTTTGTGATTTGTCCAATAATGGGGGATTCTAATCAAACTAAAATTATAAACAGGTAAAATCTCCAAAGGGGTATCCAAAAATGTGATCAGATTTTTTTCAATCCCTCGGTAAATGTCCCTTTTTAGCCTTTATTTGTTTTTAGGCATCACTTTTCTATAGGTTAGGCATGACATTACACTATACAGGCGTTTACTGGAATTACTGTATGCGGCACTCTGCAGATTGTAGGAGGAATTTGTCTACTTGTAGGTGGTATTTAAATGTTTGCAGGTGTTAGTTTCTAGTGACTTAGGTGGTACTTCAATAGTGATAGGAATTGTTTCAATTGTACAGGTGTCGCATAAAGTATTGTAAGCTACGTTTAAACTGCTATACGCGACACTTTGTAGATCAGTTTGGTTTTTCATAGTTGTTAGGGTTTTAAAAATATTAAGTTTGTGATTAGATCTTTCAAATGGTATTATTTCTTGAAAATTTAGATACAAACACAACGCACACATCAATTTTGCATCATAACCCTAAAATACACTAAGTGTATGTTCTTGGTCCTTTTAATAAGTCTTGAACAAGAATATCTTCCAAACAATCTACCTAGAGTTAGATTTGTCTTTTAAAGAATGTGGCTCCAAAAGGTAGCTTTCTACTTATCAAGGTTTTAATTATCACCTTCGTTCTAAACTGTGAAAAAATTCTTTTACCCCCTTGCGGGATTCCCACATGCACGAAAGTATGATTTTGCACAATCCCAAAGGAATATTAGAGGAAGTGAAGAAAATTAAGCACAATTTAGTTAGTACAACCCATTAAGGAAGAGTGTATTTTTTTTATACTGGTTTGGATAGTCTCACAGCTAAAGTGAGTGTCTCCCACTTTGGGTCATTCCCTCTCACCATCTTCTTAAGGATGTACTTAGGAGGTAGACCCTCTAAATCTCTAATTTATCTAGCATGTATATAGAAAAGAAAAATTAAACTAAGTTAAGCAATTTTGGGAGTTTGATTCACTCAAAAAGTGAAGAGCATATCCATATTTCTTCCCTTAAGTTTCAAGAACTTCAAGCATATTTGTTCATTTTCAACCTCTTGACAAGGAGGTTCTTAAAATTTGAAGTGTTTGGTTCAATTTCCTCCCTTTCTTTCTTCCACCCAAACTCAACACTTTTGGATTTTTGATCAACTTCAAAAAGTTAAGAGTGTATACCTAATGTTTCATTTGGAATGGAAAATAATAGGGTGTCCCTATTAGCTAGATATCAAAGAAATTGCCACAATTTAAACAAAGCAATCTTGATATGAAAAATACCTCATTTTGTAGCTAGCAAAGGCTAGGCACTTTTTTGAGGTTTTTAGCTTGTTTTTTCTCACTCACCTTGTGATGATCATTCCCTCTCTAGATCCTCCAACAAGGTTAGTCCAACGCAACCAAACAAAGTGAAGAAAACCTTAAATTGGAATTGAAAATGCAATTAAGTTTCTTAACAAAATTTGCAAAAAAATAACTTAAGAACTTAAAGCATAAAATGAATTGAGAGATGGAAACTTTTTCTTATAAGCACAAATGATTTTGATGTAATTCTCATACAATTCCTTCTCTTTTTCCAAATCCTCCAAAATCAAACCACTATGAATTTGCTTCAAAAAAAAAATTGACTCTTACCTCCTTGCTTTGCCTTTTGATTCGCACCTCTGGTTTCTACACCTTTCTATGTCTATTTGTCTGTAGAAAACACAGTAACAGAGAGTTAGTAAACTAAAAATATCAATCTGCAAGTAATAAAAATAAAAAAAACAACAGGCATCATTTTGCAACTTATAGGTGTTATTTTGCAGTGTGTTAAGCGTGACTTTGCAGTAGTTTAGGTGTCACTTTGCAGTCTGTTAAGTGTGAATTAACAAATTACATGTGTGAAAATAAAATTCATAGGTGGTGCAAAGTATGTAAATTGTGAAACAAAAATCTTCACAGGCAGAAAAAGAAAGTTGATAGGCGTTATTTCTTGACTAGCAGGCATCGCTTTACATGCACAAGCGACACACTTTATCAGATATGCATTGAAAGAATTTAAGACAGAAATAGAAGAAATTTTGTAGGCATCACTTCATTGCTAGCAGACATCATTGTTTTTCTTGTAGGCATCATTTGACCTGCAACCTACAAAGTTAGCATAAAAATGAAGGAAAAAGACACAAAAATTGATAAAAATGATGAATTGAGGCTCAAAGCCCCATGGTGGGCACCATTTGTGTGTGAATGAAATACGCATTCATGAGATTAGTTTATTTAACTACAATTCTATACAATAATAAAGATAATTTAAGCTAAGACTTGCAATTAAATCAATAAGCATCCCATGGCTCTCTATCTAAGCATGTTAATAGAGCTCTCAGCCTTAATCTCTACTAATAACAGTCCTAGAATGAGAAATATGATAAATATTTACCAATCTAACTCTCAAATTCTCTCAATTGCTTCCAAAATGGATTCAAATGCTCTCAATTGTTATGCAAGATGATCAATTATTCTTTGATATGCTCTCAATTGCTTTAAAAATTCCTATAGTCTAGATGATTTGCATTCGAATTTCTAGGATTATGCTCTCAAAATGGCTTCTATTTATAGGATTTTCCCAAGTGTAGGGGATAGAGTCAATTAATCATGATTAATCCTTGGTTGAGTGAAAGGATTTTGAATAGTTTCAAATGGGGGAACAATTTAAATGCTTGTCTCAAAGGTTGGGACAAAGGGAGAACTTTGAGTGATCAAGATTGAAAGTTCAAAATGAGTGATTGAGATTGCAAATTAGGAGTGATCCATGTGCTTTGTTTTCTCAATTCTCATTGGTTCCTCAAATTCATGTTGAAGGATATTAGGATTTATTAAATTCAATCAATTAATTAATTTATCCATGTAGGGGAATGGGTTGGATTTGATTTTTGATTTAAACAATACAATTAATTGATTAAAATGAATTATATAGTTTGATTACTCTCTTCAGGATTATATTTAATCATTTGATGTCGTTTTTTAATTAATCCTTTGATTTAAATGATATATCCCAATTTGATTGATAAATGTACGTTTGATTTTGATTTAGAGCAATTTAATGAAATTCAGAGCATATTGCTGAGATTTGGAGATTTGCTTGATTAGAGAACACCTACCCAGTTTTAGGTGTCTACACATAGATGCTGAAAATGTATAGAAAATAGAAAATAGAATTTTGAAAAAGAATAGTGAGAAGACTAAACAAAATATAAACCTGCAAATTAGATGGTTATAAAAATAAGCGAGAATGTAAGAAATAGAAAACCCTTGCGGTTGCCTGACAGAGGGTGTAATTAGATCTTTAAAAAATTGAAAAGAGATGAATAAACTTATATTTGCAAAAAAAAAGAAAAACCCTACAAACAAGAGTTAGATCAAAAAATCTGAATTCTTCTCCTTAATCGAGATATATTTCAACTATTCCTGCATGCAACACTCAAAACAAGGATTCAACTAGTTCCGATACCATGTTAGAAACATAAAATAAAATGGAAAAGAGATAAGGAAATTATCTAAGAGAGTGTGCAAAGGGAAGAGTTTTACCAAATATAAAGAAAGATATTTTCCTTCAGTAGATC
>MU227907.1:1050884-1074181 GCA_018584345.1 Thuja plicata
GAGAAATAAGCTCATTACAATAATGAGAGCAAGTTTGAGAATGTGAGGAGAAGTGAGAAAATAGAGAAGATTATTGAGCAAGTGTGTGTAGAGGCATCTCTTAAATAGAGATGAGTGGAGGAGTTTGGATGTAGCTCTCATCTTATATGATTGCCACATTTACAATGAGTGTGGAAAATGTGAAAATCCTCTTAAGAAGGAATATCGAATTTCCTTATTAAAGGAATTATAAAAATGTGACATGTCTTCCTACTTGGAATAGAGGACAAATAAAATTTAGGATACCTTATTTTATCCTTTAATTACATAGTTCAACAAGGAAAGATTAATTTCTAACAATAATAATGTATGCATTTTGCAATACAAATCCTGACATCTATGCTCTTAAACAGAAAATAAAAAGATTGTTCAATATTCTAATGGATCGATGATGATCGCTACTAGACCAGTAGAGACTAGTGCCTTATCCATTGGGTAAAGATTCAAGAGGAGATATATCCATGGAAACTTATTAATAATAACACACCCAGAACCGAGGTGAAATTCCTTACAAGTCACCCTCTCATTCCCATACCTATGTTTCAAATTCTTATGAAAGTCTTGAACTGTCTGAAACTACCCTTAAGACTTACTCTTCCCTTGAAAGAAACTTAAGAACAATCTCACAATTACCTTATAACTAGTATATTTAAAATGCCTTACATATTTAATACACAATAACTCAAAGAAAAATACATGAAGACATCATAGATATGCAAAAGGAATCCCTATTGTATTCTGATTGAAAATAGACTCATAATCAGAAAAATGCCTAGCAGCATTAATTTTACTATCCATCTAACAATGGAGAAGACAAAAGATATAGAGAAAGGGAAAACCAAAATCAACCCTAACTGACACCTTTCTATTTGCAAGAAACTTCTGCAAATATCTTCTTTTCTCCAGAAATCTGATTTGATTTCTCTCCTTTGAAATACCTTTGAACTGCAATCATTCTGCCTAACAAACTTGATTCCACTCACCTCTTCAAAATATGAAAATCTTCAAGCATGCCTTTGCAATCTGATTTCATTCTGCCCTTGGAAATTCTGCTCCCGTGAATGCTCCTTTAAAATTTTGAAGATAAATATATTTGTAATGTTTTTAAAAAACATTATAAGAAGGTCAGATTAAATCTTAGATTTCTTGTCTCTGTGCAAATTTAATCTTTGAAATTTTCCTTTAAAATATAGTCATTTACCTTTTTATTATTTTTGCACTTTATACATTTATCCCTGCACTATTGTCTTGCATTTTCTCTCTTTTATGCATACTTTTTCCCAGAACTCACCATATTTTTCCACTTTTCATGTGCTGGTTCACTCTCAAGTCTACCTGGGTTCATTTGGAGATTCAGAGACTTCCTTTACCTCTAGATCTCTAAATGTCTTTACTAACCTTGAGTTTATTTGGAGATCTGGAGACTTGACTTACCTCTTAATCTTGGAATGGTTCTGCTCACCCTTATTTTATTGGGAGATAATGTTACCTCTCAATCTCTGAAGCATTTTCTTAACCATGGTTACTTTTGGAGATTTGGAGACAAGATCTTACCTCTGAATCTCTGAATGAACTCAACTTTAACCCATGCTTAACCTCGAGTTTACCTGGAGAGTTGGAGACAAGATTACCTATAAATCTATGAATCATTCCGCTTACCCTGGTTACTTTTGGATGCTTGGAGACAAGCTCTTACCTCTAAATATATGAATAAACATGACTTAGACCCATATTTAACACCAGGTTAATCTGGAGATTGGGAGACTAGTGTATCTCTAAATGTCGAAATGATCCTGCTAACCCTAGTTAGATCTAGAGACTTGGAGACCACCCTTGATCTTGATCTTGATCTGACAGCTCGCACTGAATCTCAGAATGTTTTGGACTTAACTGCCAACGTCTGGAGATCTAGGACAAGGCTTCTTGACCGCTACCTTTGAATCTCATAATGTTTGGCCTAACCATAGTTATGTTTAGAGATCTGGTGACTAAGTGCTACCTCTGAATCTCAAAATTTTTCTTGTCTACCACGTGTCACCATATCCTCTACACGGGGGTCCCACCAAAACATGTTTATCACTGAAGTCACAAAATATCTAGCACACATACCGAGGCACCTCCTATGTGCAGGTGCCAAGAGTCTCTACTCTTCACGTCATATTACATGGAGAGCATTGTAGTATTTAAACACTTGAAAGTTTCATTTTCCCATCTATGTGGGACTAACCTTTGCAATTTTTTTAAATCTATTAACTATGTGCATCCAAAATCTTGTGGTCCTCAATCAAGTCAATTCCCATCTATGCATGAACAGTCTCTAAGAGCTCCTTTTTGTTTCTTCAAAATACTATTTAAGCGTTTCAACTTATAAACATTTGGAATTTCCATTTCCTAGTTGATGTGGCATAAATCCCAAGCTATTTTTAAGCATTTTGTACTTGGGCGCTCAAAATTTATTTTTACGTACCACATTCAAACCAAGCATACCTATTGGCACCTCCAAGCTTTGACTCCCATGAGCTTTCCAACTCTTTAATTCATCTCATTAGTTGAGTGCTTGACAATATAAATGTTCTCTATCTGTACCACCCCATGCATGTGGGACTATTATCCATAGGCATTCTTGCGTTTACAACCTGTCGGCGCATTTGCATTGAAATTTTCTAAAGTTTTTTTCTTAGAGCTATGTGCAGGCTTCCCTCAACACTCTACATAGCACCATTCATGATAGCCTCTGCCTCCTTTGACCTATGCAACATCTAATTCCCTCTAATGCATATGTATTTGAAAAAAATAGCGTAGGTTTTTACTGTTTGCATTGAAGTTTTTATGTTATGAAATTTGTCTTTAAATGTATGCACAGACTTTAACTCCATGCTTAGCCAAAAAAATGTACAGCCCTCCTGGCATTATTTCCCTTCCTGCCAATTACATTTGCATTGGCACTCTTTTAAAATTTTTCCACTTGTGCAGACTTCCATTCTTTCAAATTGCACTTTACTTTGAATTTTTAAAGATTTATGTCTTTAACATTAAGACATGTGCTGGTCTCCTCCTCCAAGCACTGCCTCCTTTTGGTTTTTTATAAAATATGTGTTGTCTTTTCTTTAATACAATGTGTGGTCTCTTGTGGGTTTAGTGTAGACTCTTGGCAATAACAACTACCAATTGCATTTGCTTGAAGTTTGTTCCTATGTTTTTTCCATAACTGTGTGCTAGCTTCCAGCTCTTTTTGATGCACATGCTTTGAATCAATGAATAGCGCAACCCTTTTTAGTATTTTGAAAAATTTCCAATGCATTTGCTTAAAATGTTTCTTAAAACCTTTGCTAAGGGCTGGTCTTCTTCATTAACTACGCAGGCTTCCAGCTCATTCACATTAGAGTACAACTAATAGAATAGTATGCACTGCTTTTATGGATGTCTATATTTTGCATATCCACCTCCACCCATATTCACCAAATCCATCACCATGTCAAGGGATGTGATCTTCACAAATTTAATGCTTCCTTCCACTAGTTTCCCATTAAGTTGTCACAGCTGCAAGCTTTGCCAATGTAATGTCAGAAGAAAATGGATTTCCTTGGTCTTCAGATCATATATGAACAATACTGATTGAAACTTTTAAGCTCCCAACAATGACTACAATAAGAAAACCTATCTATGATTTTCTTTTGGGGAAATTTCCACTCTCTCTAGCTCAGTCACAAATTTTAAGCAATTGTTGAAAATGTTAATGCAAGCTCATATTTCCCAAGTGCAAGATAGAAATATTTGAACTCTTGCATCCTTGAGACTACATCTCTACTAAGGGTTTCAAAACTTTTGGATGCTAATTATATTAGTGATTTGGAAAGGTCCAACATTAAAATCTATTTCAACATTTTCCTTATCCTTGCAAATCCTGGATGTCTTTGATATCTCTGCAAAACTGAGATCCTTAAATGCCAAGTAGCCTTTGGAATGGGCATTAGAAACTGATCAGATGACAACCTAGAATCATGCAATCTGAAACCTATGCTTAATTATAACATATGGGCACATACGCTAGAGGGATTTTCATGATACTTTTAACTCTGTGAAATACTTATGTTCAAAGTGGATCACTTCATTACTGTTATACAACTGAAAGTTGAAAGTTGAATAAACTGGATTTTGACTAGTCCCTCTAAAATAGAAGACCATGTCTTGAGGCATTTTCACTGCATGTGGGGAAACACTTACATACAAAGAGTATAGACCCACAATCGATATTTCAAAACAACTATCAAACACAAAGTTACAACCCACTGAAAATAACCACTTCGCAGATTTAATTTTGTTTAACATTGGTGATTTGCAAAAATTGCTCTTGGATGTGCCTTTATTAAAATAGGAAATCATCTGTTGAGACTTATTCATTCATCCTGATGATAGATTTACATATAAGAAGTTTAAGGAATCAACTCCCATCTCAAAACAAACATCCGATAAGAAGTTACCATTTTCTGAAAGTGGCTATTCTGCAAAGTTGATTCTGTCAACACTAGCCATCTGCATAAAATAATTTTAGATTCGACTTCACAAACATATAAAATAAGAACATTACATTATAGAATATTGAACATAGATTCACTCTCACACAAGTAATATGAAACTTCAAGCAGCTCGCTCTGATGATCAACTGGTCAATCGACACTAATCTGCAAAGTTAGCACTTCAAAACTTTCTGGACTCAAATACAATAAAAATACAAAAAATTGATTTGGAATCGGCTGGAAACTGGTCAAATGGATTGACTATGATCAGAAACTATTCATGGAGGTACATTTCCATGTTTTCAATATGGGAGAACATCCAATTCCTTATGTCCTTGAGCTGGGTGCAACTTGTAAGACCTTAAAGTAAGACACTTCATAATTCTGCAATTCAAACTGAGAAACAGAATAAATTGGAAACAAAAATGCTATGGGAAGCTTATCACATGAACTCAAAGGGATTTTTTGATGGGCAATCTGACTCATTTTCATGCCTACAACATCTTGGAACACTCCTCATATCCTAGGTATCAATTTAGCCAAAGATATAGACCGTAAAAGTAGGTCACTTAGTGACAACTAGAAACATGCACAAATGCAGATTTAGATCAACACCTCCAAAACACATCAAAACTAAACTCTAAGAGCTGAAAACCACTAAAATTTATTAATGATAGGTGCTAAACACACTCTCCAAGTGGTTTCTCACAGAAATCTTCAGGTCTCTTGTTACATGTGTTTGTGTATTTTGTGGACCTACAAGCTACAACACAACACTTCAATATGTCATTACATTAGTGAGAAAAACATGAAATATAAGACTAAAAGTGCATATCAATCACCAAAATTGACATATTTCTCCCTATCTAAGAAGAGTATGAAATATGCTAGAATTTTCCCTCGGATTATGCATAAATTAGTGACACATTCATGCTTAGAATAGAAGATTTTAAGCATGAAAGCTAAATTGTAATGCTAAGTTATTTTTAGGTGCTCCAAATGAAAGATCATGACAATTATAAGAATTTGAGCTGAAATGCATTTAAAATTAGGACAGCATAAGTTTGCGAATGAAATTCTAAAATTAGGGGCAGCATAAGGATGCTTTCAAATTTTAAGATTATGGGCCCATTGAGCTCAAAATTCATTCCTTTTATAGAATAATTTGAGGAATGAGAGGTCGGGATTGATTTGTGAAGAGACATGGAGATTGAATCCTTGATGATCCATGTGACATGACCCAAGTGATTTAACTCTCATTGGCTAATGGATTGACTTTCCATTTTGCAAGTGAGGAGTTGTAATTAGGGAATTTATTTAATTCCTTTTAATTAATTACCTTAGCCATGTATTTAATTCTTTTTTATTTGATTGTTTTGATTTGATTTAATTAGCTAAGGAAATTAATGTAAATAAGTGATAAGATCACTTTGATTTTAGGAAATTAAATTTGATTTAAATGAATTATGCCAATTAATTGAAGAATTATCTTGACATAATTAGGGGTATGATCACGCTTAGGGAAAATAGGGTCTTTGGTCAGAGTAGACCAAATTAGGGCGGTTACATTTTCCCCTCTTTGAATTGATGTGCGAGTAGCACATTAATTCAAAGAATATTTGATGTTGACTTCAGAAAGTTTGAGAATTCCACACTTGATTGAATGAAATTTATGATGAGATCAGTCTCACACTTGATTGAACTAAGATTGATAGTATTGACTTTGAACTTGATCGAACAAAGGCCAATAAAACAAACATCTTAAAGACACCAATTTTGAACTTGATCGAACAAGAATTGATAATACTGATTCTGAACTTGATCAAATGAAGGTCATTACGAAGTTTCCAGGAGCTTAATAAAGATTTGAGAATGTGTATACATAGATATCTGGCTTGTGAGCACCAAAGAATTCTATCCAACAGTCCCGACTTGATCGAAGGAAACTACCATGCCCCTAATCTTTTGATGATGAAGTCATTTTAATGCTTTTGAGAAAGAATTTGAATGAATTTAAGTGCGATCATGCCCCCTCAGGAACGAAATCAAAGGAAAAAGAATAAAATCCCTCTGTAGAATGATATATCACTTGAACAAATTGATTGGATGGAGAAAGAATCAATTTATAAGAAATGATGAAATGAAGGTGTGTTAAGAGAAAACACAATTTTACCAAGTTAACTATGTGAAAATTTTAAGTGTTGAGTCTGATAAAATGATTTAGGACCAAGATTTTGATGAATAATGTGTAATGCAATGATACAGAACCTGGAAAACTGATTGTGTAAAGCCTGCAAATCATTTTCTAAATATGTATAGCAATTTTTCATTTTTGGGAATCTATCATAAAATGTGTAACATTTTAAATCGATCAGATTTCCACAATCCATTGAATTTAGTGCTGAATTTCTGGTTTTGATTGTGTGTGTTTTTTTAGCATCAACGTTTCGAATCACACTCCATGATCCATCATCAAGATGAATAGAGAGCAATAAGGAAAAATAATAAGATCATTTGCGTGTTTGATTTTGTTCCTGATAGATCACATAAGAACAAAAATGAATTTTGATAGTCCAGGAGGAGTTCTAGAGCTCCTAAATAGCTCAATATACATCTCAAAAGTTACTTTTTACTCATTCATTTTCACTTTTATCCTTAGTAAATTCAGAGCTCTATAGAGAAGATGGTGGTCCCCGTGGAGAAACATCGATTTGAGCTTGCATGTCGACATCAATTTTTAACCAATTATGTATTGCTGATGAGTACATTAATACCTACCTTTTCATGTTTTCTATTTTCATTTTTGTCAAATTCTATAAGAGTTATTAATATTTTAATTATGCATCACACCTCGTGTCCTGGGTCGCATCTGGTTAATCCCATGTCGCATCCTATTTTTACCCAAAATCCAAGATTGCACCCTGTACTTTCAGGATCGTATCCTGCTTTCTAATTTTGCATTACATAGTGTAGAGTTTTGATGGTCTTTGAATTTCATCGCGTCCTGTGAAAATAGGATTGCACCCTGCATCCCACATCACATCCTGTTAGAATAGGATTGCTTCCCAGATTCCCCATTGTATCCAAGAAATAGCGCATTGCATCCAGTGTTTAGGATCGCACCCCATAAAAACATAGTTGTTTTCAGTTTAGGAGTTAGGTTTTTCTAATTTTGACTTTTTGTTTCTTTCTAAAGGCCAAAAAGACTTAAATGATAGCTTTTCTACATAGTTGTTTGAGCTAGAATACTGATTTGAACCTATATTTGTTTTCTGTTGAAATATTTAGTTTGAGGTAGTATCCTTTCGAGGACCTCATCTAGGACAAGTCCTTTCTTTATCATGTGCGATGACACCTACCAAGTTACAGACCATAGCATGTCTTGGATTGACATCACTCATAGATTTACCTGACATCAGGGTAAATTGAAGGTTGTTGAATGCTCTTGGCGAGTGATGGTATTCAGAACACAACACCTTCCATCTCCCAACTAGTGAGATGACAGTCACACTTGAGGATGTGTGGTGCATTATGCGCATTCCAGTGATGGGTCAAGAGGTTTATTTTGAGTCACACTCTGTGATTGCTATTGCATCTGCATGGAGGTACTTTGGAGATCAGACCATAGTTCACAAATATCTAACATGGGATTACATGTGCGATCATTATGATCGATTACCTGTGTATCTTACTAATTTGACTAGTGGTATCCTTATGCCTGACCAAGGACATCATAGATTTATGTGTGGTTGGGTTGAGACCGTAGAGAAGATGACCATCTCATCACAGAGATATTGCTTGGACAGTTTCATATTAGCCCATATGTATTGAGAGTTACATGAGATAGTGTATGATTATTCCCACAACATGACAATAGGGATCTTGATATTGTAGATCTAGGCCTGGGAGCACATCCTAGTTACATGACCAATTGTAGATAGACAAAGGGCACCATAGCATCCCTATGTCTATATTTATGCAGGTTTCATTTAGCAACCCCATCTGGGCAAGGTGGAGTACTGTTGTCGATGATATGACAATTTTTATATGGAGTTCATACTTGGATTGTGAGGAGTGGACCTTAGATAGGCGACAGATGCCTTACTTTTTTTAGAGTAGATACTTGATTGGTTAGACCCATTACATTGTTGAGCAGTTGCTTGTTACTCATGTGTTGCGGCAGTATGGTCGTGTACAGGGAAGATCATAGGATTTGACAACATACACCTATATTCATGATAAGGAGCCTCTTTGGGGGGCCATATTAGTATATGAGACCGCACAGCTGGAGATCAATCAAACGGTCACAATTGGGTGGGATTATCTTATTGATCTTGTAGATGCAGGGTGCACTTGTTGGAGATTTTCCTTTATGCAAATAGTGGACTGTGTGTTTGTCATTGATGACAACATATAGTATACAACAATGTTCTATATTCAATTTTTAGTATGGATATGTTGGAGCCTTGCATGGTCATTTGTATGTTGTAGACATAATTATTAGTCTATGTTCATACATACAGATTCAGTAGTGCAGTTAAAGTTGAGTTATGTTGATCTATTCGCCAGCTATAGTTTTAGAAGATTGTTATTAAGATCCAACAATAATTTCATTGTTTCTTCTGTTGTGCCTATCTTTGGGATATACGTGTTTGGATTGATGTTTAGTTATGAGTTAACAATGTTTAAACAAAGGCGCTTAACATGTTTCATTTGAAGTGTATTGTTTGAGTTATTTTGGTGGAGCCGACTATGTGAAGTGATGTGTCTATTCATTTTGAGTTACGCGGTTCTAATTATGTTGCGTGCTTAGTTTAGCCAACATGAAATTTTTTGAAAGGATTCCTACAGCCGACACAATCATATCTTTTGAGGAAGATACTTATAGCAGTTCATTTGTGATCACCAAAGAGAAGGAAGATGAAATAAAAAGAAGAAAAGAGAAGAGTAGGATGCTATTTGTATTGGGATAGTAAATCTATATCATTCATTAGTTGAAGATCTATGTGAAGAATCAGAGAGTGTATACAATTCACTGGAACTGATCAAGAAAGAAGGTCTACTTAAATAGTTGAATTATCAGATATACCATATATCTATTTTGTAGAAGCTTGCAACCTTCATCATTTGAGAAGTATGCTCTTGGATAGTGTGTCCTCACCCCTAATAGGGTTATTTGTAAAAGACTCCTAACAGGGTCTGACCCTTGACCAGGTCACTGTAATTATTGCATTGTAAAGATCAACTCCTGACATGGTTGTAAGATCTTCTAACATGGATAATTATACTCTAGTGCAGTTCTTTGTGGGTGCTAATTCCCACCAGCGTTTTTACCTATTTTGGTTTCCCCGTAACCAAAATTGTTGTGTTATATTCTGTGTTATCTTGTTGTATTTAAGCTTAATGTTATTTTGTACTTAATTGGAGAAAATAATTAAACTAGTAGATAACTTATTCACCCCCCCTCTTAGTTATATCTTGGGACTATTCCTAATAGTTGGTATTAGAGCCAAGTTCCTTAGAGAGAAATCCTAATAGCTTATGGTAGATCAAATGGCATACTTTAGAAAAGAGAGTCCTAAGTTTTATGGAGACAATTATCTTGACTGGAAGAACAAAATGATAACACACCTACAGTGCCTTGGTTTTGAGATCTATGAGGTTGCTACTCATGTAATTGATGTTCCTACTTTGAAAGATCTTGTAGAAGATGATTCTACTATTAAATAAAAGGAGGTATTCACCCAAAATGCAATTGGCAAAGAAGCCCTAATAAGTGCCTTATCTGATAGTGAATTTTCTAAGATTAAGAAGGAAAACAAAGCCTATTCAATATGGAAGTACCTAGAAGACATGTTTGAAGGAGACATCCAAGCAAAGAATGCACGTAGAAAGACATGGAAGAAGAGACACAACAACTTAGAGATGCTACTTGAAGAAAACATCAGAGCTTACAATCAGAGGATTAATGAAGCAATTTTAGGAATTAGAAACAATGGTGGAGAAATTTTAGAGGAAGAATTAATGGACAAATTGATGACTACATTGACAGTAGATTATGAGAGCAATATAAAAATCTTGGATGAGAGTATACAATTTTCAAAAGACTTCAAAAGAGAAACCTTGATCAACAAAATTTTAGCATTTGATATATCAAGATTGAAGATAGAACCTAAAATTGAAACAAACTTCAAAGCCTAGGTCCATGGTAAGAAATTTGTGAGCACTTCTAGTAATATTGAGAAAGAATAAGTGGATAAAGAACTATAAGAAATCATTTCTATGATCGCTAAGAAAGAAAAGAAAGGAAAAGGAAAATATGAAGGACAATTACCATTCAAATGTTTTTCATGTAACAAAGTTGGCCATTTTGCATCCAAGTGTCCTACAAGACTCAATAAGTTTAGAATAGATTAAAAGACTAAATATACAAAGGAATTATACTATGTTGAAGATGGTGTGACTGATGATGATTCAAGAGAGGATGAAATTGGATTTGTTGCAATTGAAGATATTGAAAAAATGTTTGATGAAATGGAAATTGAATATGAAAAGAAAGCACAAGAATTGGCATTAGATTCCCAAGCAGACATCAGAACAGACTAGATCATTAACAGTAGGTGTTCACATCACATGATAGGATACAAAGATATATTTGTACATTTGGATAAGTACAAAGGTGGCATGATTAGATTCAGAGATAACACTCCTAAACCTATCATAGGTAGAGGATCAATCACTCTAGATGGAAAGAACAAAATATATGATGTTTTGTATGTTGATGGTTTACATCATAACTTACTAAGTGTTGGATAGTTGCTCGATGAAGGATATCAGTTGTAATTCAAAAACAAAAAGTGCATCATTAATAAAAAAGGAGACATGATTGCATCAGGTTCAAAGACTAAAGGTAATTTCTTTCAGCTCAACTCTGAAGTAAGTTGTTTTGTTGCAAAAGTAGATGACAGTTGGTTATGGCACAAAAGACTTTGTCATATCAATTTTGAAAACATAGAATCAAACTTTCCATCTATGTTATCTTTCAAGATATAGCATTTACTTCCAAAAAATTTGAAATAACTTACATTAGGTTTGTGACCATACCAAATTTCATAAGGTGTCTTATTTGTGCCTTTCTTCAATTGTACTTAGTTCAATGTGTAGGTTGCAGTAATTATTGCTTCTCTCTAGTATGTTTGAGAAATTCCTTTCTCAATAATTAGTGTTCTTGCACAATCAACAATTGATCTGTTCCTTCTTTCTGCTATTCCATTCTGCTATGGTGTTCTTGGTGCTGACATTTGTCTCTTTATCACATGTTCATTGTAGAAGAGTGTAAACTCATCAGATGTAAACTCTCCTCCTCTATCAGATCTCAGACATTTTAGTTGTCTTCTAGTTTCCTTTTCAAATCTTGCCTTGTACCACTTAAAATTTTGAAAAGCATCAGATTTTTATTTTAAGAACATGACAGACATCATTCTAGAGAAATCATCAACAAACAAAATGAAATATCTATCACCATAGTAGCTTTGTGGTCTCATGGGTCCACATAAATCAGTGTGCACTAAATCCAAAATTCCTTTGCTAACATAGGTTTTACTTGTAAAACTTGACTTAGTCATTTTTCCAATCTGACATTCCTTGCACATGATATTTTCAGGTTTATCCAATCTTGGTAGACCTCTAACTCTATTCTTTCTACTCACCTTGATCAAGTTGTCAAAATTAACATGACATAACCTCTTGTGCCATAACCAGACATCCTCCAATTTTGTGTATAGACAACTCTTTTTAGAAGTATCAAGGTAGAATAGATTACCTTTAGTTTGTTCACCAGTGGCAATCAAATTTCTATGTTTGTCAAACACTTTTACTTTTCCATTTTGAAATTCCATTCGGTGACCTGTTGTATTTAGTTGTACCACACTCCACAAATTGTACTTTATTCCTTCAACCTAGTAAACATCATCACATCTTGTATTATTTAGCAGAATTATAGAACCTTTACCTCTGACAGAATATGGAGCATCATTACCAAATCTAACAAATCCTCCATCATGCTTTTCCATAGTAATAAACTTTTGTGTATCATCAGTCATGTGATGTGTGCAACCACTATCTATAATCCATGCATCATTTTTGCTCATGTGAGAAATTAAGGCTTTTTCTTCTACATACCTTTCTTCATCATAATCATCTTTGATAGAAACATAAACAACTTCCTCATCTTCATTATCATCAGTGTCATCATCAGTTAATCCTTCTTCAGCAATGTAGCATGACTTCTTACCTTTGTCTTTGAAATCTCAGTATCTTCAAAATTTATTTTCTCTCTTATTCTCTTGGTTATCTTTTCTTTCAAAATCCTTGTTGCCTGGACAGCTAGATGCAATATGACCAATCTTGTTGCAATTGAAACATTTTAAGGGTAGATTACCTTTGAATTTACCTTTTCCTCTTGGTAACCTTCTAGCTAACAATGCTTCAAACTCTTCTTGTTGTCTATCATCTTCAGCATACAAAGCTTCTAACTCACTTCTACATTTATGAATTCTTTCAATCACACTGCTTGCATAATCATCACTAGAAGTAGACTCTCTAGGGTTTCCAATATTTAGGGATGACTTGAATGCAGATTCAATCTTAGTAGTATCAGTTAGACTATTATCAAATTCATTTAACTCAAATCTAGTCAAATTACCAATTGTAGCATCTAATGAGACTGTCATCTGGGGTATGGATCTCAGTTCTTGTATAGCTGATACTCGGATAGCATACACAGGTAGCAAAGTTCTCAATAGCTTACTTGTCACATATTCTTCATCAAAACATCCTCCAGTGCCTCTAATAGAATTTACAACGTCCTTTAGTCTGGCACTATATTGTGTCATATTTTCACCTTCCTTCATTCTCATTGAATCAAACTTGCCTCTTAGACTTTCTGCTTTTGCTTTTTCAACATGTTGATCTCCTCCATGTACTAGTGTAATCTTATCCCACATTTTCTTTTTTGTATCACATCCATTAAGATCATTAAATTCCTGGTCGGTGAGAGAAGAGGATATCTCTATCATCACTTGTGTGTGTTCTTGTCTTTCCCTTGCCTGCTCAAGTGTTATAGGACCAAAAGGTGGTGGTGAGTACTCATTATCAAGATAATATAATGCATATTCTCCAATTCCAGAGAGATGTAATCTCATTCTACTTTTCCATGTAGAGAAGTTGTCCTTATTCAACTTAGGTGCCTCCCTCTTATACATCTTTGGATCTTTAACTCAAGTCCCTTTAAAATTTTCTCTTCAGAGTACTGTGCTCTGATACCAATTGTTAGTCCACTAAGAGGGGGGGGTGAATTAGCTGACTTTAATCTATTTCTACTCTCAACCTCTAAATCTGATTCAACTCGGTAAACTATATTTACTGCACTCTTGATAACATGTAACCTTGAACAATTTTGGCAGCAATATTAACACATATCATCCACATAAGATAATGACACATTAACACCAGATTTAATGAGGAAAACCAAATTGGGAAAAAACTCTGTGGGACTTGTCACCCACAAATAAAAGTACTCTTCTGAAGTATGCTCAGTTAAGAGCCAATCCTGTTAAAGATTACAAAACACATTGTTAAATGTGACCCGGTAAAGGGATTTCCCTCAGATCTGTTAGGATCTTCACTCTGTTAAAACTGGCCTAATGAAAGGACTTAAAAAACTCTATTAGAATGTGACCTATCTCTAGGATTTACAATAAGACTATTAAGTCCACTCAGTTAAGAGATTTCTCTGATACAAATATGAAACATACAATAAAACTTGATCTGTTAATGCAACAACAGTCTTCTACCTTTTGCTTGATCAGATCCTTTTCTACTCACTTGGTTTGCTAGATTCAATACTTCATCACTTCTTCAATAAATTTTTCATCAATCATTCATAATCTCTATTCAGAATTTAGTCTTCTTCTTTTCCCTGTATCACTCGGTGACTTCTCTTTTGTCAACCTTTTTCTTTTCCTTTCATTAATCAACCAGAAAGAACTTCACATTCGTGTAGCTTCATTTATATAGACAATATTTTGTCTCTTAATCTCCTTGATTAGGTTTTCCACAAAACAATCTCAGTCATTCGATTATCCTTATGATTTCTCGCCGCTCGGTAAACTGCCTGACTTCGGTAAACCGCCTGACTTTTACCTTGGAACTTGTTCCCTTCTTGGAACTCACAACATTTTTTTTCTACTTAATCTCTACCTTTGATCTTCATCTTGATTTTTCTAGTTTGTAGATCTGTAACAAACTTCTTCCTTTCCTGTGGAATCTTCCAGCTCATCATGATCTGTCTTAGATTCGATCTTATCATTAATTTCCAATGATTTTTTCTTGCTCGGTAACTGACAACGCTCGGTGAATAACTTTGCTCGGTGCCTTTGCATGAACTCAGTACTCGGTAACTATGACCGACTCCTTTTATTTTTACCGACCGACCTCCCAGTGCTCGGTAGACTCATTCATTTCCTTTACCGACTTGACTAAACTGTGTTACCAACTTTGTTATCTTGAAAAAAATGTAGAAAACAATTATACCAATCATCACTAAATCATTGTCTAATCTGTATTAGTTTCCCAGTTGAGTTCTTCAACACTTTCATCTTTTCACTTTCTCTCTTTCCTTGTCTTTCTCAACTTGTAGTTTACTCCAAATGATATGGCAACTCAATATGGATCAGAAATCAATTGCTTTGACATCAATGAAAAAATAACAATTGATCTAAGAGTATTCTACAACTTTGTATACCTCTGATCTCAGTCTTCATCATCATCTTATCATGTGAATATCAGTTGGTTAACAATCTCCCTCTTTCACATTGATGGCAACCTTGGCAATTGATAATGGCAACTTGGGAACCTTGGTCTTTTCTCTATATTCTGCTTTGCTCCCTTTGAGATGATTCTTCTTGTGATTTATTCAAACTCCCTCTTTCATAATAATTCTTTCTCTATGTTCCTCAACACTCTTGTTTCTGATAATCATCAATTCACATAATATCTCCCTCTTTGACAACAGTGTCAAAGTGTCATACTTCCTGAGAATATTCAGGTAGTGAATCATACCTAGAATGTACTGATAGCTCTTGGCATACATCAATGTTTCTTTTTCACAACTTCAGGCATCACCTCAAGTGTGAAAGCTTGCATCAACTCAGAAAAATAGATACTCTAATGAGTCCTAGAATTGATGCAGCATGCAACATGCATTTAGTGAATTTTGGGTAGGGGTAGGACCCCTAATTTACCTCTGAGATACTCAAAAGAATCCTTCGGTAGTGGCTTAGTGAATATATCTTCTATCTGCTCCTTTGAACTTACATATTCCAACATTACATTCTTCTCTTGTACTTGCTCTCTCAAATAGTGATATTTGATAGAAATGTGCTTGGTCTTAGAATGCATAACTGGATTATTTGATATATTGATAGCACTTGTATTCTCACAATAAATAGTAACTGAACCACTAATCTCTTCATTCATACCTTCAAGTAGTTGTTTGATCCATACAATATTTTCACAATTCATAGCTGTAGCAACATATTCAGCCTCGACAATTGATTGTGAAATGCAACTTGGTTTCTTGCTCAACTATGTTACTAATCTGTCTCCCAAAAAGAAAGCTCCTCCACTTGTACTTTTTCTATCATCAATGTTTCCAGCCCAATCAGCATCAGTGTAGACTTTCAAAGAAAAGTCTCCTTTCCTTTTGTATAGTAACCCAAAATCTTCAGTGCCTTTCAGATATCTCAGTATTCTTTTTACTGTAGACATGTGTGCCTCCTTTGGATTGGAAGAGAATCTTGCAACAATCTCTACATCATTTGAAATATCAGGTCTTCTATGTACAACATACTGTAACTTACCAATCATTAATCTGTAAACCATGTCATCTACTGCCTGTGATTTATCTTCCTTTGATAATTTACATCTAGTGGCCATAGGTGTTCCGACATGTTCTGAATCCTCCATACCGAATGTCTTCAAGACTTCCTTGATGTACTTTGATTGTGTGATGTAAATCCCATCTTTGGTTTGCTGTATCTGTAATCTAAGAAAGAACTTTATCTCTCCTATCATGGACATTTCAAATTCCTTTTTCATCTCTTCAGCAAATGATTTACTCAATGTGTCACTTCCTCCAAAAATAATATCATCAACAAATATTTCAGCAATCAAAGTTTGTTTATCATCATCACATTTCAAATACAAATTACTGTTGTCACTTGTTCTCTAAAATCCAATCTTGATCAAATAAAAATGCAACCTTTCATACCATGCTCGGGGTTCTTGATTTAAGCCATATAGTGCTTTGTGCAATTTGCATACCATGTCCTTGTCAATATCTTTAGAAAATCCTTCAGGTTGTTCAATGTAAACTTCTTCTTCAAGAATACCATTAAGAAATGCAGACTTTACATCCATTTGATAAACTTTGAATCCCTTATAAGTTGCATATGCTAGTAGAATTCTAACTCTTTCTAATCTAGCAACAGGTGAAAAAGTTTTACCATAATCAATGCCTTCTTGTGCATAACCTTTGCAAACTAATCTTGCTTTGTTCCTGATAACATCTCCATGCTCATTCAGTTTGTTTCTAAAAATCCACTTAGTACTAATTAAATTTTTGTCCTTAGGTCTCAGTACCAGTTCCCATGTATTATTTTTCTCAATTTGATCTATCTCTTCTTTCATAGCATTAGTCCAATCTTCAGTATCTAGAGCATCCTTTACTTTCCTCGGCTCAAATGTAGATATTAAACATGTATTGTTCCTTACCTTGCTTCTTGTCATTACTCCATCATTTTTGTTTCCAATTATCTTTCTCAGTGAGTGGTGTCTTCTTACATATTTAGCTAGGACAGGCTCGGTAGTAGGTGCAGGTACTTCATCATCAATCGGTTTTAGTTCCATCTCTTCAACTTCCTTCTTTGGTTGTCCTCTCGGTAGTACATCACTTTGTACATATACAAATCTTTGATAATCCTCTGGTTCCTTCTTTCTGTCTTCATCATTTTTCTATGCAAATTCATCAATTTTCACATTTGCACTTTCCACAATCTTGTTAGTAGACTTGTTCAAACATTTGTAAGATTTTCTCTTTGTGGAGTATCTAAGAAATATTCCTTCATCAACTTTAGAATCAAACTTTCCATCTTTGTTACCTTACAAGATATAGCATTTACTTCCAAAAACTTTGAAATAACTTACATTAGGTTTGTGACCATACCAAATTTCATAAGCTGTCTTATTTGTGCCTTTCTTCAATTGTACTTGGTTCAATGTGTAGGCTACGATACTTACTGCTTCTCTCCAATATGTTTGAGAAATTCCCTTCTCAATCATTAGTGTTCTTGCACAATCAACAATTGATATGTTCCTTCTTTCTGCTATTCCATTCTGCTGTGGTGTTCTCGGTGCTGACATTTGTCTCTTTATCCCATGTTTACTATAGAAGAGTATAAACTCCTCAGATGTAAACTCTCCTCCTCTATCAGATCTCAAACATTTCATTTTTCTTCCAGTTTCCTTTTCAACTCTTTCCTTATACCACTTAAACATTTGAAAAGCATCAGATTTTTCTTTTAAGAACATGACAGACATCATTCTACAGAAATCATCAACAAACCAAATGAAATATCTATCACCATAGTAACTTTGTGTTCTCATGGGTCCACATAAATCAATGTGCACTAAGTCCAAAATTCCTTTTCTAACATAGGTTTTACTTGTAAAACTTGACTTAGTCATTTTTCCAATCTGACATTCCTTGCACATGATATTTTTAGGTTTATCCAAACTCGGTAGACCTCTAACTCTATTCTTTCTGCTCACCTTGATCAAGTTGTCAAAATTAACATGACATAACCTCTTGTGCCATAACCAAACATCCTCCAATTTTGTGTATAGACAACTCTTTTCAGAAGTATCAAGGTAGAATAGATTACCTTTAGTTTGTTCACCAGTGGCAATTAGATTTCCATGTTTGTCAAACACTTTTACTTTTCCATTTTCAAATTCTAGTCAGTGGCCTGTTGTATTTAGCTGTGCCACACTCAACAAATTATACTTTAGTCCTTCAACCCAGTAAACATCATCACATCTTGTATTATTTAGTATAATTATAGAACCTTTACCTCTGATAGGATATGGAGCATCATTACCAAATCTAACAAATCCTCCATCATGCTTTTCCATAGTAATAAAATTTTGTGTATCACCAGTCATGTGATGTGTGCAACCACTATCTATAATCCATGCATCATTTTTTCTCATGTGAGAAATTAAGGCTTTTTCTTCTACATACCTTTCTTCATCAGAATCATCTTTGATAGCAACATAAACAACTTCCTCATCTTCATTATCATCAGTGTCATCATCAGTTAATCCTTCTTCAGCAATTTAGCATGACTTCTTACCTTTGTCTTTGAAATCTCGGTATCTTCTGAATTTATTTTCTCTCTTATTCTCTCGGTTATCTTTTCTTTCATCATCCTTGTTGCCTAGATAGCTAGATGCAATATGACCAATCTTGTTGCAATTGAAACATTACAAGGGTAGCTTACCTTTGTATTTACCTTTTCCTCTTGGTAACCTTCTAGCTAACAATGCTTCAAACTCTTCTTGTTGTCTATCATCTTCAGCATACAAAGCTTCCAACTCACTTCTACATTTATGAATTCTTTCAATTACACTACTTGTATAACCGTCACTAGAAGTAGACTCTCTAGGGTTTCCAATATTTAGGGATGACTTAAATTCAGATTCAATCTTAGTAGTAGCAGTCATACTATTATCAAATTCATTTAACTCAAATGCAGTCAACTTACCAATCGTAGCATCTAATGAGATTGTCATCTAGAGTATGGATCTCAGTTCTTGTATAGGTGATACTCGAATAGCATACACAGGTAGCAAAGTTCTCAATAGCTTGCTTGTCACATCTTCTTCATCAATATGTCCTCCAGCCCCTCTAATAGAATTTATAACTTCCTTTAGTCTGGTACTATATTGTGTCACATTTTCACCTTCCTTCATTCTCACTGAATCAAACTTGCCTCATAGACTTTCTACTTTTTCTTTCTGAACATGTTGATCTCCTCCATGTACTAATGTAATCTTATCCCACATCTGCTTTGTTGTATCACATCCATTAAGATCATTAAATTCCCGGTTGATGAGAGAAGAGGATATCTCTATCATCACTTGTGTGTGTTCTTGTCTTTCCCTTGCCTGCTCAAGTGTCATAGGACCAAAAGGTGGCGGTGTGTAACGCCCCACCAGGGAACCCAAGAGAGATTAACCTAGAACATGTCACTATGTGTGCTGAATAAATTTTTTTTTTTTAATGTTAACATAAAGAAACATACATTCATCAGGAAGTGATTACCATTTATACACATGTCTTACACTCACATAGATTACACGTCTCAAGGGTCCCATGACATTGAATTACTTAAAGATAAACACAACTAACAATATAACAAAAGATTCCATTTGATTAAACATAACAAATACAACTTACATAACCATAATTACAATCCTCATGGATAACCATCAAACCACCATAACACACATCCACTGCACATGTCACAGGGTATGTGGTAATCACTCTATTCTACTTAATATTACAATATCCAGATTAGGTATCACATGCGATACTCTAAAACAAGATTTACAATAATGAAATTACATAATAAATGATGAAGGAACATAAAGAGCTCGTCTGCAAAGAAACCATCAAGCACCTGCTACAAGGATGTTGAATCTCAATGGATAAAGAATCACTACCACCCATCCATGTGGAACCAAAAAGTTCCACCCCACCGTGTTGAGGAGATAACAATAGATCCCAATTAGATATCCAAAACCAACAAGGAATAAACACTAAGAAAGGGATCCTGATAGCTCTCTAATCTGGTGTACTAATCATCACAAAAAGGTAAGACTCAGTAATCCAGAGGCAACTAACAATGTAGGACATCTAGACTGTGCAAAGGAAGGTGTCATCATGTATGTCAACTCTTAAGTTCAGCCTTGATAATCACACTGGATTTCGGCACCTAAGTGACCATACACGGAGCCAATGTCCTCTCATACTGACAAGGCCCACTAACTATGTCAAATACCTCGTAGGGCAACTGACATCTTCTCAACACCATCTTAGCCTCTATACTAGCACTCAAGCATGGGTGAGGACACATCTTATTAATTCATTTTAATCTCTCAAATATGTCTTTAGTTATCACTTATTAAGAAACTCCACAATAAGCAATCCAGTAGTCTCTTACGGACACGGAACTTATTGCAAGCCACCTCCTACTACACATCTAGGTAACCTACCCTAGGCTCAAAGATCCTAACAGATCTAGCATAGGTCACAACCCTAGTGTACACCAAATTAGTATTCCCATACAACAGGAATGGTCACATAGGCACACTAGCAGATAACAAAATTGAAAGGGTCATCATGGTCAGTTTAGGGTAATATCTGACAACACACACACCATGAAGTAACAGAAATATAATTACACCCCCAGCCTCTGTATACATCCTAGGTCTTCTAATGTCCAAAATAATCAACATATACAAGCACAAAGAACCATACAGATGCATAGAAATAGAATGTCTAAAACAACTGAAAAATGAACTCTATCCATGTAAACACTTATATATAACTCCCACATAAACTCCATCTAACCAATAACTTAATCTGAAATAATTCAAGTAATTTGCATCAAAACCATTTACGACTATCCCTCGTAATAAAATAACCTAATCAAAGTATCTATTAATTATTTCAAATTAGTTAACCACCTCTAAGATCTCAGGTTACCTTAGAACAACACAACTAAAGTTAATCTTGATTAACTTAATTTAAACAACTACACTTTTACTAGAGTAATTAATGATACATATTAATAAAATCAATTATAACAAATACTCAATATATTAATTTAAAATTAATAATACCCCATTAACTTAAATTAACAATTAATATATTAGAATATAATTAACCATTACTATATATTAAATTAAGAACTATAAATAAAAATGGGTTAAATCAAGTTATACCTTATACACAGTTAATAATTAAATAATATAACAAACGCCATATTTATTAAATTATCATAAAAAGAAAATAAAACCTAACTTAATAAATAAATCACAAAACAAAAGTTAATTTATTAATAATTAAATACAATTTAAAATTAATTTTAAACTAACAAATTTTAAATAACATAAACAATAAAGTTTCATGTTTTATTAAAAGTTTGATTCAACAAACTTTATGCATGATAATAGGTGGGGGAGGGCCCATGCGAGTACCCTTCCCTTGTGCATGCTGCGCATCAGTCCTATTAAATAGGACTGTGGGGTGGACCACTGTCCTCCCTCACCATGTGCTTCAACCCACGCGATAAGAGGAGGAAGGGGGTTGGTGGGGATGGGGTCCCACCACCCCTCCTCAAATTCCATTTTTATTCTTTTTTTATTTTATGACATGCAACAGCAATTTACACTGCGTTTTTTTTTCAATTTTTTATTATTTTTTTTAAAATTTTCAAATACAATGCATTGATGCATTTTAATCATACAGGGTTTTTTTTTTTTAAATTAATAATTCAGAAAACGGAAAATATTAAATAAGAAGGGCTTTTATTTTTATTTTTTGAAGTTTTTTCACCAGTCTGTATTTGAATGGAGAGTCAATTTTTTTTTCATTGATTTAATTTTTCCAAAGTCACTATAGGAACAAATATTTAACTTTTCCTCTATACTCAGGACTATAGTCCAGAGTTTAATTTTTCGATTTCTAGGAGATTAATGAAAGATTTAGTCACAAAATTTTGACAGCATAAGGGTACTATGCTAAAAAATATTTTAAAATGAAAATAATAGATCTAAGCTTTCATAAATACCTGAGAACATCGAAAACATAATAAATCATAAATTTAATTTCTTCTATAGTATAAACTATATCAAGAGTTTAATTTTCCATTTTCTATAAGATCTAGAGGGAATTTCTTCCTAAAATTTTGACAGTGTAACCCTACGATGCTAAGAATATAGAAGATAAAAGAAGTATAGATCTAGGGTTTCTAGAAACACCCAAAAATGTAGAAATAACCATAAGCCATCTAAAGGCCAAATTAAAGGAACATACATTAAAACAACACAGAAAACCTCAGATCTACGAAATTGAATCCATACATGGAAAATGAAACCTACCTTGAAGCCAATGCAAGAAACGAAAGAATGTAGCTTGGAGGATGAAAGAAAATCTGAAACCCTCAAGCCCAATTCAACCACAGATCTGACAACAATGTAGATCCAAACACACACACACAAGCAATAGAAATTCTGAAAAACTTCAAAGCAACCAAGATCCACAACAATCCACAATTCTTCAAAAACCCCTAAATCACCAAGAGCTCTCCAATTCTCAAAAACTTGTTATGAGAGAATGAATGACCAATTCCCCCTAAAGAGATTCAAATTTCCCAAAACATGCAAAGGTGAATGACAACTCCCAAGTCAATCCCTAATTTAACTCGACTTGAAAATTGAAAGTAAATCCAAATTAATTGAATAAAATATGCTTTATTGCCACAACTCAACTTTGACTCCTAATTACAAGTTAAGATATTTTGAATTTGAAATACTTTTTCAACACAATTATGC
>MU227907.1:1114057-1128943 GCA_018584345.1 Thuja plicata
GGAACATCTCCGACAAGCATCCAATCACCATCCTTGTCCTCATAGGTTAATACATATTCTGACCCATGCAGCAAGTCCATCAACTTGCTCTCGCTCAAGCCATCCCTCCCAGGAATGCCATGAGAACAACATTGACCTGAACCAATCAACCAAAAGAACAACTTGTTATCAGATTTCACAAGATGTGAGTACAATTAGATTATATTTGTGAAATGGGATACAATGTAAAACTCACCTATTGCAAAACAGGTGAACATTTTCTCTAAGGCAAAGGAGAGCTCCTGGTATCTGCTATACATTTTCAAGTCAACCTTCCTCAAGTATGGAGCTCCATCCATACTGACCTTTACATATAAAGCATTAGGTCCAGACTTCCCTTCACCCTCTTCTGCGGGCTTTGGATTTGCTGCAAGGGTTTTACACCTGAAGGATCGAACAGGTGGCCAACCTACAACCTGTTGTCTGAAAAAACAACTCAACCACAATCTATTCTTAGTAGCCATATTAAAGAAGGGGTTGGAATGTACGGTCCAACAAATGCAATTGCAAAACCCAAAAATTATACATTCTCAATACATGATTCTTTTTGAAGCCCCACCAATAATATTGAATAATAAACAAATAATTTTTTTTTTTTATTTTACTTTGTAACTGTCGCAATTGCGACGTCAACCCTGAATTGCGACGGGGGTGCTGTAGCGGCGACACCAAACGCCCATCGCAATTGCATTGGTATCCGTCGCAATTACGACGTCAGCCAAGGGGATTGCGATGGGGTTGCTGTACCGGCGACGCCAAAATCCCGTCGCGATTGCATTGGGATCCATCGCAATTGCGACGCATTCCACAAGAATTATGGCCAGATGATGTCAGAATAAAGTGGTGGTATAGCGACGGATATCTGTCGTAATTGCGACGGGTGATGACGGGCGTCATAATTTGCGACTAAAAATGAGCGACGTTTACTACTGTCGCACTGGCGACACATGTCTGTCGTAATTGCGACACATATCTGTCGCAATTCAATGCCAAATGTATTAGTGAGTAATCTAGGATGTATCTCAGTTTTTTCAGCAAGGTATTGATTATATCTTGGGTTAACCATGAAAGCTAGGTCTCAACTTCGTCAAAGGTTTTCCAATAATGTCAAATAGGATTTCGAATTGTCCACATAAGTGTGTCCAAGTAGTGAAAGAGTGTTTGTGTTTTTTTTGAGTGAATGATTCCAGTGTTAGAGGGTTAGAATTCCTTGATAGTGTGTTGGGAATCAATAGGTTTTGATAAGTGAAAAGACTAGACATTTTGGGACCAATTGTGAGAATCCAAAAGGACATGCAAGGTAGAATTCTAAGAAAATTGTGAAATAGCGCCTAGCAGATCAACAAGAGAAACAAGGCCAGACTGAAGATCCAAAAGGGTATCCAGAAATAACAAGTTTCTCTAAGTGACATGTGGGCAAGTACCCACTGTCCCAGATGTAGCTCCCTAAATGCAAGTTGTGATTTCAAGCTAATGAAAACTAGATGTGAGCTTTGCTATTCATTATGCGAGTAACTTTCCTGCATGCGAGCCAGGAATGACCAAAAGTGAGAAAGTTCCCTAGATGTGAGATAATGCAACCAGATGCAACTTAGGAATGACCATATGTGAGCCTCTAACGATTTTTCAAATTTTTTTATTTTTGTCTTGAAGTATGTGAAATTTTTTTCTGATAGCATAGTCTGTCTAAGACTTTCTAGAGAGTTTTAAACATGTATGTATGAGATTGAAATTTATTTCTTGTTTTGAGGAGATTATATTTTTAGTGAGATTTTAGGACACATCAAGAAATTTTTCTTTGGTAAGGTGATCAAACACATCCTTATTCCCTAGATTCTAGGCATAGAGTGAAAATCTTTGCTCGTAGACTCAGGTACACACTCACATGCTAATCAGAATACAACCATCCCCAAGAACCAAATGGCTCAAGTCATGATGTCTTATTAGCTGACTCCAAATGCGAGGGAAGGAAATGATGAGTATCTTGGGGAAATTACTATTTTCCTTGCACAAATATTATCACCCTTTCGTAGATAAACCTGGTAGTTTGACTACAAATGTTGTTTAATTTTGGGCATTCATTCGCAATCATCCCCCATAGAATTGCACAAGGAACAATTGAGGCATATATCCCTATAAGTACTCAAATGTGTGTATTCTTGCAAGATAGATTCAAGTGGCTCCTCTCTACACACACTCAAGCATGTTCAAGGAATGATGTCAAAATTCCAGGAACAAAATTGACTACGTCTTCTAAGGCTTTGGCCTACAAGGAATCATATTGATTATAGTGAGTTGGAAGGGTTGGCATAAAACCTATCCTCACTTGGGCCATCCCGGGAGATTTTTTCCTCAAAGGTCAAGCCCTCTAATGTTTTGAAAGCAATGACAAAGGATTGGTGACTTAGGAGTCTAGATTTCTGATTCTTTGAAAGAAGAAGAGCATAATCTCCTATTCCATGTCGTTTCCTCCCACAAGAGCACCAAACATGTTCATTTTCCTCAAAAATTTTAACTCAAAACTCAATCCCCCATGACAAGTCTTTGATTCTTCCAACTTGGTAAAAATAGCAAATCCTCTAGTTGGACTAAGTAACGTGTTTAAGTTTGACTTTTAAATTCCTATTGTAAGAAAGAACAAACAATATGAAAGAAAATTTTGTCTTGTTCAATTTCCCCAATTTAAGATGATTTACTTGTTCAATTACTCTCCATAAATTAGAAAATTTGCTTTGTTCATTTTCCCTCAAATTTAGTAATTTTCTTGTTCAATTACTACACAAAAATTAGAAAAATTTCTGGTTCAATTTCCCCAATCTTAATGAATAGCTTGCTCAATTAATCTCAAAATTTAGAAAATTTGTTTGCTTTGTTCATTTCCTCAAATCCTCATCAATTTTTAAATTGACTTTTGAGTTTCTAATTTTCCTTAAAGGAAAAGAGCATAATCCTCTAGTCAATTTATCAAATGATGGAAAATATTCTTAAGTTTGAAAGCTTAGCAAAATAAAAGTTAAGTTGAGAAATTTGGAAACCTGCAACCCACAAGTTAGTAGTTTCTTTCCAAATTTTCCTCAAAAATGTCTCTTACAGAAACCTGCAAGCAAATGTTAGGCTATTCAAAATATAGAAACATACATGGTTAGAAGATTAGTGGTTAGAATTTTAAATTTGCAATTCAACCAACCAAATGTGACTGCCTTTATGAAATGTGATCCTAGAATTCTTGAATGCGATTAACTTTCCTAAATGTGATCATTTACACTAAAGGCATTGCGGGAATTACCTAATGCAATCTTTCCCTGGATGCGATTCAGGATATACTGGATGTGATGACAGTAATTCGGGATGTGATGATCTTTCTTGAATGCAATGATCTTTCCTACATGCGAGATTTGGCAACTAAATGTGACTCTGGACCTTAAAATAGAGAACACAAATTAGCAAAAATGAAGTTAGAAATGAGGATAAATCTGAGGATTTCCCCCACGGTGGGCTCTAGAAATGTGTGTGTATTTTGTGGACCTACAAGCTATAACACAACACTTCAATATGTCATGACATTAGTGAGAAAAACATGAAATATAAGAGTAAAAGCACATATCAATCACAAAAATTGACATATTTCTCCCTATCTAAGAAGAGTATGAAATATGTTATAATTTTCCCTTAGATAATGCATAAATCAGTGACATTCATGCTTGGAATGGAAGATTTTAAGAATGCAAGCTAAATTGTAACGCTAAGTTCTTCTTAGGTGCTCCAAATGAAATATTATGACAATTCTAAGAATTTGAGCTAAAATGCATTTAGAAATTAGGACAACATAAGTTTGCAAATGAAATTCTAAAATTAGGGGCAGCATAAGGATGCTTTCAAATTTTAAGATTATGGGCCCATTAAGCTCAAAATTCATTCCTTTTATAGAAGAATTTAAGGAATGAGAGGTCAGGATTGATTTGTGAAGAGAGGTGAAGATTGAATCCTTGGTGATCCATGTGAGGTGATCCAAGTTATTTAACTCTCATTGGCTAATGGATTGACTTTCCATTTTGCAAGTGAGGAGTTGTAATTAGGGAATTTTTTTAATTCCTTTTAATTAATTACATTATCCATGTATTTAATTCTTTTGCTTAATTAATTGGCTAAGGCAATTAATGTAAATTAGTGATAAGATCACTTTGATATTAGGAAATTAAATTTGATTTAAATGAATTATGCCAATTAATTGAAGAATTGTCTTGACCTAATTAGGGGTATGATCACAATTAGAGAAAACAGGGTCTCTGGTCAGAGCAGACCAAATTAGGGTGGTTACAACATGCATTCAAAGTAGGCCCTTTCAAAAGCATTTTTGGGGCAGTGACTTGTGCCTTAGAGAAAATTTTAGACTTAGCCACTCTAAAATTTATTCAAAATTTTAGAGTTCCAACACAGCTATTTGTTCTTTGAATTTATCCTTTAAATATACTCTATTTTTGCCTCCTAATATGATTTATTAGGTTTTCCTTCAATCACGCTCAACCGTTAAATTAACCTTTTTGAACTAATTCAATGAACTTGAAACTTAGTTAGCCACTTTGGCATCACCTCATAACTTTCACTTTTCTTGGAAAATTTTCTGCTTAATCTATACCATATATTTCTTCATTGAATTTTCCCATGTGTAGATCTTGTAACCAGCTTCCTTTTTTGTTCTTGGAATCCTCTAGATCACGGTAGCATTGCAATAAATGTGTTTTTATCCCCTTTTCTAACATCCATTATGTTCGGTAACTAACTCTCATTTTGGTGACTAACATGCACTGTTCAATGCTTAATGTCTTGGTGTCTTGACTGACTTTCATAACCCTTTATCGAAATACTCTCTCTACTCAGTAACTTAAATATTTAGTCTTATCAAATTTCTCAATCTTCTTTACCGACTTGATAAAGTAGAAACCAATTATCTCAAGATGATCTTATCATTGTCTTATCTTTATCTATTTCCTGATTAAATCAACTCTGAAAGATATAGTAATTCAATATGAACCATAAATCAATTGTTGGACATCAATGAAAAAATAACAACTGATCTAATTCTTTATACAATCGTCTATACCTTTGATCGAGGTATTCATCACCATCTCCGTTAGTTGAGTAACAACTTCAACTGTTCTTCAACTCTTTTTCTCAACAACATAACTCTCTCAGCAACTATCCTCTTATAGAAATTTACCTTCTATTGTACACTTAATTAGGGTTTCTGATTCCCTCCAAAATAGCTTTATGAATCATAAAAAACTCATAGAAACATTAAATTTCTACCGCATCATCCATAACAAACTTTGATTTTTTATCTCCAATGTGAAATATTCCTTCATTATTATTGGTTAGAATATACCTTGAATTCATAATAAGATCTATGCACAACTACCTAATAATTGACTTATTCAACTCTTTAAATACTATACTAAGTTTTTCATGTTGTCCATATTCATTTAATTGTGCACCTTTAAACCAATTTGACCAAGTAATTAAAGTTGTTCAATTTAACCTTTACTTTTACCTGTTCACTGAACTAACTGGTTGATGGTGTCTTCGCTTATACCTCTACCAATGTGACCTAAGTGGTGCAGTCACAAATCTTAGTTCACCTATTGTCATTATACCTTCCAATGTACCGATACTAAGCTTGTCTTCCTTAATTGATTTGTCCTTCACTTATTCATCGATTACCTTTCAGACTTAATTTTTTGTTACCGATTGGTTATTACTGCGTACCTGTCAGTATACCTTTGTTTAATTACACAAAAATTTATTACCTTTGTACTGGATTTCTAGAAATGACAACCATACTTTGTAATATTATCATCAATTTCATCTATCAGCATTCAAATATCAACATTCTACCCCTTTGGCATTGATGGCTAAAACTTTCTCTTTGTTTTGATCTACTATATTGTAAGAAATAATAGAAGAGCAAAGGAACATAAACAATCCAAGAGAGCTAAGTATGGGAGAAATGTTACCATGATAAAACTAGATTCAAGAGAATTCATCAAAAGAGCCAAAGACAAAGAAGACAAGATATTTTATAAGGGAAAAGCAAAGAAAAACCCCTTTGTGATATTATGAATGAGGCCATAGCCTAGAGAGAGAGAGAGAGAGAGATGCACATTACAATAACTTCTTCATGGATCATTCCTCATCCTTGCATTATGAGAAATGAGAGAGGAGCATCTCTTAAATAGAGATGAGAGAGAGGAGTTGGAATGTAACTCCCAAATCTATGAATGCCACCATTCATAAGTGTGTGTGACATGTGTCGAAGTCCTCTTAAGGAGGAATAAACTACTTTCCTTATTAAGGAATTACATAAAATGAGTTGTCCTCCACTAGAGGACAAAATACATGTAGGGATTCCATAATAATCTCCTATTTAAAATACAAGTAAAGATTAGATATTCTAACACCCCCCTTTAATCTTTACTTGGGGTGTTTACAACAAGGGGTATGAAACCCAATTTTTTACAAAAAACTGCAACTTGATCTTCACTATAAGGAAGAAATTGTATTGTCTTCAAGTTTGCAAGTGGCCTTCTAGAAATGTGATGTACAAGAATCTTTGGTAGAGCCAAGAGAAGTAGATGGGTCCTTTAAATATGTTCAAGTGGAAGTATATAGAAATCTACAAGTAGTCTTGTGATTCATAGGACGTGGAATTGAATTGATATCTTTATTGGGCCTTGATGGATCACCTGAAACATAGAACTAGAAAACAAGGAAACTATCCACAAGTAGAATTCAATCTCATATTCAAGTTAGTATATCTTTTGAAATTTGAAACATCAAAGTATAATTTTAAGGAAGCTCTCATAGTGAAAACTGAGTTAGAGATAAAGATAAATGTAATTGTTCACCAAAATCCAATGGAGCTAACATGATATCAAGATAGAATAAATGCTCAAAAGTTCAAAATGAAAAAGTTAGGTATGAAAGAATTAATTAATGCTCTCATGAAAGAAATATACTAATACACAAATGACCACATACAAGGCCAACTAATGAAACCTGCATCAACATTGCATCAATCACATGGATATAGATAGTCCACTAATGAGTCATCCCACTACAAGTGAATGGTTAATTACTCCACAACCTGCATGACTCACGATCTGAGCAATGAATAATGCAGTGCATTATCATGTTAGTATATTAATCAAAGAGATATGAGATAGACAATGAGTAATAATAAGAATGTATGACTCAAGCACCAAAGTAACTTAAGATCCTAATTTTCCAAGCATGTTTTACTGATGTGAACCATATGACAGGATTATGAGAAGTAATAACATATTGCCTTCAAGAAAATGTGAAACAATATGGAAACCCATGAAAAATCATCCTCTTACTGAGGAACATAATAAAGAATCATCCAATGCAACTTTCAAATGGAACAAGTTGATAAACATCAACTGAAGCAAGTGCAACCCCGTGCAACTTACAAATGGAACAAGTTGATCAACACCAACTGAAGTAAGTGCATCCTAGTGCAACTTACAAATGGAACAAAATTCTCTAAAAGCATAAATTGCAACTATTCAAGATCATCAATAAAAAACAAGTTGATCAACATCAACTAAAGTAAGTGCATCCCAGTGCAACTTACAAATGGAACAAAATGCTCTAAAAGCATAAATTGCAACTATTTAAGTTCATCAATAAAAACAAGTTGATCAACATCAACTGAAGTAAGTGCATCCCAGTACAGCTTACAAATGGAACAACATAAATGAAGAGATAAATGAAGAGCAACATTAAGGATATGGATATTAGTTAGAAAACTTCATTGAAGGTGAACATGAGAACTAAATTGAGATAGGCAAAAGAATATAATTACTGGATTGTATGTAAATAAAAATACCCAGATTAATGCAGAAAACATAATACTAAAGTCTATAGGTATAATTAACAATTTGAAATGAATTAAATTTGTTTTGAACAAAGCAAGATGTAACAGTAAATAATATGTAGAAATACAAAGTGCATTGCAGTTTAACAGACTGTTAAACATAGGAATAAGCGAGAAGCTTATTATAATCTAACACTAAATTTGTAAGTTAAAAAGCAAATGCAAATTTTAAACAAAATAGATTTAAATTGAATTTGGAAGTGAGACCTTAAATTTGCAAAACAAGATTTAATACATGAAAGAATAGTAAAAAAAGGACAATGTATTGTAATTTAACACAAATATTTCTAGATGGATTAACCAATTTTTTTAATTTTTTTTTTAAATTAAATTTTTTATTAAATGACAAAATAAAATTTTAATAAAAGTTTTCAGAGAGATAACAAATGAAAAACATTTATTGGATTAAAATATAGTATATATGAAAAGATTATGAAATAATAATAAGATATAGAAAAAGATGTTTTAAAAGTTGAATGATGAAATACTAATAAAAATATTCAAATGTTTGTTAAAAAAAATTAAATTCTTGTTAAATTTAAATGTAAACTATATGAATAGAGACTATTTTGGAAATGAAATGAGAAGCAATTGAATTAAACTATAGAACATTGATTTAAAAATTACTTTAAAAAACATATATGAATATATAATATTATTTTTATAACTAATATTAGGAAACTGATTAAACGAGATATGGAAACAATTTAAAAAGATTAAATAAATTAAACTATTAAAAATTTGCAATTTAAAATATTTGGTAAGGAGAAAACTATTTTAAAAAAAAAAAAAAAAATCAAACTTATTTTTAAAAAAATGTTCAAACCTTATGTGAAGCGTCTGCCACCAGCCAGAGATTGAGTGTAGAATATTTATTATGCCATTAATTCTACTAATATTCTAATGTCCATGGTAGTGTAGTGAGAAATCAAATTATTTCACCAAATTGATATTCTTATTCCAAACAAACAATTGGAGGGAAGAAGGCTGCAAGAAGGTGGGAGGACAGAACGATAGGAAGAAGGGAGATTGACAGAGTCATAATATGGCTGAGATGAAAAAAAAAGACAGAGAATCAATCAGACGAGTTACAATGCAGAGGTGAAGAATAAAAAGACAGATGTAATGATGAATTACAGTCAAAGATAAAGTGCATATACTAAATTATTTTAAAACAATGTAATTAAATGAATTTATAAAATTGTATTTAAACAATTTAACAAGAGTATTAAGTAAAGTAAATAAAACAACAGAATTAAATTAAATGTAAATAAAGTAAACCTGCCAAACTCTGCTGACAAATAAATAGAGGAGTAATGAAGAAAATGATGACTGCCAACATGTGCTTATAAACCAAATCCAGAAAGAGGTGTTTCAAATCAAGAAATGATAGCAAAAAGTGGGCAAATGTCTCACAATGGCAGGGGCGAGAAAGGGATTGGGAGGGCAACGAACAGGCTGCAGGCTGTGAAGAAGAACAAAGAACAAGAAGGAATGATGAGAGAGAAGGGAGCTAAGGAAAATGGGTCTCAGCTTTAGGCAGAAGAAAATGAGGAGAGGTTAAAGGAGAATGGATAAAATTTGAATGCAATATGCTACACATGGAAGACAGAATGTTGCGCAAGACATAAGCTGCACCAAAAAAAATGTAAATGTTGGTTTAAGAGTTGTGCACAGGTAGAAAGAAGGTTGTGCAATACAACAAACAAAGAAATGGAGGGATACAAAATAAAGTATGTTTAAGAGTGACATGAATACAAATATGTATTTGGGGTAAATATACAACATTTGAAGAACAAATGATTCAAATGCTACTATTGAAAGAGCCAAACGAATGAGGATTGAATGAAATTAGATACAAATGGCACTTTACATAAGCTGCAAAGACAGCTAAGATGATACGCAGAAGTCTCAAGTGCAAGAGGAGCTGCGTATATATCAAAGACAAATGGTAGTTGAAAAAAAATGGTTTCAAAGACTAGTTTCAAAGACTGTTTCAAAGGCTAAAAAGAAAGCATGCTGCGCTAAGCAAGGTAGATGTCTATGCAAGACATGATAGGGTGTGCAATGAAATAGAGAGAATGATGTGCAAGGGAGAAGAGGTAGTTACAAGGGATAAGGCTGCATAAGAGAGGTGACAAGGCACACTAGAAAGGAGAGAGATTGCAGTACCTTTCTGCCTACTCAAACCAATGAGGTGCCAAGTAAGCTTCACAAGACATAAATTGCACAAACCTAGTTAGAAAGGAGCTGCAAGGGCATAAATTTTGCAAAACTTCAAGCGAGAGACCTAAATGGGTTCATTCTGCACAAAACCATATCTCAACTTTGGGAGATTCATTTCATTTTTCTGTAGGGTCCAAAACAAAATGGGCTATACTTCTTCAGTAAAAAATTAAAGAATGATAGATTAATATAATTCTGCAAGACAACTCAAAAATAAGCTGCAAAATTTTAAAATCCTACAAATAGAGAGATATTACCCTACAACCAAACTATTAATGAAAACAGTGATAGACCAAGGAGGTGCACAGTACATAAATCTGAGATAATATATAATGTATATTCTGCAAGAAGCAAAAAAATACAAAAGACAAGATATATAAAGATCAATTAGATGAAACTTGCACAGACGAGATAAATCTGCTACACCTTTTGGTTGCCCGATAGAGGTGAGAAAATAAGAAATAAAAATAAATGAGTTACTATTGTATCTAAATCAAAAATCAATATGCATATCCTTTTTTTAAAATACTAACAATATTATGAATCAGAATAATGAAAGACAAATATATTTCCTACAGTTCATTAGTTTAACAAGATTGAATAATAGGCATGTTGAAACCATTGCGGTCTCCCAATAGAGGGTACAACCATAAAATTTAAATATTAATGCGGATATGAAACTAAGATATCAAGGGAGTAAAAAAAGCAATGAGTTTTGCGGTGAACCGTCCAAACCAAAAAAAGTTAGAACTCTAGATAAATAAACTTAGATCTGATAGCAAGCCATCCAGAACTAGTTAAGCAAAATGTTAGATTAAAAATGAAAAACCTGCAACCAATGTTAAATCTACAATAAAGTATTAAACCTGCAAAACCATAGATTAGATAAAAAATCTCCAAGCAAGGAGTACTCCATGGATGGTAACCTTCAACACCTTCCTACTCAAAATGAGGATTAGTAACCTGCTCTGATACCATGTAAGAAATAATAGAAGAGAAAAGGAACATAAACAATCCAAGAGAACTAAGTAAGGGATAAATGTTACCATGAGAAAACCAGATTCAAGAGCATTCATCAAAAGAGCCAAAGACAAAAAAGACAAGATATTTTATAAGGGAAAAAGAAAAGAAAAACCCCTTTGTGATATTATGAGTGAGGTCATAGCCTAGAGAGAGAGAGAGAGAGAGAGAGATTCACATTACCATAACTTCTTCATGGATCATTCCTCATCCTTGCATTATGAGAAATGAGAGAGGAGCATATCTTAAATAGAGATGAGAGAGAGGAGTTGGAATGTAACTCCCAAGTCTATGAATTCCACCATTCATAAGTGTGTGTGACATGTGTCAAAGTCCTCTTAAGGAGGAATAAACTACTTTCCTTATTAAGGAACTACATAAAATGAGTTGTCCTCCAATAGAGGACAAAATACATGTAGGGATTCCATAGGAAACTCCTATTTATAATACAAGAAAAAGATTAGATATTCTAACATATATACTCCCCCTCTTGACATACTTATATACTCCCTCTTTTTTAACAATAATGCCAAAAACTATTATAAAAAATATATGTAAAAGGTTGCACAAACCTTGAAGTTTCTAAAATAAAATCTTAAAATGTATCTTTGTAGTAGAAATCAAATGCACCCATGATTCTTTTATTATTGTCAGGGCAATGTGATGACCATTTAAGCTTGAAGCCAGATCCTCCATACTATCAATTGTACTCATGTATGGAGTACCTATCAATACTTCATCTTTCTTACTATATGCTTGGATATTGTCCATGTGTGGATTCATAAATCCTTTTAATTCCAGCAATGTCATCCTCATTATGTCATATTCTACCTTAAGCTCCATTTACTTGTGTGTCAATGCTTTCAACTTTGTAGTATGCTCCATCATGGAACTGTTCAATGGGGCCAATTGGTTGACAAGTGTAGTCCACTCTATTTCCAACTCTTCCTTGTTTGTCTTAATCTCTGTAGTGAAGTTTGTTAGAATACATGTCTTCTTGAAGATTTTTCCAACTTCGAGTAGTGATTCCTTGATTTCTTTAACTAATTCAAATAATGAAACTTTCTCAAGTGCAATCTTCTGTGGTAGTGTAGTAGTTTCTTCATTCTCCTTCTCCAATATTTTTTCTACTCATTTAATCATTTCCTCTTCCATGTCATGATCTAAAATGGTAATTTCATCAACTAGGGTTTTAAGTTGATCAATCATAGATACTTCATCATCAAAATCTACATCAAGTACTATATCAGAAAGTATAGCAATGGTATTCCTCAGTCTTTTGTTTTGTACTTATTTTGCTTTATTATATTTTTCTCAGCCTTTCTACCATTTTCCTTGAAAATAGTAACTGTTCCTTTGGCTTCAGCTTGTTAAATTATTTCTTTAGAATAGAAAATTTTGGATCATCTTTTTCCTCTTCTTCTTTATCTTCCTCTTCTTCTTATATTTTCTTCCTTTTCTTCTTCTCAATGGTATCCTCTATGTTAGTTTTTGAGTCACTATTGGTATTATCTTTTGGTGTCTCTGCTCCATCTTTATTGATTTCCTCACCTATACCAGTGTTACTTTTTTCCTTTTTTATTTATGTCTTGTTCTTGATCTTGTTGTTATTCATCTTGTTTTTCTTGAGTAGCTTCACCTTGTTCTGTATCATTAACCTATTCTATTTCTTTTCTCTTTTCTATCTCATCGACCTTGTTTCCTTCTATATCAACTATATCATCATTAATCTCAACAAGATTTACATCAAGTGGAGACTGAAGTGGTATATGTTCAGCTTCATCTCCAACAATAGGAGAGTTGAGATTTTTAGTGATATCTTCAATCATAACATCACCAACTAGATATTTTATTAGGTCTATATGAGTAACCATACTTAGAATTCTACCTAACACATCTCCTATTAACTCTTATAGTAAAAGTATCATCTACTTGAGATCTACGTGCAATATCTGTTACCTATTTTTGATCCATGTTGAATATCCTTTTCCATATCACTATTTTCTCATCTTCAACTTCTTTCTTCTTCTTAGCTAGTAGCTTTACAGTCCTATGATCAATACTAAATCTATCCTTATATTTTTCAAGTGCTTCGTCTACTTCTTTTATTGTCAAATGTTCCATTGTATAGAGAAGTCTCCTTTATCTTATCTCCTTTTTAGTCTCAACTGTAGACTCCCATCTGACATTAATTACTTCAAAAATTTCATCAGCAGTATCATTTTTTATTTCACTAGTTGTTCTTATGAATTTGTGGAAATGAAATACAATGGCACCTTCAAAGTTTTCTTGTCTTCATCAGATAACTTAGAGAATTTAAAGTTACTGATATTACCTATCATTACATGTTCTTTTATTGCATTAGAAACTTTTTTTACACTCTTAGGAATGTTGAATTTTGTAATTCTAGACTTCTCCATGTCAGTGATTTTCTTCTGTTAATCAGTTCTCACTATCTACTTTTGTCTTCTTCTTTTTCTTTCTAGGAGAGGCCTTTGTCTATCCTCTATTTTTCCTCTTTACATGTTTCTTTGTCTTTACAGGTTGATATGCCTCAGGTGGCATAGAATCTGAAGATTTAACTTCATCACTCTTCTCCATACTAGACTCATCTACCAATGGTAGTTTTGGAGTCTTACTCTAAATTTTTTCTTACTTCCTTTTCCTCTTAGCATAAGCATGTGGATTTATCTTTTTTTCTCACTCTTGGAACTACTACCTTCGCCAATAACAAACTTTTCTTCCAACTAACTGATGATCTTCTTTTCTTTTCTCTCAATTCTAGATTTTTTGAGTTGCAAGGTATTATTTAATAAGCCTCCTCAAAAGTATAATACCACTTTTCTTATTTGTTAACGAGTATCTTTAATAAAGCTTCAATGTTAAAGATTAACATATGTTCATCAATTTCATATCCCATCTTAGATATCCATGAAATTATGGGATCTACCGCTTGTATTTTACAAGTGTTAGTATCAACTAGAAAACAAAAAATATCTATATACTTCTCCACAGTGTGTGGAGGTATCCTATACCTCTTTTACATTATGTTATGAAAGTCCTTGAAAAATCCCCACATAGAATTGTTAAGGTTATCATCCAGTTCACCTATGCACTCATTTATTTGGTATAAATATGGTCTATTTGTCTTCCAAGTTACCACTTCTTTACCAAGAAAAAAGTTATGAACATAGAAGAATATACATACCAAAAGTGATCCAAAATTTAGTGATTGCTTCTTCTCTGTTTAAATCCTCTTCAATTTTTCTAAAATTTGTGATCTCACCATATAATCTAGGTCATATCTAGTTCCTTCCTTTACTATATGGTAAGTGGCATGAATAGCTTTTTGGAATAATGATACATTTGGCATCAGTGAATGCACTTAGTGAAAACACTTATTCGGTTTTGAATGCTTACCGAGCTTATCACTCAGCCCACAACCTATACCGAGCATTCAGTAAAGCTCACCGATCAAACAGTTCAAACTGAGCAGTAAGGAAGTCACTGAGCATATAAAAAGAACAGCAGTTACCGAGCAGACGGTAGTCACCGAGTCATCAGTTGAAGATAACCGAGAGGTCAGTTTCTACCGAGTCACCAGTGGTTACCGAGTGACAATGTATTTACCGAGTCACTACAGCTAC
>MU227907.1:1135588-1146979 GCA_018584345.1 Thuja plicata
TGATCATTGTAAGCCTTAACCGGCCAACTTTATACTGCAGTACCAAAGTTTTGTGGGTACTATCCCCACCCCAGTTTTACTTTCTATTTGGAAGGTTTCTAGGTTACCAATCTTTGTGTTATGTGTTATGAATGTTTACATTTTCATGGTTGCAGTAGATTAGATGAATGAATGGTTAAAGAATATAAAAGTGCAGAAATGTATTAAAAGATTTAAGTGTTACTGATTCACCCCTCCCCTCTCAGTAACTCTGTTAATCCTGAATATTTCCAACATAGCTCCATAGGGAACACTATTCACCTGACTTGATTGGTATTCCTTGTAACTGACAATAATCACTAGAAATAAAATCTCTTGATCTTCAATGTCATCTATAGTCATTTCTCTATGATATTTCTTGGACTTAGTGAGTTGTCCAATAGTCTTCATGGATATTTTCCTTAGGGTCTAGGGTTCCCCGTCTACAAGGAAACCAGTTTTTGGATGAATCAAATCCTTGGTGATTTTTTATCAGTTCCTCTAGCCATATGAATTGATCATTAAAATGACTCAGGATATATTTATTCCATTCCTCCTTGAAGATCTTTGGTAATTCAAAAATGTGAGTCAAACCCTTCGTTTAAAGATGTTTGAACTCATTTTTAAGTTCACCATTGTTGCACATTGCTAATTACTCTTTTTGTATTTTATCATTACCTAACTGAATAATATTGCAGTCGATAAACATTCGTATATCTTCAATCAACATAACATGAGGTGGAATTAGGGATATGGCACCAATTTTGTCAACTTTTGCTTCCTTCAATGGGTGTATCTTATGTTCTGGTTCCACCTCCTTTTTTATCTCGATTAATTTAGGCGTAGAAATCCTTGACACCATAGTGATTCAACAAATTCCTTCACAATTAATCATTGCTCTAATCAATATCTTAGCTAGGGCTTTAAAATTCACAGTTCAAATCTCTGTAAGTGAATAGATCAAATAGCTCTCACAATGAATCACAATATGAAATCACACTTTTCTCCTATAAAGGCTCTTTGAAATGCAACATAAATAATTAATAGGTTTTCTATAATTTTTTTCTCAAAAATTTGACCAATGGCTAGTTAAAACAATAAATGTAGTTCACCGATATCACTCCACCAATTACAACTTCTACTGGTTAATGCTAAAAGTAGCATTAATACATAACTATTTGAAAATGATAAAATAAGTGATCTGTAACAACTCATCTCTATGTAATTCATCAAAATTAACATCAATGCATCTCACTATGCAAATAGATATTACCGCTCATTATTATAAGGGACTGGTTAGATATAACAACAAAATTCAGTCCCTAAAAAAAATTTGCTTCCTCAGTTTGAGGATGAATCCCTTGAGCTAGAGGATGTAGGGTTACCTATTGATGCATTGGCATATTCTTTATTTTCTTTCTTCTTCACCCATACCTTCTTCATCTCATTCCTCACTTCTTCAACATTAACAATATTTTTACCTTTCTCATCTTCATTTCTTGGTGACTGGTTCCTGTACCTACAATCCCTTGCGAGATGTCCAACCTTTTAACTATAAAAACATGTCATATCTATTGTGCTCTAGGGTCCAGCATTACTTCTAGGATTCCTTAATCAACAGCTCATAGCCACATGTCCATAGTTTCCACAAATAGTGCATGTGACATTCATGTTTCCTTCTCTTCTTAGAACACTCACCAATTTTCTAGGTGTCCTTGATCTAGAATGTTATGCCTCGTGTCCAAATTTTTTGCATGTATAATAGTATCCATTGAAATTCCTTTCAAATGATCTACTACTGGTCCTTGATTTGTACTAACAAGCTCAATGACCATATTGTTGGAATTGGCTTCTATTGGATTTGTTGGCATTCATGTTTTGTCATTGATGTAAACATATATTTTAAATGAAGATAGACAGACTGGTTATCACTGTTAGAATTCAAAGAATTCAATCACCAAGATCCACTATATGCAAAATAACCTATTACAAAAGAAAAGAATGGAGACAAAACTCATAATGGTCTAAAAGATGACATATTCATTCAGAGAGAGAGTTGAGGTAATTACAAAAGAATTAATAATTACAAATAGATCCATCCTTATAAAGGAGATTGAACACCAAAAGGTGGATAAACCTAGGTTGCATGATAATAATTATTAATTAATTAATTATTATATGCCTAAATTTTAGCTTAAGTGAACTATACATAAAAAGTGTCTTAATAATTAAATAAAAAATGATTTAATTAATAAGTGAAAATACATTTTTACTCTAACATCCCCCTTAAGATAAACTTAGGGAGAAGCTAAAAACATAGAAACAACTACTAAAAGCAGGAAATGGGTTTCAACAATATGGCCTAATCAGGTACCCAAGTACAAAAATCTTTGTAAAGAGGAGAATAGGATAAAACAAAGTCGGAAAAAACCCTCTCTCAAAAGAGATGAAGACTGGTGATGGACTGAAGAAGCCTCCAAAATAGAGAATGTCCCATAAAATAGGAACAAAGATCAGGTATAGAAGACTATAATTTGTATGACTTCCCTCAAATGAAACTACTCGAATCAGGATGGAAAACTAAGGAAAACATCAGAACTCAAAGATACAGATGGGAAAAACACCAAAGTGTGAAGAGTTGATCAAAAGAAGAACATGTAGAACACCACTGAAGCATAAAGCTACAAATGTTGTCAAAGAATAATTGTTGGAACCTCCACTGAAATAGAATCTGATCAGGTAGAGAAGATTGTAATCTATATGAGTGTCCTCAAATGACACTACTCAAATCAGGAAGGAAAAAAAGGAAAACATCAAAACTCAAAGATACAGATGGAAAAAAATACCAAAGTCTAAAGAGCTGATCAAAAGATGGAAGGATGCCTCCAAAATAGGAATCAAAGAAGTGTCCATATGGTAAATGATTCATCTCACCAAAATGAATAAGTACCCAGCCACTGCATCTTCCTAGTACATAGGAACAAATGATGAATGCATAGCTCACTCCATCAAACCAAGGAGGCATTAGAACCAATAGGAAATATCCCCCACATAATACTGAGCATGGAGAGGTATGACAGGTACATTAAAAAAGTATGCCAAGAATAATTGCATGTCAAAGAAAGTAAAAACACATATAAAGGATGGTGTTGAGAATGATCAATCTCTAGACACACATAATGAGGCTAATGTCATGGAAGGAACACTCACTTGACAAAGGTAGATCAAACCCCCCATGGCACTTTATTATGTAGTGCGAGTAAAAATAGGCACAAAATGTGCAAGATCCCAAGCATGCAATGATGGCACTTTATCTCAAGAATGATAGAAAAATATAAGAACATATGTCATAGATAAAAAAGATTCATCACATGCAAGGAAAATGATCCCATGACCTAAAACATCAAAGGTATCCACCATATTTCAAAAAAAAAGAGGAAAACCTAAATAATATACCTGGAGTAGATTCTAGCAATGAGACCCATACAAGAAGAAGGAGAATAGAGCCAACTTTCCAACGACTTGTGGAAGTCAAAAAATAGATTCCAAAGGAGAAAGATATGGAGACTAGAGTGAAAAAAGAAACCCTCACTTTGACCAAAAAAAAACCATGCAAGATGGAAAAATCAGAAAATTAAACCTGGAAAATCAAGTCGGGCTCAGAACTAGCTTTCTGCTTTCTGATACTATGTTAGAATTCAAAGAATTCAATCACCAAGATCCACTATATGAAAAATAACTTGTTACAAAATAAAATAATGGAGACAAAAATCATAATGATCTAAAAGATGAAATATTCATTTAGAGAGAGAATTAAGGGTATCACAAAATAATAAATAATTACAAAGAGATCAATCCTTATAAAGGAGATCAAACACCAGAAGGTGGAGAAACCTAGGTTGCATGATAATAATTAATAAATAATTAATTATTATATGCCTAAGGTTTAGATTAATTGAACTAGATATAAAAAGTGACTTAATAATTAAATCGATAATGAATTAATTAATAAGTGAAAATACATTTTTACTCTAACAATCATTGGTGCATGGACGACTGAAAGAAGTGTACAAACATTGTATGGATGTTTTAGACTATGAAAAGATGGGGATGTGTAAAGGGATGAGCCTTGGTCTTATATCTAAGGTCTCTTGAGTTTATGTTTTTGTTTGTTTGAGATACAACTATTTTCGTGAAGACTATTTGCAGAATACTGACAGAGAATGGTGATAGAGATGGTCTCTAAGTTTTGTGGATAACTTGAGTGTGACCATAATTCATTTTATGCAATCTTGGTAAATTTTAGGAGACATGTTGTGAATTTTTTTTATGATTTTTGTGTCGCAAGACTCTTGGTGACATTAGTTGTGGCATGTGTTCTGGAGAAGACCTATTTGGGGCCAAATTTAGAGATGTAGCATGTATTATGGATGGTGAGCATGGATTATGGATCTTTGATTATATTTGATGAATTTTAATTGATGTTTACTTGTTTAAGGTATCATGTGTATCTAAGTAGGGGTTTATATAATTATTTGTGCATTAGGGAAGTTTTAATTGGATGACCTAATTACTTGGTGTAAACTTGTATAAAGGAAAGTTGTTTTATTGATTAGGAGTGTGGACAGTGAAGTGTGGAAGCTACAAGATTGTATTTGAGAAGTCTATTGGATGTAGAGAAGAGATTGTGATTGATGAACTTCATTGGAAATGTTTAAGAAAAGTTTTTTTTATTAGTTAGTTCACTAAATATTATATATTTGTATATCTATTTCTTGGACAGTGAGTCCTGGAGGTGGATTTAACCTTCTTTAGGAAATGAGCCTGAGCAGTGAGCCTATTGTTTCTCTTGACTCCTAACAGGGTCTTTCCTTTAACATGGACTATGTAGTGTATCTAATAATCAGCTCCTAACAGCGCCGAATCTCCTAACATGGATACTATACATTCAGTGCATTACTTTTGGGTACTAATTACCACCAGGGTTTTTTCCTTAACAGGGTTTCCTCAAAAAAAATGGTTGTGTTATGGTGTTGTTGTTAATGTGTTCAGAATTGCATTTATCTTTTGTTTGTTAAAGGTTAAAGTTTAAATAATTTTTCTTACAACTAATTCCCCCCCCCCCTCTCAGTTGTACTGGTGGACTATTATTTCTAACAATTGGTGTCAAAGCTTTTAGTCCTTTGAGAGAAATATTAACACCTTGAGGTGATCCTAAAGATTGTGTTCTATAAGAAGGAAAGTCCAAAGTTTGATCCTAAAAACTTTGACAGTTGGAAGAACAAGATGAGAACTCATCTTCTATGTTTGGGAATTGACTACTAGATGATTAAAAAGAAAGATGAGAAGGTCAAGACCAAAGATGAACTAGATGCAACTACTGATGATAAAAATAAGTTGTTTTCTTATAACATGGTTTTAAGAGAAGCACTGATTAGTGCACTCTCTTAAGGTTAATTCATAGAGGTTAAAGATTTTGATTCTACACATAAAATTTAGTCTAGATTAGAGGCACTATATGAAGGAGATAAGTTTACTAAGAAGGCAAAGTTACAGAACTGGAAGACAAAGTTGGAAATCCTAAAAATGAAAGATGATGAGAATGTTATAGCATATGTATAGAGGGTTACTAAGGTGGTTATAGGAATTAGAAACTCTAGAGGAACCTACAATAAAGAAGAAGTGATCACATGGGTTCTTAGATCTTTGACACATGTTTACAAAACTAAAGTACAACCTATAGAGGAGATCATGTACCTTTGACAACAAACTTAAATAGAGAGATGTTGATTGTGAAATTAAATACCTTTAAGGCTATAGGGTTGGGATATTCATTACCAAAGGTTGAATCAGCATTCAAGGCAATTGTTCATAATAACAAAAGGACTTTATAGATTCTTGTGAGCACCAAAAAAAGTGACTTGCGAGAAGAGCTTGGTGAATATGCTGATGATTTGGAAAATAAATAGGAAGAAAGAGGAAGCTTGATGAAATTGTGTCCCTAATCACAAGAAGAGAAAAGAGAGGTAAGGGTAATTTTGAAGGAAAGTTACCTTTGAAATGTTTTTCATGCAATAAGATAAGTCATATTGCATCTAGATGTCCTACAAGGGTTCCTAAACATATATCTAAGTTTCATAGACCTAAATACTCCAAGGATAAGTAATTTTACTATGCTTGTAAAGGTGTGTCTGATGATGATGTTGTGGATTATAATGAAATTGTATTTATTTCTATTAAAGATGATGAGCCTATTCATGAAGATAAATCCCTAGTTTTACATGTTGAAAAGAAATTTGAATGAATCATAGACACTAGTTGTTCACATCATATGACTGGTGATAGAAACAAGTTTATTCAGATAACTAAATATGATGGTGTTGTAGTCAGATTTGATGACAATACTTCTAAGTTTATCATTGGATTACGATCGATTTCTCTTGATGGTAAAATTAATACTAATGATGTATTGCTTGTTGATGGACTTAAAAATAACTTGTTGAGTGTTGGACAACTTGTAGACAAGGGCTATCATTTTAAGTTCAATGATGGGAAATCTTCTATCATAATTTAGACAGGAGATTTGATCACATCTGGTACTAACTCAAGAGGTAATGCATTTGAGTTGAATACTTCAGAAGGTTCTTGTTTTGTTGTGAAGGTTGATGACAGTTGGTTATGGAATAGAATACAATTTCATATAAATTTTGATAATATTGTGAAAGAAAGTATGAAAAATGTTGTTAGAGATCTACCCAAGATTGTAAAAACTTCTAACACTATGTGTAGAGAATGTGTGATGGGGAAACAAACTAGAAGAAGTTTTAAAATAAAATCTTACTTAGTGAAAGGGAAGTTGGATCTAGTGCATACATATATGTGTGGTCCTAGAAGAAAAATATATTACTATAGTGAAAGGTATTTCATACTTTTTTTTTATGGCTTTTCTAGGATGATGTGGGTTACATATCTTAGAGAGAAATCTAAGGTTTTTGATAAATTCAAGATATTCAAAGAAAAAGTTGAGAATGAATCAAGTTTGAAGATAACATGTTTAAGGTCAGATAGAGGTGGAGAGTTTGCTTTAGATTTGTTTAATACCTATTGTGAAGAGCATGGAATATACAGACAAACATCCACTCCAAGGACACAACAACAGACTGGTATTCCAAAGTGAAGAAATAGAACTATATTAGATGTTGCCAGGACTATGTTGTTTGAAGAAAATGTGTTGCATGTTCATTGGAGAGAATTTGTTGGTACTATTGTTTATAGTTTGAATCAAATTCAGATCAGAGAAGGTACTAATAAGAATCCTTATGAACTATGGTTTAATCATGCTCCTACTATGAAATATTTTAGAATATTAGGTAGTAAATGCTATATCAAAAGAGATGATGAGATAGGAAAGTTTGATGCTAGAAGTGACAAAGGGATCTTCCTTGGTTATTCCACTAAGAGAAAGGCCTATAAATTTTTCAATATGAGATTAAAGAAGATAATTAAAAATTTTAATGTAAGCATTGATGAGAATTTTCAGATTCAAGAAACAATATATGATTGTAGCCACACTTCAGATAACAGGGAGGTTACTACAAATCAAGAAGAACCTTTTGAGCTTGATCATGAGATTGAGGTATTTCTAAATGATTTGAATGATTCTACTGAAATTCCAAAGATGCCAAGGTATGTTAAGAAGAACCATCCTGAAAATCAAATTATTGGCAATGCAAGAAAATGCATGATGAAAAGATCTAGATTAAGAAATAAAATTTTCTTGATTTCTCAAGTAGAACCTAAAACTATTGATGAGGAATGTAGAGATGAATCTTGGACTAAAGAAATATAAGAAGAATTGTAACAGATAAAGAAAAATAGCACTTTGGAATTGGTTCCTAGACCTAAGGACAAGAATGTTATAGGGACTAAATGGGGTTCTAGAAACAAGATGAATGAAGAAGGAATGGTTGTAAGGAATAATGCAAGACACAATTGTAAAGGCTACTTGAAACAAGAAGGCATAGGATTTGAAGAAACATTTTCTCTTGTTGCTAGGCTTAATGCAATAATATTATTTCCTGTATATGTTGCACACAAAGACTTTAAAGTATATCATATGGATGTGAAATCTGCATTTCTGAATGGAGATCGAGAAGAGGAAGTATATATTGAGCATCCTGATGGATTTCCTCTGACAGATGATGAGGACATGGTTTGAAAATTGAACAAGGCTTTGTATGGACTGAAACAAGCACCTAGAGAAAGGTATGATAGATTGGAAAAGTATTTACTTTGTATTGGTTTTAGAAAAGGTAATGAAGATAGTAATTTGTACTTAAGAACAAGTGAAGATGGAATCTTAATAGTTGAAGTTTTAGTAGATGATATAATTTTTTGAGGTAATGATGAAATGAGTAATAAATTATCTAAGGAAATGGAAAATGAATTTGATATGTCGATGATTGGTGAAATGAAATTTTTTCTTGGGTTACAAATTAATCAAAACAAGAATGGTATTTTTATTTCTCAAACCAATTATCTTAAGGAAATGTTGAAAAAGTTTGGAATGGAAGAGTGTAAACCTGTTGGAACACCTATGGTTATTGGTGTCAAGCTTACTACTACTGATGAATCTCAGAGTGTTTTTTCGACCAAGTATAGATCTATTTTTGGAGCCCTACAATATCTAACTCACACTAGACCTGATATTGCTAATGCAGTTGGAATTGTGGAAAGATATCAAGCAGATCCTAAAGAGACTCGCCTTGCTATTGTAAAGAGAATATTTAGATATATGAAAGGAACACTGGAATATGGCTTGTGGTATGAAAAATTTAATGATTTTGGTTTGCATGCTTATACTAATGTTGATTGGGTAGGAATTGTTGATGAAAGAAAGACTACAAGTGGTGGTGCATTTTTTCTTGAGAAAGGTTGGTTTCTTGGTTAAGCAAGGAACGGGATTGTATAGCTCAGTCTACTACTGAATCATAGTATGTTGATGCTTTTATAAATTGCACACAAATTAATTGGATGAAGAAGATGTTGAAGGACATTGGGATAAATTTTAGAGATCTAATGGTTATTCATTGTGATAACACTAGCATAGTGAATATGCCAAAAAATCCATTTATGCTTTCAAAGACTAAACATATTTCAATTAAGTATTATTTCTTGAGAGACAAGGTTGCATAGGGAGATTAGACTGGAGAATATTAGCACAAAGGAACAAATAGAAGATATATTTACAAAACCTTTTCCAAATGATGCCTTTGAGTATCTTAGAGGTATGCTTGGGGTGAGAGCCCCTCCTTGCAAGAAATAATTGATGTAGCAATGCATCAGTCCAGAGGATTTTAGAGTTATATCATTTCTTTGAATTGATGTATGGATCCACTCCTCGGGAGGAGTGCTCATGGGAACAAAACATAACACATTTGGGTGATATAGAACCTAGTTATTATAGACATGAAGATTTGAAAAAGCTACAGCTTGCAGAGGAAATATGGGAAGAGATAAAGTTATGGCACCCTTTTCCATTGATGTCAAAGGGGAAGAGATTCAATGAAGAAAGTCAGTGGAAAATCCCTACTATTTTGGGGAGAGATGTGAAGAGGTTATTGAGAAGATTGTATTGATAGTGGTACTTTTGGATTGATGGATTTTCTCATGTGTTTCCATCAATGCCAAAGGTGGAGATTGTTTGAATTGGCTTCTTTTATAGTTGATGACATATAACTAATTGGATGTTTGACAATGTTAAGTTGAAGATAATGCAAGGCATTAAAATAGTTAATGTATTGTATTGTCATTGATGTCAACTTGATATCATCTGTACGGTCAGGTACATAATGCCAAAGAATTCAAAGAACCAAAGGAATAAAGGTTATGCTTTCAAAAAAGCATAAAAGTCAAGTATTCATTGAGTGACAAACAACTCCAATGGAGTGTACACCATCGGTAAAGGAAAAGAAGAACAGTCACAATGATACCTGAAAATCTAAAGATAGTGTTTCCCGATGAAGCAAAACCACAAGATGCCCGACGAGCAAAGTCAGAAGGTTTCTCGATGAGTAAAATTCCAATGTTGCCTGATGGACGGAGATCACAAAGCTAACTGGAGTCACACCAACGGAACTGTCAATTGTCACCGAAAACTAAATACACAGGTGACTGACGAAATAGAGAGTTTAGAAAATGAAAAAATATCTAGCTAGCAAGAGCTAAAGATATACTTAACTGGTTTTTTCTTTGTTTTATTCGACCAGTGTTAAGTGATTGATTTAAAGATGATTTGTATAGTTGGCAAGAAGATAATTAGGAGACAAATCAAGAGTTATGCTTTAAATCTAATTGGATGGATTGCTTTTCATGCGAAGAATCAAGAATCAAGAAATAGTGAATATCATGTCTATATAAGAGACAAGCTTAATTCATTTACGAATGGGATTAAGGGGAGTGAATAGAAAGAGGATACTAAACAGAAACTGATGAAGAATAACTTCAAATAGTCCTGAACAATCAAGCTGAAGGAGAGCTAAGGAATTCTATAGACACCGATGAACAGTGAGCACAACATCACAAAGAAGAAAGTGTGGAGCACAAAGAATTGAATTAATACATTGATCAGAGAGGTAATGTACTTAAATAGATCTGAAAATCTAAAATTCAAAGTTGCAATATGAATAGGTCATAGTGTTTCAGTTTAACCATTGAAGCATCAAGTCTCTTAACCGAGCAGGACTTAACAGTCTTCTATATATTGAGGTACATCCCAAGGAGTGCCAAAAAGGTTGATACATGAAAGTAGCATTGGATTTGCTCGATACCTATTGACAATCTAAGAAGGAGGCTGATTCAAGGATGGTAGAAATAGATGCCTGATACTAAGTGAAAACCTCTATGTATAAAATACTCTAACAAGGTCGCACTTAACAATGTGTTTGTAACCTTTAATAGGGTTGGCTCCTAACAGGGCTCACTTCAGAAGAGTGAAAATTTGGGATACCGCTCCCAGTGGTTTTTCCCCTAATAGGGTTTCCACATTAAGAATCCATGTGTTATGTGTGCATGATTCATTTCTTTATTATTTTGTATCTGACATAGTTAACAATGGATTGATCGGTATACTCTGCTTATTTACTGTATTTTGGTAAATAGTTATACTGCTTATCGATAATCAAGAAAGAATAAGGATTGACAGAGAACACTGATAGACAGTTAATCATTATAAGTATTTCATGGAATTCATCTTGTAGGGACATGGTAATCTAAGGTTTATTGATTGGTGGTTAAGTTTGAAGGATAAATTTTTGAGGCCACTGATTCACCCCCCCCCCCTCTCAGTTATTACTAACAATTGGTATCAAAGCT
>MU227907.1:1158737-1178732 GCA_018584345.1 Thuja plicata
GTAGGTGATGTATCCCTAATTTAACTTATGAATATACCTTGCAATTCGAAGACTACTCTTATCGTGATAACACATTACCTAAATTACATCCCTGTTAGTGGGTTGCACGTGCGTTTTTAAAAAAAAAATTGTATGTGTGTTTTGCCCTAGTTTTGGGCATGACAAGGTCACCTTTGATTCTTCAATCTCTCATCGATCTTCTGCATGCTTTGTTCATATTACCTAAGTTTCTCATTTTTTTCTCTCTCAATCTTCAAGTTTTCTTTCAATTTTTTATTATCTTGTCTTAGTGTTTAATTTTCAACACACATTTGTAAGTTTTCATCACTGGTGTCACTTAGTTGTTCATTCAATTCATGGTTCTCACGTGTCAGCCTTTGAAGTATAATATATTTTTCCCTGATTAGTTCTTTTTGCATCTTCAGAATATCTCATGCCTTCAAGCACTTCACACTTCCTTATAGCTTGAATTTATTGTTCTCTTTTCATCTTGGTTTCTTCTTCAGTCAAGATATTCTTCTTTTCCATCATATTTTCTATTGCTATAGAATAACTGAGAGGGGGGGTGAGTCAATAGCCTTAAAAATAATTCCAATAATCCAACCAAAACTTATATCACAAATATAATATCCTCTAGTTATCTTTCAGTCCATCAAGATGTATGCCTTATATATTTCTAATAAATATATACTTCTCGGTAAGATAGATTGTTTATCTTTTTCTAGCCTTTACCGAGTAGCAGCAATTAAAATTAGTGTTTACTAACCAATCTAGTTTTAGTAATGTGTAAAGTAAACTATCAATGCAATGAAAGAAGTACACATTTTAGACATGGATTTTAACATGGAAAACATGTTAAGGGAAAACCCACTAGGGACTGGTAACCCAAAATTTTCACTCTTCTGAAGTGAGCTCGGTGAAGAGCCAACCCTAATAAAGGTTACAGACACACTGTTAAGTGTGACCTTGTTAGAGGATTCCAAAGTAACATTATTTATTTTTACCTAGCATTCACTATGCTATCAACAAGAAAACCTTTTGATACTCTTGAGTATCTCAATACAATAAGGATGGCTAAATCCTACTCAGTTAAGAGATTTTCTGAATCAATGGTTAAACTAAATTAGTAAATGATCTGTTCAATAATACAACTTTAGCTTGCAGATTTTAAAATCTATTGTTAGTTCAATAATACCTCTCTGATCAATGTTCACTTCAGTTTGTTTTCTCCCCTTCTTTCTTCTTTCTTCTAGGTGAATGCTCTATCCTTTGTTGTTCAGTGTCTGCAGAATTCTTGGCTTTGTTCTTCAGCCTATATGATCAGATCTAAATGAAGAATTCTATCTTCATCACAATTATATTCATAATTCCTCTCCTCATAATGAATTCCTTGTCTCTTTATATAGACATTATTTCACCATTCAATCTTCTTGTTTTCATCATAGATCACTTCTTGATCCACAAATCTCGCCATGCTTTTCTTTATTCTATAAAGCTCTACTTTAGTTTTATTCCATAAATCTCTCCTTGTTATCTATGAATAAAATGTGCTTTAAATATGTTGTTTTCTTTAGTTCAACTAATCATTAAGAATAAATCAATCAATTAGTCAAACTAAATATAGCTCTTGCCAGCTAAGTGTTTTTTCGTTCTTTATCTTCAATTATGATCGGTGATCAACTTCAATTAGCTAGGTCATTGACTTCAGTTACACTTGGTGATCACTTTAGTTAACTTGGTAACCACTCTAGTTATGCTTGGTAAATATCTCTTTCTCAATAACCACTTTCTCAATTTATACTGTGTGTTGGTGTGCACTATCCATCGATGTTTACTATCAATCGGTGTATACTAGCTTTTTATGTTTTACCGATAATATAAACTTTATCTCTTCAACTCTTGAAGTCTATGACAATATGTGTATGACCAATCAAAACATATCAAGTTGAAATCAATGACAATACAATACATTAACTGATTTAACGTCTTGCATTCACTTTTGCAGCTCGTTGATCATCAACTTATCATCTTCAAATATTCAATCAGTTATCGTTCATCAATCTCTCCCTTTGGCATTGATGGCAACACAATATGAAATATGCCATATCATACCAAACTTATTATTTTATAACCAATTCAAATATCTGACTCTCGGTAAGCTTGTCTAGCTTAGATTTGATTCTTGCTTAGTGCTTTCCCTATCTTCATTCCCTTCAATGGATAGGTGTAGCAATTATGTCTTCTTCTTCTGTCTCTCCCTTTTTTTTAAAATCTATTCTTCTTTTCTGAATAGATATGTAGTGTTAACTCTTCTCCAATTCTCTCCCTCAGATGGATGGTTACTTTATTAAATATATTTCTCTTCATCATCATTGGATCTTTCTTTCCCTTTGTAGAAAATTCTTTCTCTAATCTTGTCTCTCCCTTTGACTGATGTTCATCTCCCTGATGGATATTTCTCTTCTCTCCCTTATCATTGGATATTTCATTTAATATCTCTCCCTTTATATGATCATGATAGATATTTCATTTTATCCTCTCCTTTTGACAACAATTCCAAACAAAAATATATCATTCTCTCCATTAGCAATACAACTTTGTAGTAGCCAACAATATCTCTAGTGTATGGTTTAGATAAGACCTTCTTCTACTGATATGTCATTAGAGTCCATATCTCAGCTTGCATAAACATGAATAATATTCTTATAATGTGTAGGCTGGTGCAGCTTCCAAGTCATCTTAGTGACCAGTAGACAAGGGACAAACCCCTAGTCTATTCCTCAGGTACTCAAATGTATCCTTTGGTAGCAGTTTTGTTAATATGTTTGCTAAGTTTTTATTTGATTTTACATATTCTAGTATCACCTCTTTCTCTTGCACTTTTTCCCCCAAGTAATGATACTTAATAGCTATGTTAATTGTCTTAACATGCATCACAGGGTTCTTTGAAATGTTGATAGCACTTGTATTATCTCAATAGATAATTCCTGGGTCAAGAATTTCTTCATTCATACCTTTCAGCAATTGCTTGATCCATGCAATGTTAGAGTAATTTTCAAAAGAAGCCACATATTCTTCTCCTACAGTATATTGTGATATGCATCCTTTCTTTTTACTTATCCATGTGATAAGTTTGTCACCCATAAAGAATATTCCTCATGTTGTTCTCTTCCTATCATCTATGTTTCCATCCCAATCAGCATCAGTATATACTTGTAGCTCAAATTTGCCTTCTTTGTTATACCACAAACCATAGTCTTTTGTATTCTTCAGATATCTCATAATTATTTTAACAACAGTCTTTTGTGATTCCTTAGGATTAGTAGAGAATCTTGCAACTATACCAACTGCATGTGCTATATCTAGTCTAGTGTGTATGACATACATTAGTTTTCCAATCATAGATCTGTATAAGGTCTGATTTACCTCGGTTGTCTTGTCTTCCTTTTTCAATTTGCATCTAGTTTCCATAAGTGTTCCAACTAGTTTGGATCCTCCATCTTGAATATCTTCAAAACTTCTTTGATGTATTTAGATTGTGTGATGTAGATACTTTCATCCTGTTGTACAATCTATAGACCAAGAAAAAATTTGATCTCTCCAAACATTGACATCTCAAATTCTTTGCTCATTTCATCACAAAATTAATTGCATAGCATATCATTACCTCCAAATATGATATCATCAACATATATCTCAACAATCAAAATCTTATCATCAGTATCTCCTTACAAATACAGATTATGTTATCACTTGTTCTGAAAAATCCAATACTAATGAGATAAGAGTAAAGAATTTCATACCATGCTCTCAGTGCTTGTTTCAATCCATACAAGGCTTTGTGAAGTCTAAAAAACATGTTCCTCTTGTTAGGATCAACAAATCCTTTAGGTTGTTCAATGTATACCTCCTCTTCTAGTATTCCATTCAGAAATGCAGATTTAACATCCATTTGGTATACTTTGAATCCTTTGAAAGCAGCATAACCAAGTAGAATTCTTACTCCATATAATCTAGCAATGGGTTCAAAGGTTTTTCCATAGTCAATACCTTCTTCTTTTTCATACCCTTTGCATACCAGTCTTTCTTTGTTCCTTGTGACTTCTCCATTCTCATTCAGTTTGTTTCTAAATATTCATTTGGTACCAATGACATTTTTGTCACTCAGTCTAGGTACTAATGTCCATGTTTTATTCTTCTCAATCTGTTCAATATCTTCATTCATTGGACTAACCCATTCTTGATTCTCAAGTGTAGTATTAACAGATTTTGGCTCAAAATCACAAATCAAACATCTAGTGTTAAGTGACTTACTTCTTGTTCTCATTCCAACTGTTTTATCTCCAATGATCTAGTCATGTGGATGGTATCTTTTGAAATACTTAGCAAGTATAGGTTCAAATCTTTGTTCCTCATTTTGATCATCATTTTGACCTTCATTTTGATCTTCATTTCTCGGTTCAGCATTGTGATCATTTTCTTGATTCTTGGTGTGTGCAACTTGTTGCTCGGTTGCATTGTTTTGTCACTCAGTAGCATGACATTGTTGCTTAGGAATAGTATCAGGTTCTTCACTATAGACAAATCTATTGTAATATTTTGGTTCCTTTCTTCTTTCCTCATCATTTTTCTTAGGAAATTCATCCACTTTAACATTTTCACTTTCAATGATTTTGTTATAAGATTTGTTCAGACATTTATAAGCTTTTCTTTTGGTAGAATATCCTAGAAATATTCCTTCATCACTTTTGGAGTCAGGCTTTCCATTTAAATCATCTTTCAATATATAAAATTTACTTCCAAAAATTCTAAAGTAACTCACATTTGGTGTGTATCCATACCATAGCTCATAAGGCATCTTATTGGTGTCTTTCTTCAATTCAACTTGGTTTAGTGTATAGACAACAATACTTACACCTTCTCTCTAGAATTTTTGTGTGATGCCTTTTTCAATCATTAGTATTCTGGCACAATCAACAATTGATCTATTCCTCCTTTCAACAATCCCATTTTTTGTGGTGTTCTCAGTGCAGATACCTGTATTGTAATCCCATGCTCATTACAAAATTTAGTGAATTCATCATAAATAAATTATCCTCCTCTATCTGACCTTAAACATTTTAGTTCTTTTCCACTTTGTTTTTCAACTTTAGCTTTATACAATTTCAACATCTTAAATTATTTAGACTTCTCTTTTAAAAACATGAAAGTCATTGTCCTAGAATAATCATCAACAAATAGAATGAAGTATCTATCACCATAATAGCTCTTTGTTCTCATTGGTCCACATAAGTTAGTATGGACTAACTCTAGAATAACATTAGATGTGTAGGTCTTTCTCTTGAAACTAGAATTTATCATTTTTCCTTTATGAAAACTCTTGCACATAACATGGTCGGGTTTTGACATGCTTCGTAAGCCTCTTAATTTTCATTTATTTCTTATCTTAACCATGTTGTCAAAATTCACATGACATAACCTTTTATGCCACAATGAAATGTCTTCATTTCTAGCTAATAAACAAGTGGTATCAATATTATCAAGATAAATAATGTTACCTTTTGTTTGTTCACCACTACAAATCAAATTTCATGTTCCATTATAGATCTTTGCCTTTTTGTTCTCAAATGGAACTTGATGTCCTATGTTATTCAGTTGTGAAATACTCAATAGCTTATAGTTAAGTCCATTGCATTTTCACATTTGATCAGATTATTCAACATGATGGTTCATTTTCCTTCAACTGGGCAAGGTGAGTCATTACCCATCCTAATTGATCCACCATTATAATATTCAAAATTTTCAAAATTTTTATCTCTAGTCATGTGGTGAGTATAGCCACTATCAATAATCTAGACATCATTTTTGCCAACTTTAGATATGAGTGCAATTTCAACATACCTTCTTCTTCATCTGAATCATCCTTCATAGAAACAAATACTACCTCATAATCTTCATCAGAATTGGTGTGAGTATTTTCAACTTTGTTCTCAACTAGGTAACAAGCCTTCTTTCCTTTGTCCTAGTAGTCTCATTTATCTCTTCTTTTAGAGTATCGGTTCTTCTATTGTCTCAATCGTCACTTCTTTCAAACTTATTTTCATAAGATCTTTCATTATTTCTTTCATCCTTTCTCTTGTTAGGGCATCTAGTAGCAAAATGTCCAATTTCTTTGCAATTAAAAAAAATGAATGGTAATTTACCTTTGTATCTTCCTTTACCTCTATGTAATCTCCTAGCCATTAGTGCTTCAATTTCATCAAGTTCTTGGTCATCACTATCACTTTCACTATCATTTCTCATAGAGTGTTTGTGACTAGATTTTATTATTTTCAGAGAAGATTTGAATGCAGACTCAATAGTTGGTAAGACACTGTTGTCATAGTTGTTCATCTCAAATTAAATAATTCTACCAATCAAACTATCTAGAGTAACATTGTTATTTGCTACTGCTCTCATTTCTTGAATTGCAGATACTCTAATTGCATAAACATATAGTAAGGTTCATATAATTTTACTTACAATTATTTCTTCCTCAAGTACTCCTCCTACTCCTCAAATAGCATTAACAACTTATTTAATTCTTCTATTGTACTGAGTGATGTTCTCTCCTTTCATTCTTAGGTCATGAAACTTTCCTCTTAGGCTTTCAGCTTTAGCTCTTAGCACATTGGTGTCTCCTCCATGTACTAGCTTGACTTTGTCCCACATTTTCTTTGTAGTGGTTCATGATTTGACATCTTCAAATTCAGCATCGGATAGTGAAGAAGTGATTTCTATCATCATAGAATTGTGTTCACATTTCTCTCTCAATTGATCAACAGTTAGAGGTACAATAGGTACAACATATTTAGTATCCAAGTATTGTGTGACAACATTTCCAATACCTGATAGATGAAGTCTTGTCCTTCTTTTCCATGATGCAAAGTCCCCCTTGTTCAACTTAGGCACATCCCTTTTACTCATCTTGTGATCTTTAGCTTAAGTCTTTAAACTCTCTTCCAAGCACCAAAGCTCTAATACCAATTGTTTGAATAATTGAGAGGGGGGGTGAATCAATGGCCTTAAAGATAATTCCAATAATCCAACAAAAAATTATATCACAAATATAATATCCTCTAGTTATCTTTCAGTCCATCAAGATGTATGCCTTATGTAATTGTAACAAATATATACTACTCGGTAAGATATATTGTTTATCTTTTTCTATTCTTTACCGAGTAGCAACAATTAAACTTAGTGTTTACCGACCAATCTAGTTTTAGTAATTTGTAAATTAAAATATCAATGCAATGAAATAAATACACATTTGATATATTAAGGGAAAAACCACTTGGGACCGGTAACCAAAACTTTTCACTCTTCTGAAGTGATCTCGGGGAAGAGCCAACCCTATTAAAGGTTACAAACACACTGTTAATTGAGACCTTGTTAGAGGATTCAAAACTAATGGTTTGTATTCTGACCTAGCATTCACTATGTTTTAAACAAGAAAACCTTTTGATACTCTTGAGTATCTCAATACAATAAGAATGGTTAAATCCCACTCGGTTAAGAGATTTTCAAAATCAATGGTTAAACTGAAATAGTAAATGATCTATTCAATAATACAAGTTTAGCTTGCAGATTTTTAGATCTATCGTTAGTCCAATAATACCTCTTTGATCAATGTTCACTCTAGTTCCTTATCTCCCCTTATTTCTTCTTTCTGCATGGTGAATTCTCTATCCTCTGTTGCTTGGTGTCTGCAGAATTCTTGGCTCTATTCTTCAGCATGTATGATCATATTTGCATGAAGACTTCTATCTTCATCAAAATTATATTCAGAATTCCTCTCCTCATAATGAATTCCTTGTCTCTTTATATAGACATGATTTCACCATTCAATTTTCTTGTTTTCATCATAGATCACTTCTTGATCAACAAATATGTCCATGTTGTGCTTTATTCCATAAAGCTCTGCTTTAGTTTTATTCCACATATCTTTCCTTTTTATCTATGAATAAAATGTGCTTTAAATCTCTTCTTTTCTTTAGTTCAACTGATCGTTAAGAATAAATAAATCAGTTAGTCAAACTAAATATAGCTCCCACTAGTTAAGTGTTTTTTTCATTCTTTATCTTCAATTATGATCAGTGATCAGCTTCAGTTAGCTAGGTCATTGACTTCAGTTACACTCGGTGACCACTTCAGTTAACTCGGTGACCACTCTAGTAATGCTCAGTAAATAGCTCTTTCTTTGTAACCACTTTCTCAGTTTATACTATTCGTCTATGTGCAGTGTTCATCATTGTTTACTGTCACTTAGTGTATACTACATTTTTTATGTTTTACCGATAATATAAACTTTTTCTCTTCAACTCTTGAATTCTATGACAATATGTGTATGACCAATCAAAAGATATCAAGTTGACATCAATGAAAATACAATACTAACTGATTTAATGTCTTGCATTCACTTTTGCAGCTTGGTGATCATCAAATTATCATCTTCAAGCATTCAATCAGTTATAGTTCATCAATTGCTGCCTCAACTTATTTATATTTAACACTTCCTTGAGATAATTCATCAATGTTGTCTAGACTATATTTTAGTTGTTCACACAATTCTTTCCTTTCTTCCAATGAATCCTTAAGCTTGTCCTTTAACTCCTTAATCATCTTGTTGGCTTCCTCTAACTATCTTTCATACCTATGGATTTCCATCTCCACGGATCTACTCCCCAAGTTGTCAAAATTTTCTTCTAGAGAGTTTGTTCTCTATTACCAATTGTTGGAAATAATAGGTACTGATAGGGGGGTGAATCAGGACTAATAAAATTTTCAGACTTCTACTTATACCTTTGAATAGAAGTAAAAGTAAATTTCAAACTATGAAGCATATAACTGTAAATTTAAAGTAAAAGTGCAATGAATAAATTAACAACACATGCACACACATAACACTCAGTTTTTTATCATGGAAACCCTTGGTCAAAGGGAAAAACCACAGTGGGGATGAAACCCACAATCTTCTCACTACAGTAGAAAAGAACACTCTGTTAAAAGCTTACAATATGTCACTTTCTAGGTGACTCACCCTATTAGGAGTGATTGATACCTTGTTAGAAGTATCTAGATTCCTATTACAGACTACCTTGTTAAAGGATTTAATCCTACTATTACAGTGTTCACCCTGTTAAGGTATTTACAATAAAGTCCTTCTAGATACTACCTGGTCAAGGGATTTTATCTTATTGAAACTATCAGGAATACAAAAATAAAATTTGACCTATAATATGAACTCCTGAATAATAATCAGATCCTTTGATGCTCTGTTCTTATTCTTCACCTAATCCTGAATCTTCTTTGAAATTTGTATTGCAATCATTGTCTGAGATCTTATTTTTTGACAACAATTCAATTGTTCTTCACCTCTTTTTTCTCAAAAAAATAACTCTATCAAAAGATATCATTTTGTAGCCTTTTACCTTTGATTGTAAACCTAATTAGGGTTTATGATTCCCACCAAAATAGCTTTATGAATCATAAACAACTCATAGAAACATTAAATTCTTACCGCATCATCCATAAACAATTCAAGTTGTTATCTCCAATGTGAAATATTCCTTCAATATTATTGGATAGAATATACCTTGAATTCATAATCATATATGTGCATAACTACTTAACAATTGATGTATCAACTCTTTAAATAGTGTACTATATTTTTCATGTTGTCCAGATTCATTGAATTTTGTACAATCATAACCATTTGGTTGTATCTTCACTTATGCCCTTATCGATGTGACCTAAGTGGAACGGTCAAAATTCTTAGTTCACCTATTATCATTATACCTTCCAATGTACAAATAGTAATCTTGTCTTCCTTAACCGATTTTTCCTGCACCTATTCTCATGTTCACCAGTTACCTTTCTGACGTAACTTTTTGTTACCAATTGGTTATTACTATGTACCAGTTAGTATACCTTTATTTACTTACACAAAACTATCTTACCTATATAATGGATTTTCAGCAATGACAACCATAATCTATAAGATCATCATCAATGTCATCTATTAGAATTTTGATATCAACACCAAACCCATAAGTGAACAATGGGTGCTTCATACATTATGCCTTCATTTGATGTATTCAAAGAGATTTTGATGTTGGAACAATCAAATTTTATGAGCATGGAGATTCTCAAGTATTAAAGTTCTAAAGACTTTGTAGATAATCATGCAAATCAAGGGAATCAAGGAAAGGGTTCCTACAATAAGCATAAATAGTTGAATCCAAAGACACAATAAGAGAAAGCACACTTTGATACTCGTAAGATTTATTTTTTCATTAGTTTTTGTAAAATTCATATTGACTAAGTAAGTCAGTTGGTGAAAGGATAAGGATATATAAGATTCAGTTGGTAAAGAGAAAAGAAAGACAGTCGAGAAAGAAAAGAGAGTTAGTCACCGAGAAGAGGCAAGCACCGAGTAGTGCATGATAGTTGCATAGTTGAGTGTTCATGTTGCCAAGTCATGAGGTTAGTTACCAAGAAAGGAATAGTTATAGAAAACATAGATTATATTGACAGTTAATGTAAAGCCATAGTAATCTGATAGAATCCAAATATGAAGAAGAATTTAGTTACAAGATCTACGATCAACAAAATTCAAGGTAATCATCTATGGTAAAGATTAAGTGACAAAATTAATGATTTTACCTCAAAGAAAAGTTAAATTTTTGAGTTAATGGTTACATGGTTTACCGAGTACCAAATATATTGAATCTATTCATAAGGATGATCTGACAATTGAGAGTAAAATAAGGAAAACATAATCAATAATATTAAGAGGCAAAACATTGTCTATATAAAGGATGAATTTGAATGGGAAATATTTATTGTTGTTGAGTTAAAGAAAAGTTGAAGTGTGAATAGTAGCATCCAGTACAGAGAAGTTACAACAGAACAAATAAGTTGAATGAGTTTGATGTTACCAAGTATAGTATGAGGTAAAGAAATGATTGAGCATAGAGAATATGAATAGCATTTGTTGATGCATTTTCAAAGACATTCTGTATTGAGTTTTATAGATTGAAGAAAGGTGTAAATCCCATTATTGGGTAGGCCACATTAGGTCTTAGTTTGTAAATCCTTTAACAGGGTACATCTCTTAGATTAGAGATTACAAAATCCTTTAGAAAGATAGACTATATAAGTCTTTTGTACTCCTAATAGGGTAAGCTATCAAAAGTAGCTATACATTGTAGTTCTAACCGAGCAACCTTTTACTATAGTAGTAAAGGATTGTGGATGTCATACCCAATGCATTTTTTTCCTCTAACCAAGGATTTATGCATGAAAAGAATCATGGTGTTATTGGCTATGATTTCATGCTTTGATTTATCTATTTTATAAAGCTTTTATGCAATGTATTCAGTTCAGTAAATGTTCAGTTTATATGCTAAATGTTTTTGAAGCACCGATTCAACCCTCCCCTCTCAATACTCATACTAAATCAAACAATTGGTATCAGACCTTGGACTCAGGAAATAAGGTTTTAACCACCTAAGAGTAAAATGCCATAACTATGGAAAGTTTTAGGAAAGCTAAGAATATTGAAAGTCTTGAGTTTGAATTGGAAAGTGCACATGAGGTAATTAATGATCTAAGAAGAAAATTGGAAAAATCATTAAGGGTAAGAAAGTGGCTATGTGATTAATTGAAGTCTACACAAGAACATGTTGATGTACTTGAGACAACATCTGAAGGAAGTATAAACGATGAATCATAAATATCTATTAAAGAACTAATCAGAATGGGTGAGATACTTGAATCTAAATGAACAGTTGATGATGCTCCAAGGATGGCATAAGAAGACAAGAGACAAACTAAGGAAAGACTAACTGAAAAATATAATGAGATCATGATAATGACCCGAACTCATTATGCTATGACTGACCAACTAGTAAATGAAAATCAATAGGTAACTAGAAAGGAATTTGAGAATAAAATAATAAAGTCTAAGATTGAAATATTGAATAGAGAATTGAAAGAAAAAAAAGAAGCAAATGAAGTGCTAAAACATAATGAACAAGCATTAAGGATATTGGATGAACAACTTATAAGTCAAAAACAACTGAAATATAAAAATGGACTTGGATTCACTAAAAACAACACCAGCGAGAAAGGAGTGTCCTCTAAAAAACATGAAAACCAAGATACTACTTCCCCACCAAAGATAGATAAGCCTAATTTCCATTACTGTGGGAAACTTGGTCATACAGCCAATTTCTACAGAAGAAAAAAAGGTAAATCACTGAGCATTCCTAAGTTTTATGGTTTCTATTATCATTGTAATAAATATGTACATCAAACATTTGAATGTAGATCAAGAATTTCTAACAGTGCATGGAAGGAAAAATTTAATTGTTACTGCAATACTTGCAAAAGGTATGGTCATAAATTTGAAGATTGTAGGTAACAAAAAAAGGAATGATAAATGGGTATCGAACTGATAGAATACACCAAGAAACCAAAAAGGCACATAAATACCATGGGATTACAACACAAGAATCCCATGTACAACATGTGGGAGAAATGGACATATTGCAGAAAATTTCATGTTGATGCATGCTAGAAACAATAGAAGAGCATGGAGAAGTCCTGGCATGGTATTCTTTCATTTTCATAAGGTAGGTCACCTAGCCAAAGACTATAGGTACCAAGGTAAATCTCCAACCGAGGAAGAGACAACTTACAAATAAATAGTAAATATTGAAGATGTGAAAAAACCATATGAATAAAACATTGAAAAGGAAAACTTTAGATGATGGGACATCATTTGGTACAATCAATGGCACCACAACCTTCGGGTCAGGTGCACCTAACTCCACCTAATCAGTGAAAGGTATGTGTAGGAACTACAAAGATAGATTTCTATCTTAAATTGGTTCCTAGCACTTGTACAAAGATCCATATAAGAATATCAAGATGCATTTGAATATATAGTGTGAATTATGTGTTCCGTGTTTAATCGATAAAAGGGAATTATATTTTGTTTGATCAATAAAATGAAGTAAAGTATAGTGATCAATGAAAAGTAGTCAATGTCATAATTTATTTTCATTATTCTATCCATTGGAAACCCTAAATGATGAAAATTATATAAATAGACTATTTTTTTTATCATTATAACCTAACATTTTCAAAGAGAATTTGAGAGAGTTGTAGAGTCAAATCATCTTCAAGTATCCAATAAATTTTAGAGGTAATTCTAAACTCTAAGCATACTTTAGTATAAATGCATGCTTTTTGGTGTTGAACTAGTTTTGAAACTGAGACTGAGTTATAAAAAATGAAACCCCCATTTCATTCAAGCAATGATATATCTGGAAGAAATGGAACCTACGGTTCAGAACCTAGTTATTTTCGAGAAGGTTGATCTTGTCAAACCTAAGTATAATATTCCACCCATGAAGGACACAAAAATAGACATGATGGGAGCTCTCTCATCTATTCATACAAGGTTTATTTTGATCCAAGATATTCATACTTTTATCCTGTTCAAGATCGAAGAGATATGTGAAGAAAAAATTGATACATCATTCCAAAGATTGTGCATAAATGGGACTGGAGGATGTTCACATTCACTTCGAGACTAAGGGTTTAACACATACCCTACATCTACCAAGATTCTTCAAGATTGAGTGGATAATAATGGTTTTAAGCCAATTACTTGATCAATTCATGTGGATAGATCAACCAGTCAAGATTATAAAGGATGTTTTACACATAGTGATTGGACACCCAATCAGTGACAGACTGAAGGCTAACAAGAAGATAGATAAGAACAAGTTGTGTGTATTGAAAAAATCACAATGGGATGAAAGGGGCCTTAGAATATCAACTTTGGAAGATCCTGAACTAAGGTTTGCATGTAATGTTATATCTTACTAAGTCTTCCAGTCCTCCTGAGTTGATAGTGTACTATGTTGAGCAGTAGACCTTGCATATAAGATTTTTAAGAAAAGTATATAGATTGGTATGTGTGAAATCTTGTTGAAGTGGCTAGATGACAATATGAATATAATATGGAAATACAAGACCAACACACTAAAGTTTGGATCATTACTTGTATGTATATTTTTCTATTTCCAAAACTTCTTTCCATCTGTTGGTAATGTGATATGGAGTGCAAGCAAGCCACTTATGTATTAGATAAATGAATGCATCTTGAGATTAGGACATAATTTTGGCATGGTGCTAAATGATTATTTTTCAAAATTTCAATCAATAATGCATAAAAGATTCAAAATTCTACCTCAATTAGTCGAGAAATATGAAGACACCATATGCTTTGAGGTAGATACAAACAATTGCATTATTAAATTTTTTGAGCCTAGGTTTATATGGTTGTATCCAATGGAATATGAGATAGACATTAACATTGTTTCACAAAAAATTGAAGTCCTCCTAGAAAAATCTATTGATAAAAGAGAAAACTGTTATGGAACTAATGAGGAAGTGAAGGAAAAGATCAAAAAATGTATTTTGATACCCAAAGCTCAAATAAATCAAGCAAAATGATTAATGATTTATCAAATATTATTGGAGTCAATACTAAAGAAGATGATACAAAACCATCTGATGATAATAATAAGAAACCACAAGTGATGAAGGCATCACCAAGCATCAAAGGTACAAGAAGATCAACAGGCTCTTCTGTTACACCAATAGAACAGAAGAAATCTAAGGCAAGGCCAGTGAGAACCAAAAATTATGTAAGAGGTAGGAAAACACCTAACAAACCAAGAAGAAAGTTGAAACTAAAAGTAGATAGTGAGATAGAATTTGAGGATCTCAGTAAATTCAAAGTTGTAAAGAACCAACCCCAAGCACCAAGAAGTCTAGATGACTCTCTTGATACAGTAAAGAAGAATGGAAGATTTGCAGAGATGAAGTATACAAAGTATAATACACAGAGTGATGAAGATAAGCTAAAAATTGAAGATGTAATTATATTTACATTAAAAAATTTTAGATACACACCTATTTAAGTTTTCAATCATCTACCTATTGATTTATATAACAATATTGATGCAAGATGGAAATATACAATGAATGTTGAAAATAAAATGAGGGAAAGATCTCTAGTACTAACTGTACCCGAGTTATCTTTTCTTAAAATAAATGAAACATTAAAGAATTAATCTAAATGATTTCTTGTCAAGGGAAGATCTCTAATGATTATGGTCAGAGACTTGGAAACAATAAATAAATAAACAGATGATAAATGGAGAAAAAAATTTGAAATTGAGGAAACTGAGCCAAGAGAAAAGAATGTAATCGATGATACAACTGATGAAATTGTTAAAGAAGATCAAAGTAAGATTGATCCTATTAATTTAACACTTGAGAATGACGAGATCATTATTGAAGACATCACTGATAAAGATCTAGATGAATATATATCACAAGATGAAGATATCATGGCCACCAAAGAAAAGGAGACAAAATCCATGGACATAAATGATAATGTTACTGATAGAATCATGAATCCATTATTATAACAAATGCAAGATTACTTCAAAATTCAGGAAGGTAATTCTGAAGTTTTGATGGATACAGAGGAGATGACCACTAAAAAAAAGGTGACAAAACAAGAAACAATCAAGGAGCCTAAGGAAACTAAGATCGCCACGAAAAAAAAACATAAAAAACCAAGTCATTTCCCTCTACCAAGATTGCAGGATAGCAACAAGTACATGAAAAGGAGAAGCCCCAAGAGCTAAAAGAAGAGAAAATATATGAGAGACAAGAAGAGAAAGTAGAGGAGAAACAAGAAGAGAAAGAAAAGGAGAAACAAGAAGAGAAAGCATGGGAAAAAGAAAGAAGAGAAACAAGAGGAGAAACAAGAAGAGAAGGACAAGTAGAAACAAGAAAAGATGCAAGAAGAGAAACAAGAAGAGAATAGAGGAGAAGGTAATTCAACCAAAACTACATTTGATGCACTAAAGGCATCATGTTCCCCAAAATTTTCTACTCGTGAGAGTATTTTGGTTGAGAAGAAGAAATCAAAGAAGAGAAAGAAAGTTGACCTGAGTCAACCGATAATAGTACCTAAGTTAGACATCACTACACTTAAACCAAAAGAACTATCTAAATATGGAGATTTACTAATGAAGAAAGTAGCACAAGAAAAATTATTGGAAAAGAAATGAAATACCACTGTGCTAGAAAGTGTTAAGGATATATTACAAGAGATTTTCCCTGAAGTTGATATAAATGAAAAGGGAATTCTAATTAGTCAAGTGGAAGAGATAGTTCAACAAATAAAAGAACCAAGCAAGGACACCACCAAGTATATGATCAAAGTTCATGAGAAGAAAATGGAACACCAAATCATTGAACATATTCTAAATAATGTCGCATTAGATAAGGTATCCCTATCTAAGGTATGCACATATAAAGAGAATAATTTGACTAATATTCTTTTATTCTTTCAAAGATTTTGTTCAATATCACAATTTACTAAGGAAGTCAAAAAGAAAGATGAGTCTGTAGAAAAAGAGTTGACTGAGTAGCTAAAGAATATAACAACCAAGCCTGGATCACTACAAACATATTACACAAGGCTAAAACATTTGATGGGAATGAAGCATGAACTTATAAGAGAAGAGAATAAGATAAGGATGAAACTCCTTGAGATGCAAGCTATTCTGATTCCCCATATTGAATCGATGCAAAATCATTTATAGAAGGCCAAAGATTTGGTCAATACTCTAGATGTTAGTTCCCTATATAGCATGATAGGATTGGTAGCCGATACTGGTGCACAAATTGTTGTGTTACAAGCCTTAAAGGAAACATGGGAGACATCCCTAGTAGATGACTAGAAGCAGTATAAACACATTTTTTATTAGATATATCTAGCAAAGCAAAGTAAGTAATTTTTTGTTTTGGCATATTTTTCAACAAAGGGGGATATATATATATATATAGGAGTAGTGGAGAAGGTAAGATTATCCTCTTATATATATATATATATATACCTAACGCCCCACTAGGGAACCCAAGAGAGATTAACCTAGAACATGATACTAAGTTTGCTGGATAATTTTTCCTAAAGTTTACATAAAGAGACATACATTGATACGAAAGAAAATACCATTTATACACATAACATACACTCACATAGATTACAAAACTCAAGGGTTCCATGACATTAAATTATGTAAAGTAAAACACATATAAACAACATAACAAAAGATTTCATTTGATAGGTATAACAAATACAACTTACAAAACCATAGTTACAAACCTCATGGACAACCATGAATACCTACATAAAATCACATCCACTACACATGTCACAGGGTATGTGGTAATCACTCTAATCTACATAATATACAAGATCCAGATTAGGTATCACATGCGATACTCTAATAAAATATTTACAATAATGAAAGATAAGTACATAATCAGTAATGAAGGAAAATAAAGAGCTCATCTGTATAAGAACCATCAAGCACTAGAACAAGGACATTGAATCTCAATGGGTAAAGAATCACTATCCAATGAAATAATAACAGCTCACATGAAATGCAGCCTTAAAGAATCTGGCACATCAACTAAAATACAACCTAAAAGAGTACAACATCAAATACTAAAAGAAAACAATGCGTGGGTATTACATCCACACCCCCTAGGATTAGGCTTACTCCTGGAAGCCCGTAAACAAGTAGGGATATAAATCCCATAATCTAGCTGCATCCTCCCAAGTCACTGAAGACTCATCATTTGGGTCCCATTGGACCCTTACCTGCTCTATGGTGTGACCTCTAAGGGTCAAACCCAACTGCTCCAGAATGTAAATTGGCTCTAAAGCTAGCTGCCCATCCTCAACCTATAATGCATTCCAATCAAGTACATGCATAATATCAAGAATATATCTCCTAAGAACTGGAACATGGAAAACATCATGAATGCGTGATAGGCTAGGTGGAAAAGCAAGATGGTAAGAAACTGGTCCTATCCTCTCTAGGATCTCAAATGGTCCCACAAAGTGAGGTGCCAACTTCGAACCCTTTCCATAATGAATCAGACCCTTCCATGGGCACACACTCAGGAACACACTATCTCCAACCAGAAACTGTCTATCCACCCTGTGAGCATCTGCATACTTCTTCTGTCTATTTTGTGCAGTAACCAAATGCTCAAGTATCTGCACTACTTGTTGCTCCATGTCTCGAAGCATCTTTGGACCAAGAAGAATACAGTCCTCCAATCTATTCCAGCTTAAAGGTGTATGACAAGGATGACCATACAATGCATGAAAGGATGACATGCCAATGGAACTGTGATATCCATTATTATATGCAAACTCCACTAGATGTAAGTGATGACATGTAACTGCTTGAATGTTTGAAGATGTTAAGTTGATGATCATGCAAGACATTAAACCAGTTAATGTATTGTATTTTGATTGATGTCAACTTGATATAATCTGTATGGTCATGGAAATAATCTCAAAGACTTCAAAGAACCAATGAATCAAAGGCTATGCTATCAGTAATGCATACAAGTCAATTATTCACTAAGTGACTATATACATCGATGGAGTGCACACTGATGGTCAGCGTAAAAGAGAAAAAGTTGCAGTGTTACCCAACAAGCTAATGCACAACATTACCAATGAGAAAATTCATAGTATTGCCTGATGAGAAAAGCACAGAGTAACCTGATAGAAAAGACAAGGACGGTGATGCCAATGACAACTGAAGTCACTTTGATAGAATAGTCAGTTATCACCAATGACTAACTAAAGTGTTGACTGACAGAACAGAGATCTCACAAATGACAAAATGCTTAGTTGTCAAGAGCTATAAATAGACTTAACAGATACTTATCATTTTTTTAATCATCCAGATAAATCTGGAGATAAGTAATTGATTTAAAGTTGATTTATCCAGTTGGCAAGAAGATCTCTTTGAGATAAAACATGAGTTTTCTTTAAATCTATTGGTGAGAATTATGGATCACACCAAGAATCAAGAAAGACAAGAAAATGTAAATCATGTCTATATAGAGACAAAACCAATTAATTATGAAAGGGTGTGTGTGGGGAAAAAGAGAGAAGAGGAAAGATGCTAAATAAAATCTGAAGGAAAAGAAAGTCTTCATTTAGTCCTGACCAACAAGCTGAGGAAAGAGAAAGATTATGCAAACACCGATGAACAGTGAGACAACATCATAGAGAAGAACAGTGTGGAGCAAAGGTATATAATTGATTATATTGATCAGAGAGGTAATGGACTTACAATAGATCTAAAAATCTACAATTGATTTGTATGTATGAAAAGATCATTAGTGTTTCAGTTTAACCATTGAAGCATCAAGTCTCTTAACCGAGAAGGACTTAAAATTCTTTTACAATTGAGATACATCCCAAGGAGTATCAAAAATTTTGATCATAAAAGTAGCATTGGATATGCCCGATACCTATTGACAGGCCAAGTGAGTGTTTGATCAAGGATGGTAGCATTAGATGCTAGATACTAGGTGACAAACTATCTTTTAAATCCTCTAACAAGGTCACACCTAACAGTGTGTTTGTAACCTTTAACAGGGTTGGCTCCTAACAGATCTCACTTCAGAAGAGTGAAAATTTGGGGTACCGGTCCCAGTGGTTTTTCCCTTAACAGGGTTTCAACATTAAAAATCCATGTGTTATGTGTTTATATTTCATTACTTCACTGTTTTACATTTCACATATGCAATTCTAGATTTATCGATACACTCTGCATATTTACTATGTTTTGGTAAATAGTTAACTGCTTATCGATAATCATACAAAAGAGAGATTTATGAAGCAATCCAACAAGTATAAAATAGATATAAGTATTTCAAGGCATTCATCTTGTAGGACAGAGGATAACTAGAGACATAATTTGTGGTTATAAGTTTTAAGGGTTGATTTAAGGATTAATTTTTTAGGCCACTGATTCACCC
>MU227907.1:1178782-1222381 GCA_018584345.1 Thuja plicata
CTGATTCCCCCCCCCCCCCCCCCTCACTCTCAGTTATTACTAACAATTGTTATCAGATCTTGTGTGCTTAGAAGGAAGGTTTAGAGACCTAAGCTAAAGATCAAAAGATGAATAGATGAGATGTTCCCAAGTTGAACAAAGATAATTTTTCTTCATGGCAGAGAAGAATAAGACTCCACTTATCAGGTATTGGAAATGATGTTACTCAATACTTAGATACTGAATATGTGGTTCCCACAGGAGAACCAATAGTTGAAAATTTGAGAGAGAAGCATGAAAACAACTGCATGATAATATAGCTTGCTTCCTCACTCTCTGATGCTAAATTTGAAGATGTCAAAACCTACAAGACTGTAAAGTAGATGTGGGACAAATTGATGCTTGTACATGGTGGTGACAAGAATGTTTTGAGAACCAAGGTAGAAAGCCTTAGAGTGAAGTTTGATGATCTCAAAATGAAAGAAGGTGAAAACATCACACAGTACAACACAAGAATCAAAGAGGTAGTCAATTCTATCCGAGGAGTTGGAGGCGTACTAGAAGAAGATACAGTGGTAAGTAAAATTCTAAGAACCTTACTTCCTACTTATGCTATTAGAGTATCTTTCATTCAAGAAATGAGAGTAGTAGAAAATAGAAATGTTACTCTAGAAATTTTGATTCGAAGACTGATTTCATTTGAGATGAACAATTTTGATAATAGTGTCTTACCAAACATAGAGTCTGCATTCAAAACTTCTATGAGAATAAGTAAATCAAGTCATAAACACACTATAAGAAAAGATAGTGATAGTGAAAGTGAAGAAGAAGATCTTGATGAATTTGAAGCACTTATGGTAAGAAGAATGCAGAGAGGAAAAGGTAAATTACCACTAGTTTGTTTTAATTATAAATATATTGGACACTCTGCTGCAAGATGTCCTAATAGAAGAAAAGATGATAGAAGTAATGATAGATCATTTGAAAAGAAGTCTAACAGAGGTGATTACAGAAGCTACCGACAATCAAAAGAAGAGATTCCCAAGAATACAAGGACAAAGGAAAGAAGGTGACTTACCTAACAAAATGCAAAGATAATGACACTGACACCAAATCTGAGGAAGACATCGAGATGGTGTTTGTGGCAATAAAAGATGATTCAGATGATGATGAAGAAAGGTATGTAGAAATTATACTCATATCTTAAGTTAGTAAAAATTATGTCTGGATCATAGATAGTGTTTGTACTCACCATATGACCAGTGATAAGAAAAATTTTGAGACTTTTGAATACTATAAAGGTGGTTCAGTAAGAATGGGTAATGACACACCTTGTCAAGTTGAAAGTAGAGGAACCATAATGTTGAATAACCTGATAAAATGTGAAAATACTTATTGGGTAAATGGATTGAATTATAATCTATTGATTTTTTCTCAGTTGAATAATTTAGGTCACAGAGTAGAATTTGGAAATAAGAAGGAAAAGATCTTCAATAAATCAGGAAATCTGATTGGTACCGGTGATCAAGCAGCCAAAAGGTAACTTATTCTATCTGAATGATACCGGAACCACTTGTTTGATTGCTACAAACAAAGACATATGGTTGTGGCACAAAATATTGTGTCATGTGAAATTTGAAAACATGATAAAGATTAGAAAAAAGAGAAATTTCAGAGGCTTACTGATGATGACCAAGCCCGACGACATCATGTGTAAGTATTGTCAAAAAGGTAAGATGACAAAGTCTAGTTTCAAAAGAAAAACCCATACATATGATGCCATTCTATAATTATTCCATACTGACCTATGTGGACCTATGAGGAAAAATATTTATTATGGAGATAGATATTTTATTCTCTTTGTTGATGATTACTCTAGAATGATGACATTCATGTTTCTAAAAGATAAATCAGAAGCATTTAAGATGTTTAAATGGTATAAGGAAATGGTTGAGAAACAAAGTGGTAAAGAATTAAAATGCTTAAGATCAGATAGAGGAGGGGAATTTATTTCAAATGAATTCACTAACTTTTTTAATGAGCATAGAAACAGAAGACAAGTCTCTGCACCAAGAACACCACAGAAAAATGGAATTGTTGAAAGAAGGAACAGATCCATAGTTGATTGTGCAAGGACACTGATGATAGAGAAAGGAATCACACAAATATTCTAGAGAGAAGCTGTCAGTACTGCTATTTACACATTGAACAGAGTACAATTGAAAAAAGACACCAAAAAGATACCTTATGAGCTTTGGTATGGATATACACCCAATGTAAGTTATTTCAAAATTTTTGGCACTCAATGTTATATCTTAAAAGATGATAGAAATGGAAAAATTGACTCCAAGAGTGATGAAGAAATCTTTCTAGGGTATTCTACCAAGAGCAAGGCTTATAAATGTCTAAATAAGGCCTCTAAAAAAATTGTTGAAAGTGCAAATGTAAAGATAGATGAATTTATAGAGAAGAATGAAAAGTAAAGCACTAAAGAACTAGGGGACTACAACAGGTTTTCTTAAAATTAGGAACCTGATACTCCACCTGACCAACAATGTAGAGCTCCTGAGAAACAGATCATTTCACCCGAGCATCAGACTGTAAATATCGACGATTAGAATATTGCTCAAGATGATGCACAAAGTGATGGAGAACAGAATGAAGAAAAAAATGATGATCAATTGTATAGACAAAGAGATGAACCTATACTTGCAAGATATGTCAGAAGGAACCATCCATAGAACCAAATCATAGTAGATAAGAAGGTTGGTATGATAACTAGAAGTAAGTTTCTAAATACAAGATGTCATATTTGTGATTATGATCCCAAATCTGTCAATGCTACACTAGATAATGATGAATGGATAAGTGCTATGAATGAGGAGATTGACCGGATTGATAAAAACAAGACATGGACACTTGTACCAAGACCAGATGACAAGAATGTCATCAGTACAAAATGGATATTCAAGAATAAGTTGATTGAGAATGGAGAAGTCACTAGAAATAAAGCAAGACTAGTATGCAAGGGGTATGCACAAGAAGAAGGGATTGACTATGGAGATACCTTTGCACCCATTGCTAGGCTAGAAGGAGTAAGAATATTACTTTCTTATGTTGCATGTAAAGGATTCAAGGTATATCAAATGGATATCAAGTCTGCATTCCTAAATGAATACTTGAAGAAGAGGTATACATTGAACAACCAGAAGGGTTTGTTGATCCAGACATTAGGGACATGGTATGTAGACTACACAAAGCCCTATATGGATTGAAACAAGCACCCGGAGCTTGGTATGAAAGAATTCATTCCTATCTTATGAGTATTAGATTTGTAAGGACTAGTGAAAATAGTAATCTTTATTTGAAGGAAGATACTGATGCTAACATTTTGATCGCTGAGATATTTGTTGATGACATCATATTTGGAGGCAATGATATTCTATGCAACTCATTTGCAAATGAAATGAGTAAAGAGTTTGAGATGTCTATGTTTGGAGAGATCAATTTCTTTCTTGGTCTACAGATCATGCAACAAGATGAAGGTATTTTCATTACACAATCCAAGTACATCAAAGAAGTACTAAAAATATTCAAGATGGAAGAATCCAAACCAATTGGAACACCGATGGAAACTAGATGTAAGATGACAAAGGAGGACAAGTCATCAGAGGTAAATCAGACTTTGTATAGATCAATGATTGGAAAAATCATGTATGTTGTACACACTAGACCAGATATTGCACATGCAATAGGAATAGTTGCAATATTTTCTACTAATCCCAGAGAATCAAATATAACTGTTGTGAAAAGAATTCTAAGATATTTGAAGAATACCAAGGAATATAGATTATGGTATAGAAGAGAAGGAAAATTTGAACTTAAGATCTTTACTGACGTTGTTTGGGCTAGAAATATTGATGACCAGAAGAGCACAATTGGAGGAGCATTCTTTATGGGTGACAGACTTGTCACATAGATCAGCATGAAGCAAGGATGCATCTCTCAATCAACTGCAGAGGCAGATTATATTGATGCTACTGCAAACTACTCAAATATTGCATGGATCAAATAGTTATTGTAATGTATGCATATGACAATTCTTGAACCAGTAGTTATCTACTGTGATAATACAAGTGCAATAAACATTTCCAAGAATCCATTCATGCATGCTAACACAAAGCATATTGCCATCAAGTATCATTATTTGAGAGAAAAATTTTAGGCAAAGGAGGTGATACTTGAGTATGTGCAATCAAAGGAATAATTGGCCAATATCTTCACCAAGCCACTACCCAAGGATGAATTTGAATACTTGAGAAAGAGACTAGGGGTCAGACCATTGTCTACTAGTTAGTAAGCTGACTAGATGGATGCATCAGCCTATATATTATCAGAATATCATTCATGTTGATGCAAGCAAAGAGATGGAATTCAAAGATACATCTATACACAACAAGGTATTTATCTACTCCGAGCACCAGAGTTATTACCGATGGATTGGAAAATTTAAGGAATATATTATGAATAGAAATGATCCGTTTGACATTACTGTCAAATATTTGTTTGAAAAGATATTTGTTTGGAATTTCTATCAAAGGGAGAGAGATATCTCATTATTATACTGATAAAAAGAGAGATTATAATCCATTATCAACTCAAGGAGAGATTATATCCATCAAAGTATCCAAAGGGAGAGATGTAACAAGAAAGGGAGAGTACACACAAAGAAAGAGAATTGCTAACAAAAGACATCACAAGAAAGGAGAACAGTCAAAGGGAGAGAGTTTGACATAGAAGGAGAACACATCACATCAGAGAAAGAAATATTCTACATCTATCCAATGAAGGGATTGAAGACAGACAGAAAGCTACATGAATCAAATCAAAGCTATTTGAGCTTACCAAAAGTCAGACATTTGTAATAGTTACATTACAAAATCTTGATGAAATAGTATATTTCATATTGTATTAGTAATAGATAGTATGATAATGTAGTATGTTTCCATCAATGCCAAAGGGAGAGATTGATGACATGTAACTGCTTGAATGTTTGAAGATGTTAAGTTGATGATCATGCAAAACATAAAATTAGTTAATGTATTGTATTGTCATTGATGTCAACTTGATATAATTTGTATGGTCATGGAAATACTGATAAAGACTTCAAAGAACCAATGAATCAAAGGCTATGCTATCAATAATGCATACAAGTCAAGTATTCACTAAGTGACTATTTACACCGACGAAGTGCACGCCAATGATCAGAGTAAAAGAGAAAAAGTCATAGTGTTACCCGATGAGCTAATGCACAGCATTACCGATGTGTAAAGCATAGATTAATCTGATGGAAAAGACAAGGATGGAGATCCTGATGACAAATGAAGTCACACTAATGTAATAGTCAGTTATCATCGATGACTAATTGAAGTGTTGACCGACAGAACAGGGAGTTCAAAAAAGACAAAATGCTTAGTTGTGAAGAGCTATAAATAGACTTAATGGATGCTTACCATTGTTTTAATCATCCAGATAAAGTTGGAGATAAGTAATTGATTTAAAGCTAATTTATCCAGTTGGCAAGAAGATCTCTTTGAGATAAAATAGGAATTTTCTTTAAATCTATTGGCGAGAATTGTGGATCACGCCAAGAATCAAGAAAGACAAGAAAATGTAAATCATGTCTTTATAGAGACAAACCCAATTCATTATGAATGGGTGTGTGTGGGGAAAAAGAGAGAAGAGGAAAGATGCTAAAGAAAATCTGAAGGAGAAGAAAGTCTTCATTCAGTCTTGATCAACAAGCTAAGGAAAGAGAAAGATTCTATAGACACCGACAAATAGTGAGACAACATCACAAAGAAGAACAGTGTGGAGAAAAGGTATAGAATTGATTATATTGATCAGAGAGGTAATGGACTTACAATAGATATGAAAATCTGAAATTGAGTTGTATGTATGAATAGATCATTAGTGTTTCAGTTTAACCATTGAAGCATCAACTCTCTTAACCAAGTAGGACTTAAAAGTCTTTTACAATTGAGATACTTCCCAAGGAGTATCAAAAATTTTTATCATAAAAGTAGCATTGGATATGTCTGATACTTATTGACAGGCCAAGTGAGTGTTTGATCAAGAATGGTTGCATTAGATGCCAGATACTAGGTGAAAAACTATCTTTTAAATCATTTAACAAGGTCACACCGAACAGTGTGTTTGTAACCTTTAACAGGGTTCGCTCCTAACAGAGCTCACTTCAGAAGAGTGAAAATTTGGGGTACCGGTCCCAGTAGTTTTTCCCTTAATAGGGTTTCCATGTGTTATGTGTTTATGTTTCATTACTTCACTATTTTACATTTCACATATGCAATTCTAGATTTATCGGTACACTCTACATATTTACTGTGTTTTGGTAAATAGTTAACTACTTATCGGTAATCATACAGAAGAGATATTTACAAAGCAATCTGATAAGTAGAAAATTGATATAAGTATTTCAAGGCATTCATCTTGTAGGACAAAGGATAACTAGAGATATAATTTGTGGTTATAAGTTTTAAGGTTTGATTCAAGGATTAATTTTTGAGGCCACTGATTCACCCCCCCCCCTTCTTAGTTATTTCTAACAGCAAGTAGTCCTCCCAATGATTTTGTCTATCCATGACATACATTCTCAACATATCCTCAAGAACTTGGTTCACCCGCTCTATCTTTCCATCAGTCTCAGGATGGTATGTTGAACTAAAATTAATCTGAGCACCAAGATCGTGTTGTAATGATGTCCAAAATGCTGAGGTAAATATAGGATCTCAATTTGATATAATCTAGTGAGGAATGCCATGTAGTCTCATGATATCCTACATGAAGACTCTGGCTACAAAATTTGCTATATAAGATGATCTCATAGGGGATAAATGAGCCACCTTGGTCAACTCATCAACAATCACCATGATAGCATCATGTCTGTGAGGATTCAAAGGCAATCCAACAATGAAATCCATAGAAATGATATCCCACTTCCAAGATGAAATGAGATTCGGTTGTAAAAGCCTCGTTGGATGTTGATGTTTTGCCTTAACCCTCTAACACTCTAAGCATCTAGCCACAAAGTCTACAATATCATGTTTCATACTATTCCAATGGTAGAGCTATCAAAGAGCTGTGTGCATCTTCTTGACACTAGGATGTGTCGAATAGGGTGCACAATGAGCCTTGGATAATACTAATGTATGCAAATCATCCAATGGTGGTACATAGATCTGTATTGTATGACACAATAGACCATCCGACTCCAAAACATAACCTAAGAATCTACCCTCCAATGGTCTCCCTGACTCAATCTCTTCCATCACCTCCTAGTACAAGGTATCTCTAGGAAGTGATTAGAGAATCCTACTCCTCAATTCAACACTAAGAGTCAATGATAGAATAGCCTATTGCTTGCGACTCAATGCATCTGCAACTACATTTTCCTTTCCCTGAATATACTTTATCTCAAATTTGTATTCTCAAAGGAACTTCATCCACTTTCTTTGTCTAGCATTTAGATTAGGCTGAGTAAAGATGTACTAAATACTGCAATGATCACTATGAATCTCAAATTGGTGGCCCAATAAAAAGTGTCTCCATTGAACCAATGCATGGAAAATTGCAGCCAACTAAAGATCATGTGTAGGATAATTAAGCTCATGATCCTTGAGTTTGTGAGACTCATACACAATCACTCATCCATCCTACATAAGGACTACTCCAATCCCCTCTAATGAAGCATCAACATACACCACAAACTCTCCCACTAGATTAGGTACATCTAGGATAGGTGCATTAGTCAAACACCCCTTAAGGCTCTGAAAATCCTCCTTATACTTTTGTGTCCAAACAAATTTCTTCCCTTTCTACTGAAGAGAAGTGATAGGATGTGCAACTCTAGATAATTTATTCATGAACTTGCAGTAATATCCCACAAGACCCATGAATCTATGTACCTCAGACACATTAATGGGTGCTGGCCATTCCACAATAGCCTGAATCTTCAAAGGATCTACTGAGATACCTTCTCCAAAAATAACATGACCAAGATACTAAACCTCCAACTGGAAGAAATCACACTTAACTGAATTGGTATAAAGTTGATTATTTCTCAAGCACTACAAAACCTATCAAAGATGCTATTTATGCTCCTCCATGGCTCTAGAATAAATCAATATGTCATCCAAGAAGACAAGCACAAAGTGATATAGGTATTCATGAAATACTCCATTCATCAAGAACATGAATACCGATGGAGCATTCGTCAAGCCAAAAGGAACCACTATAAACTCATAGTGTCCATATTGTGTATGAAATGTAGTCTTGTGGATATCTACATCCTCGATTTGTAACTGGTGGTATCCTGATTTAATATCAATCTTAGAGAACACCTTGGATCCCTTAATCTGATCAAATAGGTCATCAATGCATGGCAATGGATACATGTTCTTGATTGTTACCATGTTCAACTATTTATAGTCAATGCACAAGTGTAATGATCCATCCTTCTTCTTGACAAAGAGGAAAGGTGCTCCCCAAGGAGAAACACTAGTGAAAATGCTCCCCTTTTCCAACAACTCCTCTAACTGCAGCTTCAACTCATGAGTAGTCATCTGATATGGAGCTCTAGAAATAGGATTTCCTCCTAGCACGAGCTCAATGTGAAATTCTATGTCACTAGGAAATACATCAATGAACTCCTATAAAATAGGATGATCTAGTGTCTTGACTTCTCTCTCCACTTCATATATCTCATACATAGATACTTGAAAAATCTAACAACCCCTTTGCATACATCACTTTAGTTGCATAGTGGATATCATACAAAGGGATATGGGTCATGGAATTCCCATAATCTGACAATCCTTACCATCATCATCCTTGCACTAGATGGTCTTCCATCTATAATCAATATTAGCTCCATGAGCTCCAAACCAATCCATTCCCAAGACAACCCCATATGATCCCAAAGGAATCACATGAAGGTCAACGGAGGTAATGAAATTCCCTAAGTTTATGTCATAATTATGAACCAAGGAATTTGTGGCTACCTTAGCCCCTAAATCTAACTCCACTTGCCAACCTATAGCTTTCTTTTCAGTCACTAGCCCATAATTATCAACAAGGAAAGGAGATATAAATGAATCGGTAGCTCCTGAATCAAAAAAAATAGATATAGATGTACCTCAAATAGTACCTGAGGTCTCTATGACTGTCCCCTGATGCTCTTCCTGTCGGTGATCCAAGGATGAAAATACTCTGTGTGATCCCCCTCCTAGTGTAGACTCTAAGACTGTTGGCCTCTGTGTGGAGTACCGAGGTTCCCTCTGAGGATAATTAACTGCAATGTAGCCAAACTAACCACAAGTGAAACATCCTGTCCCTCTGATATTGCCTCTCCCAATGGAGGGCGCACTCAAATTTTGGACACTCCCTTTGCTCGCACTAGGTTGTGCACTCTGTGCTGGATGGTTGGACTGATTACACCTAAAGTGCTATCCACTCTGGATGTTCTTACCACTCTGGGTAGGAGGTGCAACCTTCTGCTGTTGCTACCGATTCTAAATTTGATTCTGGTTACCTCTGTAATAGTTGGATGACTTCTTGAAGTTCCCAATGCCCTACGACTGGTTACCTCTATAGCGTAATCCAGATGCTCTTCCAGTCTGACCACCATGTCAACCTCCATGACCTAAGGCCAAGTTATCCTCTTCAATAGTGGTCTTGATGACCACAGCTCGTACGATCATAGGCTCAAAGATATTTACTTCCCCCATGATGCAAGCAATAAGCCCTCACACAAAGTGTTGAATCATAAGTGCATAGTCCTAACTATATCCTGCATATTGTTTGAGCTCAAAAAATTGACAGTCATACTCCTCAACGGTCAAAGTCATCTTCCTCAAGTTATGGAACTCATCAACCCGCTGTTGTCTCCACTGATGAGAAATGAATCTCTCCATGAGGATTGTAACTATGGTTTTCTAACTTGTATTTGTTATACCTATTCAAATGGAATCTTTTGTTATGTTGTTTAGTTGTGTTTTACTTTACGTAATTCAATGTCATGGAACCCTTGAGTCTTGTAATCTATGTGAGTGTATATTATGTGCATAAATGGTATTTGCTTCTGCATCAATGTATGTCTCTTTATGTAAACTTTAGGAAAAAAAATTATTCAGCAAACTTCGTATCATGTTCTAGGTTAATCTCTCTTGGGTTCCCTGGTGAGATGTTACAATATATATATATATAAGAGGAGATATATTACATAGGAATTATTATCAAAGGGGGGGTTAAAAAAAATTGATGACTTTCAGTTTTTGTCAAACATGCCAAACTAAATCCAAAGGGGGAGATTGATACTCCTAAGATTTATTTTTTTGTCATTATTATTTTTCAAATTCATATTGACTAAGTCAGTTGGTGAAAGGAGGAGACATAAGAGTCATGTGGTAAAGAGAAAAGCAAGATAGTCAGGAAAGCAAAGAGAGCTAATCACCGAGCAGAGGCAAGCACCAAGAAGTGCATGATAGTTACTAAGCCAAGTGTTCATGTTACTGAGTCATGAGGTTAGTTACTGAGCAATAAATAATTATTAAAAACACAGATCAGATCAAACTTTAATGCAAAGCCACAGTAATCAGATAGATTCTAAAGATGAAGAAGAAGTTAGTTACAAGATCTACGATCAAGAAAATTCAAGGTAATAATCTATGGTAAAGATTAAGTGACAAAAGTAATGATGTTTTTTATTATAGGTAAAAATAGGTTTTGAAGTGACCCAAAACCCTTTACAACATGAAGCTACAAAATATGAGCATGAAAAGAATTTTAAAAAATAAAAATAAAAAAATAGGAATGAATAACCCAAAATGGGACATCAAGAATAGCCAAAAAAGAGATCAGAACACTCATAAAAAAGACATCATCCAGCCAAAACACCAAATCAAACCCCAGCATGCATAATTTCATCATTTTCCTTCAGGGTATCCTCCATCTTATCCTATATTTTTTTCATCCTCCCAATGATGGTCTTCAGCTCATCCACATTTTTCTTAGTAGTGGGGGATTTTTTCTTACTGCTAGCCCTTGTTCTAGTACCTAGCCTTCCACTAGCCTCTAGAGAATCATCCCTGTGTTCAGCACCCTCAGCCAAACCATTCTCCAGCATATTCACCAAATTTTTAAGGTTGGAGCTGAAAACCTTCATGTGTCTTTGGTGTGTTAAAGGATATATAAAATGGTACCCTCCAGCTTATCCATCTTGTGATTCATGGAATTCAGGGTATTATTCATGCTCTATGAAGAAGTCTTATCATCCTCATTGCTTCATTTTTCCATCTACTCCTAGATTTTAATGTTTGTATCCTCTAATTTTCTAAACTTTAGGTTCAAAATTTTTATCTCTTGAAAGAACCACTTCTTGAACTTAAAGGAATACAAGGCCTCTACCTTGGCAGTTTGGAGAGCCCCAATATTTATTTCTTTCTTGTCATTAAAATCATTAAAGATGAGTCTAATAGAAGACTCTCTTACCCATTTGTCACTTATATATTCAGTCTCCTCCTTAATGTTTCCTAATTATCCTAAGAAATAGGGACATTGTGCTTGATACCTGCAACAAATTTGTCCAAGGTAGGCACCTCCTCAAGTTTTTTGCTCTCCTTTCTATCCAAGGTCTCCAACTGGAAAAAGTAATGATGTTACCGACAAGAAAAGTTCAAGTTCTGAGGTAATGGTTACATTGTTCACCGAGTACCAAATACATTGAATATAATCATAAGGATGATTTTATGGTAGAGATTAAAAGAAGGAAAGCCTAATCAATAAGATTAAGAGGCAAAATATTGTCTATATAAAGGATGAATTCGAATGGGAAAGATTCATTGTTGTTGATTTAAATAAAAGTTGAACTATGAAGAGCAGCACCGAGTACAGAGAAGTTACAACAGAACAATGAATTTGAATGAGTTTGATGTTACTGAGTGCAATATGAGGCAAATAAATCATTGAGCATAGAGAGTCTGAATAGCATGTGTTGATTATTTTTTACAGACATTTTGCATCAAGTTTTATAGTGTGAAGAAGTGTGTAAATCCCATTATTGGGTAGGCCCTAATAGGTCTCATTTTTTAAATCCTTTAATAGGGTAAATCTCTTAGATTAGAGATTGTAAAATCCTTTAGCAAGGTAGACTTTAGAAGTCTGTTTGTACTCCTGAGAGGGTGAGATATTAGAAGTAGCTAAACATTGTAGCTCTAATCGAGCAACTTTTTTTACTGGAGTATTGAAGGATTGTGGGTGTCATCCCCACCACATTTTTTTCCTCTAACCATAGATTTATACATGACCAAAAATCATGGTGTTATGGGCTATGATTTCATGCTTTGATTTATCTATTTCATAATGCTTATCTGGAATGTATTCAGTTTGATAAATGTTCAGTTTATATGCTAAAAGTTTTTGAAGCGTTGATTCACCCCTCCCCTCTCTGTACTTAAATTTCCATACTAGATCCAACACACTCTTCCTCTCCACATCAAGGAAATTATTCATCTTCCTACTATAAGGGAAATTCAAATATAGAGGAGAGGCCAAGTTTTTCTTATTGCAAGAAAAATTATCGTGATGAGCATCATTTTCACACTAAGTAGATTGATGAGTTGAAGAATATTATAAAGAGAAACAACATTGATTTTCCAAATGCCTACAAAGAGAAGGATTCATCACTTTCCACTTCATCATATTCAAAAGGAAAATGGAAATAATTATTGGCAACTACAATTTCTTTACAGGAATGGATGCTTGAATCTGGTGCCACTCAACACATGTGTTCTTCAAAGGAGTTGTTTTCTTAATTGGAGCTATTTAAGGCACCCCACATTCTCCTAGGAAATGAAACTCAAGTGGAAGTTGAAGGTAAATTTTTGGTAGCCAAGGATGATGATCATTTTATAATATTCTATATGTTTGTAACTTGAGCACCAATCTACTTTCAATTTACCAAATCACTCACTATGGAGACAAAATAAAAGTTGAGTGTCTACCTGATTTAGTTGTGGTAAAATAACTTAAGGATGATATCTTGGTTGTAGTGAGAAAATAAAATCACAACACAAGGCTTTACTAATTCTCCCTCTTGTATCCAATTCTCCATCTAATACCTTTCCTAGTCACTCAAATTTAGAAATAAATTTGTGGCATGAGTGGTTTAGAAATCTCAATTACTATTATCTTCAGCAAATTAGCTCCAAGAATATAGTCACATGTCAACCTCCTATCATCTTTTCAGATGGTGTATGTTCAGGTTTTTCTAAGGGAAAGAATATAGAAGATAAGTTTGACAAAGGAAATTCATGGAGAGATTGATAAGTTCTTCAACTAGTTCATAGTGATGTACCAGGCTCATTTCCAATGCCATAATTTAGAAAGTCTCTTTATGTCCTAAATTTCATTGATCACTTTTCTTGCTTCACATGGGTCTACTTTCTTGGTCACAAGAATCAAATGTTTAATATATTTCTATCCTTCAAGGCTCTTGTTGAGAAGCAATCAAGGAAAAAATTAATATTCTTTGCATAGACAATATAAATGAATATGTTAAATATAGACTTGACAAATTTTGTACACTTGAGGGAGTTGATCTTCAGCACTTGGTCGCATACATTCCACACCAAAATGGTGTTGTAGAGAGAGAGAAAAGAACCCTTAAGGAGATGTAAATTTGCATGCTTCATGCTAAGTCTCTTGGCTTATATTTTTGGGAAAAATCTATAATTTGTGCCACACACATTCAAAATTGGGATCCTTGTAAAGCCTTGAAGGGAATAACTCATTTTGAGGATTGTGTAGAAAACCAATTGTGAGACACCAGAGATTTTGGTTGTAGAACTTCGGCATTCATACCTCCAAATAAATGAAAGGCATTGGAACCTCAAGGTAAGCCTTGAATATTTTTTGGATATCCTTAAGGTGTTAAGGAATATAGACTTATGGATCCTAAGAGGTGTGAGATATTTATTGAGATGAGTGTTCACTTTTAGGAAAGCTCTCCTAGCTTGTCCTCTACTCTTCTTCCTTCATTCATTTTGGAGATTTATGTTAGTGACTTGGATAATGATTCCACCTCAACTCTAACTTGCAGGTCTACACCTTCACAAGGTCCTCTTACAATTTAGAATACTCCTTCCACATCATCCACTAGACCTCTTTGGTCATGGAAAAATCTTTATTCAATAAGTTCACTTTTGGGAGATCTTTCAGGCACTCTAAGGACATAGTAACTATATAAGTCACTACCACATGATTTTATTTCTACATCTTCAGCTCCCTATGATTTAGTGCAGTAGGATATACCTTGTCTTCTAGTTATGGCTTCATGGGATAAATAGGTGATAGATATTTCAAGTTTTTTTCTAGAGTCCTACATCATATATTTGGAAGACATTATTGATTACATTCATCTTCTCTTTGATGAAGATAATCCTTCTTTATTTGTTACAAGGGAACACTTGACCCTCTTGTCCATTATCCACATGATAATTTTTTTGAGTTTGATGTGATTGTGGATCCTTATGTGTAGAAATTGGAGGAGGTCTATTTATCTTCAGATGAGAAATTTGGGTCTTTGGATCATGTTCTACATTCATCCCCATTAGATGCTAACTTTTATTTTTTATCAGTTTTAGAAGGGGAAGCCTTTAGCATCAACATGGGAACACTTGAGAAGCTTTCAGAGACTCCATATAGATTTCTTCCAGGATCCATCCTTTTAGATTGGGGAGCCATATTTCAGACACCTTTGGATTTTTTCTTCCTAAGTGGGGGAACATTATTTGGTGATCATGGAGAAGCTACTTCATCCATCTTAGAGAATCTACCATTGGTGTACATTCTACATTGAGGGGGTGCTACTTGGTCTCTCTTCTCCTCTCTTAGGAGGGGATTTTTTCTCACATAGGCTTTTGTCCTCATTCATATTTAAGAGTTATTTTATGTATTCATCTCTCTTTTGGGGGGATTTCCCCACTAATTTTTCTCCCTTTCTCCACTTTATGAGAGATTGTATTGTATATTAAATTTCATATTGTACATGGTTACCTAACATTTCCTAGTAGCTATGACCCATTTTGTATTGTGAGCTTAAGTTAATTCCCCTAAGTTGCACTTAAGGAGGGGTGTTAGTGTTATTAAATATTCACTAGATACACTTTACTTAATATTGCTTAGGATAATGCCTACATAGTAGTTTTCATTTGAGACACTCGAGAGTTTTCACCTTTATTTTTAACATGGTGTAGGAGAAATTCTACTTTATATGGTGATATTTTTTATCACATTTCCACTTTATGTGTTGTCTCCACCTTTAGTGTAATTATCACTTATTATCCTCACATTTTTGCACATACTTTATTTCACAATGGAGGATGATCCACCTTTGGTGGACATGTACTTCCAAATTATGTAGGTGATAAGTTATCTTCTCCTTATCATGGTCTCTTGTAGCCTTTCCTATTTAAGCGAGCACTTCTACATTGTACTCATCCATTATAAATTGATTATCTACTATAGTTTGGTTATTTCATATTGATGAGAATTTAGTTTATTCCGGTCTATCTTGCCTCTCTTTTTATTGTGCTATTCATTTTCCTCTAGATGTTGGGTTTTTTCTATATGAAAATTCTTACATTTTTAAATTTTAAATAAGGTAACTCATGTTGGTTGAACTCAATTGTTTCCCTTGGTTGAATAAAAAAAATTTATAAAGTTTATTAGATTTTAGATAAAGTATCATGAATTTTTAGAATAAGGTCATAGTCCTTACCAACATGTTGGAAAGAATGAGAATGAAAAGGATTTTTGTTATGTGTGTAAGATACTATGTTATGTTTTTGAGTGAATTATTTGGAAAAAGTGTAAGGAATTTTTGTTCTTCCTTTAACATTAAAGGAATTTAATTTATTGGTTTCTTTTTTTCTCAATATTTTGTCCCTATAAGGGAGAGTATCAAGGAAATGGATAATGATATCATATTCTTCTTTCATAGTATCCTTATGAGTAGGACACACTTTAGGAGAGAAAATAAGAATGTCCATTAGTGTTTCATATCTAGAAGAGAGATCATGTAATTGGAATTAAGGTAAGGTGACACTAAGAAAAGGTGTTTATCATATCCTCCTCTTTGTCCAAAATATCCTCATGGGGGGAACATTTTAGGGAAGGATGAAAATTCATTGAAATAACTAGAAGGTAGAGAATTGTCAATATCTTCTATCACAATATCATCCTCTTTAAACAAAGTACCCTCATGGGGGAGGTACATTTTAAGAGAATAATCAACACCATCCTCCAATGGTTCATCCCAAAGAGGGAGATCATTGAGAGAAGTTTTATCTTCTTGCACAAAAAATGTCCTCATGAATAGGAGGATCTTTAGGAGAGGGATTAAGTGGTAAAAGGGAGGCTATGAAACTATCACCTGTATGAAATATATGTTTTATGATAGTAATATGTTTAAAAAAATTAAAACATATGCTAAATCTATATGAAACAATATTGAAATTTTATGCCCTCTTTTTTTTATTAGTGCCAATGCATAAATAATTAATGAAAAGAGATATATATACAATAAAAACAAAAACACAAATAAAATGATTACTATTATGATGCATACAAATTATACCCAAATTAGAAATAGGGTGAAAGGTTTCAGACTCACCAAAATGTAATATAAAAATGATTTTGGTGATGGACCTAACTCTTTGGTCACATTCGGAAGGAAGGTGACCCACTAGGATCAAGAATGCCCAAGAGCTAAATGGGTCCAATTATCCTTCATTTATGTGGAAGATTATGGATATAAAATTGGAAAAAAAGGATAATGGATGCAAGATCTAGAAAAAGGTAAGCAAGAAGGTTTACTTTGAGTAAACATAAAATAACAAAAATTAGTCAAATAGATTCTTCTATCATAAACAAAACACAGAGCTAGTCACTGACCTACAAATTCAATTTGAAGTAGAACTAGAGGGACCAAGTTGTGTGGGGAAATTTTTTCTAAGACAAGTCATATGGCACAAGTATGTCTTGGAAATTTTGCCTATTTTGGGTCTTAGATTATAGGAAAGCTCTTGTACTATCTAGATTTGGTCATAGAATTAGATCCACATGTTATTGCACACATAAAAGAGAGATATTGTTTTGTAGAGAGGGGTTTACCTCAGTCAAACCCCGATTGAGAAACCAACCATGAAATTGAAATGAAATGTGCATGAAAGAAAAGTGTACTAATGTAAAGTATAAGCTAGATATAAAAAATGCAGTATCTCATACCTTGATAATGCAATTCTTATTTGAATGTAATCACAAGTGTTTATAAAATATGTTGATTCCAAAAAAAACCCAAAAGGATATCATGAAATACATGCCTTGCATAATGAATATTTTATTTTTCCACAATGCTTGATGGAGAGAAGGAAAATGACTTGGAGACTTGAATACTTGGATTCTTGAAATGCTTGTGAAAGAATTATTATGGCTTGATATTATTCATTTATGGTTATATCCTCTACTTGGCCTTCAATGAGAGAGATAATCTTACTTCCATAGAGAAGATTGATTTGTAAATGCCTTGGGTTGCTTTAAATCTTCCTTAGAATGCTTGAGATGAAAAATTGTAGGAGAGGGCTTGAGAACCTATGATATTCTCCTCAAATGTGGAGAGATGTGTTCCTTATATAACTTTCTCAAGTATTTTCAAGGCTCAAAAATTAAAGAGGGACAATGGGGATTTCGATTTTCCACTTAACATATGAGATCTACCCACGATTTAAATTTTAAGGAAAATGGGGTGAACCAAATCAGTTTTGGCAACTTGGTCCCACCAAAAGACCTTAAAATTTGGTGGAGATGTCCTAAATTGAATGGGGATGCCAAAACAGTAAGTAAAATTGGGGCTATAATACCAAAAAATAATGTTGGGGCCCATACATGATAAAATGGGGCTAGGCTAAATGAAAATTACATAGTGATGCAATTTTAGGATGGTACAAATTCCATCTCTTTATTTTAGTTTTTGCATCCAAGGAAAACCAATTTACAAAATCTCCTTCGAAGGATCTAATTTTTAGAAGCATAATTCCATCATTAACAATCATTTAATGTTTCCTACTCTTTTCCAAAATCAATTAGGGATAGTGGTTGTATACTCTCACTTTAGGATCACTCGATAAGTTGTTTCTACTTAAGCCTAGAAACGTCACCTAAGGTGCCAATAGATAGACAATGTAGGTATTAATTTAGAGTTCATGATCATTTTGTACCCTCATCATTAGGTAAAGCATGTTATAACTTATGATCCTACCCCAATAGTTGTGTTCTTCCTAGTTACAATAGTTTTGATGAATGGGAACATCCACGGATGAAACTCCTTCGCATTTGATGGTCCAACTAATCTTCTTTAAAGAGTGACCAATTCCCTTGCATCCATATACAATAAGCTCTAGTAAACTATTTTTTAGCTTTTCTAGTTGTTTCCCTTTTTTGGGTCTATCTAAGAAATAACATTTCATGCATCTCATGGGGTCTTCATAACTGTTGTAGTATTTCTCCTTGAAAGGCACATACACCTTGGAATATTCATCATTAGGACCTAGATACCAAAACCCTCCCAATTGAAACTAATGTCATACTATGGGATATCTGATAATCCTAAAGGATCATATTTTGTCATTAGTATACAAGGAAACAGTTTTTGGACTTTCGGTAACATGATCATCAAGTGACAGCAAACAGAGGTCATTGAAGCAAACAAGTGTAGAGATCACCAAAAGTGTATTACCACAATGATCACCAATGGAAAATTTACAATGTAAACCGACAATGTAGTTCGCAGAGTAACCCGACAGATAGTTTACAGAGTAAACCAAAAACACAATTCAAAAAGGAACCCAAAAGAAGTATGTCTATAGAGACATCACCGAGCACCAGTCTACCAAGAGATAGTTTTATTTCTGATAAATGTGGATCAGAGTTACACGTCAAATAAAACACTTGAGTTTTATATTTAGCTTTATGCTTACCTTTAAAACCATTTCTTGAGAGACAATTAAATCATATGTAATTGTTTTAATCAGTCTAACTGATTGTAAACATGCAAACTAGGAGATCAATGTCAATTTGTAAACCTTTGATCATAGAGTTTTTTTTGTAAAGCGTGAAACCTAAATAGGTAAATACATTGTATAAATAGATGTAGTAATCAATCAAAACATGATGATTGTAGATGCAACAGACATCTATGGATTAGACTAAGAGTTTCATGCAGAAGGACAGAAAAGATAGAATTCAGTTATGAAGAACAAGATTCAAGGCTACCAAGCAGAACAAAGGTATTAATCAATCACTATAGGTGATACATGTACAATGTGAACTTAAAGGATCTTTATTCATCAATTCAAGATTGCACACTATCAGGTCAACAAGTATTTTTGACTACTCTCTAACAATTGTAGAAAATAGAAGAAATTCTTTAAGAAGGTGGACTTAATAGTATTTATATAAATCTCTTAACCGAGTGCACACTTAATAGTGTTTCTAAATCTCTTAACTAAGTAGACCTAACCAGTCTAAAATTTTACTGCTAACAGGGTAAGATCATCATAAGTGATAACACTTTTAGCCTTAACTGGCACCTTCCATTCTTTAGATAGTGAATCTTTGTGGGTTTCATCCCCACTGCACTTTTTACCTTCTAACATGGGTTTTTTGCATTACCAATTCTTATGTCATGTGTACTTACATTTCATGAATGTTTCTATGAATGTTTACATGCAATTAATTTTATTTTTTGATATTACATGCATAAGATAGAAAGGCATCTATGGTCGGTAATGCAAGGAAAGATCATTAAGGGTTAATTTATAAAAAAATTTAAGGGTACTGATTCACTCCTCCCCTCTCAGTACACATCATTCCATTATTCCAACAATTGGTATCAGAGCTAGATCTCTTAGTTGGAAAAGTTTAAATTACTTGAGAGAAAAGATAATACAATGGAAAGGTATAAGCTTGATAAGAATATTGAGAATCAAAATTTGAAAATATAGATCTTCTACGAGAAATACAAAGAAGCAAGAATCAATATGAGAGAGCTACTGGATGAAAAAAAAGTTATGGCATCTCACTAAAATGAAATAGACTATCATGAATAAGAGATACCTAATTTTTTTGAGTCATTAGGATCTACATCTAGCCATACATCAGACACATCTGAACGAAGCATTACAAGTCTGAATGAAATCAATCAACATCTGAGAGAATAAGTAAAGGTATTGCAAATCAGTCAAGAGACACAGATGTTAAGGATGATTAATGTTATGAATAATACTAGACAAGCTGAAAAAGAAAGAACATTAGCTATTTATGATAGGAGGAAGATCACTAAATAGCTACGAGAGAGAGAGAGAGAGAGAGAGAGAGAGACTAAACATCATCATGATATCACCAATCAAATAGTTCTTATGAGTCATGAGACAAACTAAGTGAACATAGAACTCAATGGGAAATTGGAAGCTATTGGTGAACTAAGAGAAGAAAATGAGAAACTAAATCATGAAGTAAGGATTCATCAACAACACAATGATATGATCAAGAAAGATGAAGAAAGCACAAAAATAATGGATGATTTTCTTGATGGAAAAAGAAGACTCAAAAACAATACCAGTCTAGGGTATATTGAGCATGAATAATCATCAAACCAAGCTGATTAAAAAGATGTCTACACAAATCCAATAGCAAGGAAGAAGCCATGCAATCACTGTGGAAAACCAGGCCATACTTCAAATGTTTTCAGGAACAAAGCTAAAGGTATTCCTAAATCCACTTCTACATTCATAGGTAAATGTTATAACTATAACAAGCATGGACACAAAGAATGTGAATGAAGATCTAAGGTGAAAAAACCAAATAAGGAATCCTACATGGAAAAATAATGTTCTACTTGTAAAATGCATGGGCATACATCTCCTGAATGTAGGAAAAATAAAAAGAAAGTATGGAAACCAAAAGAACAAGAAAATGCTCACCAATCAAGAAGAGTCGGTAACTCATATGTTTGGAATTACAACACATGGGAAAAGTGCATAGCATGTGGTAGATATGGAAACATAGCTACAAACTGCATGAGGAAATGGATAAAAAGGTCTAGGAATTTGGCTAACTCCAGAATGGAATGCTTACATTGTCATAAGGTCGGTCATCTAAGCAAGGACTACAGAGACCGAGTGACAGAGTCAAGCACTTTTGCTAATGTGAACACTATTTAAGATATCAAGAGAATGAGAAATCAAATGTGGAGGAAATATTCAAGTAAAGATGATTTTGGACTGAGCACCACAGTTGGTGACACCTTATCCAATGGATCTAATGATATCACCACCCCCACTTAAGCAGAACAAGTAAATATGGAACTACACTATACAAAGCTATATTTTACATCAGTTCCTATATACATAGATAAAATTCCAAATTAGCATGAGTAAAGATGCACTATGGTATTACTTGTTATGAATTTGTGAATCCAATCTCGTCGGTCAATACATACCGAGAAACATTGGTATACATATAAAATCCAAGTTGTTAATATAAATTGAGCATCATCGGTAATCATGTAAAAAGACAATCAAGTCTTTGCTACATATTGAGCATCATCAGTGAATGTAGAGACTCCCTTGTTTTCCTTTTATGATTGAAATTTTGAGGGGCATAGATTGAGCTTATTATTGCATTTATGTCCTTGTAGTACCCTCATGAGATTGTACCCTTGGGGCTATATGTTCCTACCCAATTAGTAAGACATTCCTTGGACTTGAGATGCATTGTGAGGTTCTAATATGTTATGATATACTTGGTTGTGATGATCTTGTGATGTTGTGGTAATCTTCTTAGAGGCATTTATGTGACCCACTCAGTCCAATTTAGCCTTGTTCTCATTTCTTGACTATCCCTTCAGTTGTGTTTGGAATTTGAGAGACCCTGCTCGGGTCAACATATAAATCCATCTATCCTTAAGGACCTAGTATGTGAATCCTTTATGATACATTATGGAATTATATATTTTGGGATAAGACGGGACTTTTATGTACTCTATTTCTTCTTACTCATGTTAACGGTTATTCAAAATATTATGTTGCATTAGGGATTATTGATTTACTGATTATCATGACCAGTAGTTAAGTTTTGAATATCATGGATGGAATTATAATAAGGAAATTGTGTTCATAATGGATGAGTTATGATTTTGATAAATGATAGGTGATTATATGTTATTTGCATAAGAACATGAACTGATCAGTCAAGTTGAGTCATGATTGTATGTAGAGATGTTAATTTAACAATTTAAAGGGAATTGTAATTAAATATTAGATTGGTTATATTAAATGGATAAAATGACAATGCTATGATGGATTATCATTATATGCATTGTGTTTAGTAGGATTAGATTATCATTAAGATGACACAATTAGGATTAACTGCACTGAGATGTGAATTTTGTTCTAAAGTGAAATTGATGTCAATTAGAATGGTATGATGATTCGATGTGTACCAATGTTTTCATGAGAGAATGGATTTGTTAATACTATTTTGGAATTATTGGTGAATTATGTGGAATAGGTTGTAAATGACATATATTGGAATGTGTTCAATTATGTATATTGATTATATGTATGAATTTTTTCCTTGGGCTTCTAATATTCAGCTTTAGTGTGTAGGGAATTTGACCATGGAAATAAGTCAGGGAACCAAATCTAGGTCTATGTGAAATTCAATGAAAGCAAAGGTTGCTTCTATTGAGAGACAAGACCTCGTTGTATCGTGTTCAATTTTGTAAATGTAAATGTAAATGTATGTTTGTTTGTATTTAGTTCATTATTGTAAATTTCATATTTGAGTTGTTGTGCATTGTTCTCAAGTGGATATGACATGTGGCTAGTGATGTGTAAATGTTTGGTGTGTGTGTCACTTGACACTTGTGTGTGTACATGTGGCCATGCCATGTCCACTTGAGGATTGGGTGCTCACCTACTTAGGTTAGTACCTATATAGTCATAAAATAGAAGCACTTCCATTGTAGACTGGTTTAGCCTTCTGATTAAGTTGTTTGGGGTCATGTCAAGTGCCTTGAATGGGTCCTTGACTCAGATCTGGCTTTTTTCCCCTATACTGCCCCATTTCCACTTTTTCTAGCTTATTTCTGACACTCCAGACTAAAAAATTGGTACTTTGACCTCAAGGTCAAGGTCGGCCTTTTTGGGTCAAGGTCAAACTCAACCTTTACCTAGGTTAGAATTGACCTTTTTTTTACGTAGGGTTCAAATTCTATAAATCTAGGGTTTCTGGATGTCGGGCTTCGAAAAGAGTTAATTCCCGCTTCTGGGTCAGCTATTTCGGTCTTCAGAACAACGAACATTAAATTATATTTAATATAGGTCCTCTTCTAGGGGTATAGGTCTAATTGGAATTTAATTCTTATATGTAGGCCTCTCTAGAATATTTTGCCCTAGTTTCATATATAAGGAAGCTTTCTCCTCTCATTTTCTCTAACCATGATCAAGCATAATCGCAAGAACTCAAGAATTGAAGAGTGAGATCCAAAGGTGAAGAAGCAAGATTTGAAGCAATCCAAGTATCCATTGAATAATTCATCCATTCTCAAGTATTCAAGCACTTCTCAAGCACTCATTTCATCAAGGAGATCCATTGGTGGTCATTGAAGGATTCAAGCTCCATGGAGCCCTCTTGTTGAAGATTTCTCCATCCACATTCCTCCAAGCCTCTTCCTATTCCAATATCCATTCAAGATTGGTGTTGAAGATCTAAAAGAAATTGATTTGAGACATTTTACATTCTACATTCTAAATTCTAAATTCTACATTCTACATTCTTTTTGGTGCATACATACTTGTGGATTCACGGATTTGAATCCGCCACAAGGGCTTCTACAAGCAAGGTGAATCTGTTCTTTAATTTTTTTTACTTATGCAATTTCAATTATACTTTGAGGTTAATTCCAATATTGGGGTTTGACCAAGGAAAACCCCTCCCCTACAACAAAGAATCCATCTTTCTTGCAGGTACAGGTTCAGAATAGCAAATCGGAGAGTAGATTCGGATACCCTTTTTAGAAAACTTTTGGGATCCAAAAATAGATTTCCTATCGGAGGATTTTTAGGTCAATTCTTCCCTAGGTTAGAATCAAAAATTTTGGGCCAATGGTGACATTAACTTGAGGGTCAAAATTGAAACTATGTTAGAACAGAAAATGATTTCTGGGTTTTTTTCATCTCTGTGTTTCTGTTCTAGATCTAGTCTTAGATTTTCTAGAAACTGAGTGTAGACCCCCAAAAATAGCATTCTTTAGATCTACAGCATTTCAAGGTTAGTACTTTTATCCTATCCATTTCAATTAAAGTTCTTAATCTATCTAAACCTATCACACATTCTTTCCTATAAACGGATATTTAAGATCTTCTTTATTCCTATTTCCAATCGATTGATTCATTTGTGCATTGATCCTTATTTTGGGGTTAATCAAATTGGATCCTTCCTTTGTGTATTTAAGGATTAAAGTAACATCTTATTCACCCCTCACATTTCAATAAACATTTTAATTTTAAATGTAACAACATTCATCTTATCGTACATTAGGTCATCATCTATATTTCTTATCTTACATTTTAGTAACCTCCTATTTTATATGTTACATTTTGGTGAACCCGCGATAGACAACTACTTCTTTTTGGTGTTAGATTTACATCTTTTATGTTAGATCTTTCATACATACTAGATTAGCTTTCTTTTATGTTCTTGCATTTACATTTCAAAAATTAAAAATCAAAATCTTTTGTTTCCTAAATTAGTTTATTTGCATTGCATTGGTGTATGAACTTTACCACTTCTAGTCCTATTTATAGTATCTCGGTTAGAAGAAGTCATAGACTTATGGGTTCCTTTGATCTTGAGTCTTCCTCTCCTTTCATTGGGATCGCAGATGACAATTCACTCATGATTCCAATCCTTCTATGGAGCATAACTCTTCTCACTCATCTCATGATGAGGATGATGCTTTAAGAGTTCCTCCTGAATAAGTGCAAAAATTTTCAATAGAACTTGATAAAATGGGAAATTGGCTTATTCAAGAAAACCATAACCAAGATTCCATCCAAGCTATAGAGGCTCTTAATAAATTCCTTTGTGATAGTGATCAAGCTATTAATCTCTTGCGTGGTATCATTTATATTGTGCATTTGAATGTATAGCCTTTAGCACAATAGGCTCAAGATCTAGGATTAAATCCTCTTGTCACTGGTGAGGGACCTTCTTCTATTCCTTTACCCAATATTCCTACTTATACTCCTCCTTTAAAGACTACATTTCTTCCAATTTCATCTATTCCTATGAGTGTTCCACCGATATTTCTACCTACCTCACAACCTTCATATAATAGTGTGCCTTTTACTTATTCCAATCCCCTTCCAACTATAGTTCCAAGTGTTCCACTAGTTGTGTCTTCCATTCCTGCTGCTTCGTAAACTTTTCCTAGTGTTCCCAATATTTCTATGCCACCTATTTCTTCTAATGATTCCACAATTATTAGTTTGGCTCAAACTGTCTCATCTTTACAACAAAAACTTTCATCCTTAACCCAATCTAATTTTAGCATTCCTACATGTGACATGGGTAGTCCTTTATCCTTAGACATTATTCATGCTATTGTCCCTTAGCAATCTGATATGCCTCATCTTGAGAATTACAATGGTAAAGGTGATCCTTTTACTCATGTTAAAACATTTCAAATCCTTTGTAGTGATTACGCTCATGACCATAGGATTTTAGCTAAGTTGTTTGCTAGGAATTTTTGTGATAAGGCTTTGCAATGGTATTTTTCTTTACCTCCTTATTTTATTGATTCTTTTCCTAAACTTTCTAATACATTTATCCAACAATTTCAAAATAAAATTTGGTCTGCAAGTTTCCTTGATTGATTTAATGCATTGTAAACAAAACATTAAGGAAAAATTGACTAATTTTATTGGTATATTTAAGCATTTGTATCCTCAGATTTCTTATCTTATACCTGATATTAATATTTAGCATATGTTTATTTCAAATTTACAAAATGATATTAGAGATAAGATTCTTCTTACTAAATTTACCTCTTTTCAACAACTTTGTGTAGCACTTCATCATTATCAATTACAAGTGATTCAATTTGAAAGAAACACTCCAATGGCTCATGTTCTAGTTGATAAGAGTGACACTGCTCCTAATCCTAATAATTTTTAGAAACCTAACAACTATATCAAGATTAATAAAAAGACGAATGTGGTTGCTGATCAAGTTGTTGTTGCATCTCACAATGCCACTTCTGCATCCACTGCTTTCCATATGAATCATACGTTTACTCCTCTCTCTGAATCTTTACATTCTATTATGAGTAGGTTGTTAAGTGATAATATGATTACCTTGCCTCCTATTCAACCTCTCCTTCCTACTACTATAGTATCAAAATCCTTTGATTCTAAAGCTTTTTTCCAATACCATCGCCAGAATGGCCATGATACTAAAAAATGTTATTCTCTAAAGCATAAAGTTCAAGACTTAATTGATTCTAATGCTCTATTTGTTGATAATTTTGATGGTAATAGGAACAAATTTGTCTCTCCTCCTAATCAAAACCTTCAAATCTATATGAATCCTTTACCTACACATGATACTAATACCATCGCTCAACCATCTTCTGTGAATATTGTTTACGATTCAAAGATGGATGATCTTAATCACATTATTAATCATGTGGAGTGTGTTGTTTCACCTCAACCTACTATTCAAGATCCTTTGCCTCCACTTAAACTTCAAGTTCCACCTAAACATTAGAAACAAACTAAGGATAAGCGACCTCGGGAGCTTTCAATTACCTTTGATGATTCTGAGACTATTAAGGCTCCCGATGGTTCCCTTTATATTTATGCTAGGATTGCTAAGATACCTACACGTGGTTGTCTTTTTGATGCCACATCTTTAATAAATTTCATTAGTGAGGAAATCCTTTTTATGAAAAACCTACAACGTGATTGTTATGATACATCTGATGCATGAATCCAAACTTGTAATGGTTTTCTCTATCCTACACTTGGTTCTATTAACTTTCTTGTTGAACTTTGTGGTAAAGTTGTAGATACTACCTTCATTGTCATTCCCACTTTTGATCAATTTCAAGTCAAATTTTCTTTGCCTTGGATAACTTATATGCATGCTATTGCTTCTCCTATTCATAAATGTCTTAAGTTCATTCATAATAGAGAAGTAATAACGATTAATCATAGTTTGTATCAACCTTTTAGGCCTAGAGATTGTGCTACTCTTGATTTATTTTAGCCTTCATTACCTAATTCATGTCCTCCTCACCCTTCCAACCTTTTTCATTCATATCAAGCCTATAAACATTGCAAGATTGTTGATTTAAGCATGCCTTAGATAGATCTTAATTGTGGTCTTTTTCCCACTCCTTCCATACCTCATTTATCCATTGCTACTAGCTCTATTACTCAACCTCCCAGTGTTGCTTCTCATCCTACTATGAATCCTACCAACCCTCCTACTGAACCTGTGAAGGAACCAATTTTTATTCCTCCTATTTCTCAACATGTTTCAAACAAAGCAAAGCGTAAAAAATCTGCTAATGAACATCATAAGAAGCGTAGAGCTAATGCTAGGACCCGTGCTTCTGTTCTTCAAAATTATTTACCTTCTTTGCATCAACCTATGCCTGATGTGTTGGAAGAATTTAATATTCATAATGATGTTAATATCAATGAGTATGATGATCCTATTCACATCTTAGATCTTATTTTAATTAATCTTGATGAGGAGGATACTCTTGATGATCCTATTAATCTTAGTGATGAATATGAGACCATTGATCTTGATACTAATTTACCTCATATGATTTCAACTCAATTGACAATTACACCTAGTATCGAACATCACGATTCTCAAGAGGATCCTTGTTTGGAACTGGATATTATTCCTATTGTATTGGATATAGTCCCTCTTACGAGTTTCCCACCTTCCCTAAATAATATAAACTTAGCTGGGGAGAGGAGGGGATGCACTTGATTGGCTTTCCCTTCATGGTAGCCCTTTTTGTTTTTTCATGTTGTATTGTGCTTCTCCCATAATGTGTTTTCTAAATGTTTCTTAGACTCTTTTATATGACCCTTGTTACTTTTTTGGTGCAAGGTGATAAAGGAATCAAACCTTAATTCCTCTATATGTATGTTTACTCTTCTATATGTTGTTTTCATGTTATGTGGTACTTTTGATATTGTTTGTAAATTTTTTCTTTGTGTAGTCCGCTTGGATCTGCGACATGATAGCACTGATTTTTTTGGTCTCCATGTTGTGGTCCAAAAAGACTCTTCTTCATAACTCTTGATTTTTCTTTCCTCCATTGTGATTATAGTTCTGCTTTCTTTGGGGAATGATGTCAATTCATTTGTAATAATATCATATCTATATATACATGTTATCTTATGATCATACTGACCCCACGGTAGCTATATCCCTTTTGTGTTCTTTGTATGTTTATGTGATATTTGTCTTGATTCATCTTCGTTTGGGGGCATCTCGTAGTGGAAACATAATCAGTAGAGTTTTTATGTTTCTGTCAAAGTCATTTCTCCTGTTAAAGTGTTAGAAATGACTTTAACATGGGGGCATACGCTCTACTCACTTTTTTCACACACACATGTTCAAAATATTTTCAAAACTTAAAACTTTTTCCCTTTATGGATTAAATACTAATCCTTAAAGAATGGATATTTTACTTTATAGGATCTCTTCATCCCTCCAGTTTAAATTTACATGGATCTCTTGATCCCTTCAAGTTTCAATTTACAATGTTTTGATCCCTTAAGTTCGGAAGGTGTCATTAATAATGGATCTCCCTAATGGGTTTACTAGAGAGTAGCCACATTCACTAGGCGATTCAAATCCATCTTTCCAGTTGCACTGTTTCCTTGTGTGGTTCACAATGGGACATAAGTTCTCATTGGGTGAGGTAATCACACCCTCTCTCTTTTTCTCCTTAACTGGTGATGTCTCTCTTATCATGATCTTAGGGTTGATAAATACTTAAGTCCCTAGGGGCTTGAGGACTCCTTTGTCCCTTTTGATTTTAATAATATTATATGTTCTTTATGATCTCCTTTACCAAGAGTTTGTATTGAGTCTGTACTCTTGCTAAAGCGGGGGCTAAATGTATAGTTGAAAAATAGAAGCACTTCTATTGTAGACTAGTTTATCCTTCTGAGTAAGTGGTTTGGGGTCATGTCAAACACCTTTAATGGGTCCCTGACTTGGATATGGATTTTTTCTCCTATTCTAACCCATTTCTACTTTTTTCAGCTTATTTCTGACACTCTAGACTGAAAAAATTGGTACTTTGACCTCAGGGTCAAGGTTGACCTTTTGGGGTCAAGGTCAACCTTGACCTTGAACTAGGTCAGAATTGACCTTTTTCTGACCTAGGGTTCAAATTCTAGAATTTCAGGGTTTCCAAATGTCGGGCTTCGAAAAGAGTTAATTCCCGCTTTCGGGTCAGCTATTTTGGTCTTCGGAACAGCGAATCTTAAATTATATTTAATATAGGTCCTCTTCTAGGGGTATAGGTCTAACTATAATTTAATTCTCCTATGTAGGCCTCTCTAGAAGATTGTGCACTAGTTTCATATGTAAGGAAGCTTTCTCCTCTCATTTTCTCTAACCATCATCAAGCATATTCACAAGAACTCAAGACTTCAAGAGTGAGATCCAAAGGTGAAGAAGAAATATTTGAAGCAAGCTAGGTAGCCATTGAAGCATTCATCCATTCTCAAGCATTCAAGCACTTCTCAAGAACTCATTTCATCAAGGAGATCCATTGGTGGCCATTGAAGGATTCAAGCTCCATGGAGCCCTCTTGTTAAAGATTTCTCCATCCACATTCCTCCAAGCCTCTTCCTATACCAAGATCCATTCAAGATTGGTGTTGAATATCTACAAGCAATTGATTTGAGACATTCCACATTCTACATTCTACATTCTACATCATTTTTGGTGCATACATACTTGTGGATTCATGAATTCAAATCTGTCACAAGGGCTTCTACAAGAAAGGTAAATTTGTTCTTTTACTTTGTTTTACTTATGCAATGTCAATTATACTTTGAGGTTAATTTCAAAACCGAGGTTTGACCAAGGAAAACCCCTCCCCCTCCAACAAAAAATCCATTTTTCTTGTAGGTACAATTTTAGAATAGCAGATTGGAGTGTAGATTTGGATACCCTTTTTGGAAATCTTTCGGGATCCAAAAATAAATTTCATGTCAGAGACTTTTTAGGTCGATTTTGCCCTAGGTCAGAATCATAAATTCTAGGTCAATGGTGACATTGACTTGAGGGTCAAAATCAAAACTATGTCAAAATAGAAAAGATTTCTGGGTTTTGTTTGTCTCTGCATTTCAATTCTAGATCCGGTCTCAGATTTTCTAGAAACTGAGTGTAGACCCCTGAAAATAGCGTTCTTCAGATCTACAACATTTCAAGGTTAGTGCTTTTCTCCTATCCATTTCAATTAAAGTTCTTAATCTATATAAACCTATCACACATTCTTTCCTATAAACAGGTATTTAAGATCTTCTTTATTCCTATTTCCAATTGATTGATTCATTTGTGCATTGATCCTTCTTTTGAAGTTAATCAATTTGGATCCTTCCTTTGTGTATTTAAGGATAAAAGGAACATCTTATTCACCCCTCACATTTCAATAAACATTCTAATTTTAAATGTAACAACATCCATCTTATCCTACATTAGGTCATCATCTCTATTTCTTATCTTACATTTTAGTAACCTCCTATTTTATATGTTACAGTACCATAGTGAATCCCCATGTGAATTCATTGGTTAGGGAGCTTGAGGTATGGTCTTTTTAAGTGAATTTCGTGGGTAAGCTTATAAGAAAATTTTGGGAGGCTAGAAACGTGTCTAGAGGTGTGTTTGGGTCATTTTTAGGAATCTCATATGATATACCTATGGGTAAGGGTCATTTTTAACCCTAGGACAACCCTTAATTGACCAAAAGACCCATCCAAAAGTTGGATTTTCAAGATGGACGAAAATTAATTTTTGGCAGCAAGGTCTTGGTTAGACAAACCTTCCTTTTAGATGCAAAGACTTTGATCACTTTTTGGGGTTACCTTTTTGGAATCCGTTCTTAGTAAGCTTGTAAGAAGTTTAGGAAAGAGAGACCAATGAGAAGCCTTCCCTTTCTCCAAGAGTTTCTAGTGGCCCTTTTAGTGGAGACTCTCCGTATTGGAGAGTTTGAACACCCACACTCTATCTTAGAGACATAGTTAGTTTTGGAGAAGCTTGGAGAAGGAGACTTAGGAAGGAGGGAACTCTTAATCAAATTTTTTTCTTAACCTTGGATCTAGGTTGGTGGCACTATCATTATGTGTTTGTTGCGCTCACTTATTTTTCATATTGGTAGTAGCATTTGGTTGGGTTGCATATTATTGGTGTATGCTTTGTGCTCTTGTTTGTATGAGTGTTGTGATGATAAATTTGGTTTTGGTATCCTTCTTGTATTGTGATTTACTTTGTAAATGTGTTGAATGATTTTTCTTATGGGAGTCTCAAGGTCCACTCACCGTTGGGAGGAAAGAGTATCCTTGGGGGTGAAGGTATAGTGATAGCCCATGGGTGTAAAGTCTCTCCTCAAGGAGGAGAGGGAGAAAATATGGAGTATGGGCTCCATGAAGTCAAACCACATTTTTTATTTTGGGGGTCATAAGGGATTTTTTTATGGCTTGAAGCCTTGGGGGGCATAAGGGAGTTGTTGTGCACTTGGAAGGAGATAAGAAGATGTTATTTTTTTTATGCCTTGAGAAGGTTGTTTTGTTTCTTGCTTTGGATGACTTTCTCCCATTGGGTTCTTGGTCCACTTCACCCCATTGTAGGGTCAATATGTGACCTATTGTGACAGTCATGGTTGGGAGATTTTGTGTTCTATTGTTCTTAATCTTGTGTTGTTTGCATGCATGTATTCTACCTTTGTCTAGTTCCCCAAGCTCGGGGGTGGCCTCTTAGAGGCCTAGGCTAGGAGGTGAGCTTACCATGGTCTTCTTGTTTTCTTTTCTATTGCAGATTTTTAGTTGCTTGGAGCTCTTGAAGACAAAGCTTGGAAGCATGAGAGAAGGAATGTCTTTTTTTAAAGAAAATTTTGTAAAAGTCTTGTGGCTGGAAATTTGTAATCATGTTTTCTTAGAGGGAGAATTGTAGCTTATGAAATTTTAGATTTAAAATAATCTTGATTTGGTGTAAATAAAGTTTCCTCTTTATGTGTAAAGTATTTAGAAAATGAAAGTTGTGATTTTGAAAGAAAAGTAGAAAAAAAGAAGCTTTGAAATGCCTATGTAGTGTAGCTTAAAAGTCTTTGCATATGTTAATGGAAATTTTCAATATGTGTAAAGAAAGACTCTTGGGTTAATATATGAAAAATTTGAATACTTGTGAAAAGGGTTGTAGTTAAACGAGGAGCTTCATATGTATTTCTCTATGTATTGAATAGAGAAAAGATAAAATAGAAAGTAGCCTTTACATTTTGTTTTACCTCTATGTGCAATGTGTTCTTTTGAAATAAAAGAAAAGAGAAATGTAAATGCATATCTTCAATGTTTGATATTCTGTTTGTTCTTATTAAAATGCATTTTAATGTAAACTTTTATATATATATATATATATATATATATATATACACTTTAAAAATATTATTATTTTGTTTATTTTCTTTTAGTTCTTACATAAAGAAATTTATATATTTTATTATATACATTTGTGTTAAGCATGCTATTTTATATTTATGTTTTTTTAGCAAATGAAAAATATGTGCAAATATATATATGTACTATTAAATCTAATTTTTTTTATTATTATCAATCTAAATATTGTCGCAAGTAGAAATAGAAATCTGCATGTATATATATGGGTATATATGTAGATATGTATATATGTATATACATTATATACATGTATATATACTAATTAAATAGAAATAGAAATCTACTGGTATATATATGGGTATATATGTATATACATTATATACACATATACATATTATTCATATATTAATAAAAATTTGCATGTGTGTGTGTGTGCGCACTAAAGTTTTTTAAATAAATAAATAAATAATTGCATATGTTAAAAAAAAAACTTTCCTAAAATGAATCTTTGGTGCGAATTTAATTCCTCCACAAACTTTATTTGAATGTGGGGGGATATCAGTTAATTTATTAAAAAGAATTTTAATTGTTAAATATAGATAAAATTTATTTGATTTGATTAATAATGTTATTCAAAAAGCAAAACTTAAAAGGCCCGTTTGGACCACGACATATCGGCCGAAATTCCAGAATTGCATATTCCGAATTCTAAATCCATTGTTTGTGGTCGACAGTGAAGGATGGAATTAGAATTTTGACATTCCAATTTTGCCCAAAAAATGAGCATTCGATCTTCCACTCAAAAAGGTGGAATTGGAATTTGACCCTCTAATACCACTTTCGAATGCCAATTTTGGATTCCCGTCAGGTCCGTGAGCGGTGAAATGCTCTATTGGTCCTATCTCTGATTATATTGTCCGGATGTATTTGAAAGTGCCGAGTAGGAGCAGTTTTAACAAATCAGATTTCTTCTGCATGTTTTTGTATATTTTGTATGATGCAAGGATATGCTGTTAGCTTCTGCAAGTGTTCTCCTCTGCTAAGCTCAGAGCCCGCGATTTTTTATTGTAAAACCATCTTGTAGTTCAGAGCCCGCAATTTTTTAATTGTAAAACCATCTTGTAGTTTAGAGCCCGCGAGTTTCCCACAAGAACGAAAATGACATCCATGGAGATTGAAACATGTGTGAGCGGCAACAACGACCGGGCATGTACAGACCCTATTTTGGTGAACCAAACAGATCATTCCATATTTCAGAAATCAATTTGAGAATTTGATCTTCCAGAATTTCATTTTGAGAATTTGATCTTCCAGAATTGACTATATCTGGCATTTGGTATTCCGGCGTCCAAATGGGCCCATAGTGTTTTTAATTTATTGGAAGAGATAAGTTTATTTAATATAAACATTTAAATGAGAATTTGATTTTTTATAAGAGAAAATTATTTTCCCTCATTTAGATTTGCTTTTTGACTCTTTTAATTGTTTAATTTAAAATATCTTAAGAGTGAGCTTTTTGGTATTAAAAAATTATTTCATTATTTGGGGATTTCAAATTTATTTTAGGTGGGAATTCTTTCCCCATAAGATTTATCTCTTGTTTTAAAGAAATATACTTTAGATTTATGTATTAGTGATATTTTGATTGTTTAATTTATAAAGATAAATGAGATAATTAAGGAATGTTATTAGGTTTAATGAAATAAATACTATTGGACATATCTTAGATTATTTTTATCAACCAACTATTTAAATATTAATCTTTTAGAAATTATGAGTTAGAAATTAAAGTGAGTATTTAACAAAATATTTTAAAAGATGTAGATTAGTAATTTATTGAGCATATAGACTTTATAATAAATGATTTATGGTAGAAGAAATTTTAGAGTGAATTTTTAATTAAGATAAATTTGAGATTTGATAATTACCAAGAAATATTAAATGAATTAATTTTAATTAAACCTAATCTTTTAATGTGATTTTTTTTACAAAGGTTAATGAACACTTTTCTTTAATGTGTGCTACATTAATATTTGAGAACATAGTATCATGCATAGTTAAAATGGTAAAATATAATATGTTGGAATAATTTAAATTTCTATATTAAAATTTTAAATTAGTGGACTTAATTATCGTAGTTGGAACCATCATATACCTCTTTATTATGGAGAGATTTTTCTAGAGTAACTTTAATATTTTAAAGCAATTTAGAGTATAATTTCCACATCTTCAAACTCTATTAAAAGAGTAATTAGGTTATTTTATATCAACCCCTTTCAATGGTAATTTACAGAACTTATAAGACTCCTGCCCTAATGGGTGATTAGACTAACAAGTTGGTTAACCACTTATTAGTTTAGATTCTTTTCTCAAGAAGCAATTAGGGCAAAGAACTTATCTTGTAAATTTTAGCAATTTAAACTTAGGTTACTAACATATGGGTTGAGGGATGTTTGCATGAGGCCATGATTTCCCTTGACCCTAATGATGACTCTTGCCACTAACATAACCTAACCCACTAACCTTGTAAACTTTGTAACTAGATAGTAAACTTGGAAACCTCACAACTGTAACCAACACTACATTTATTGCTATTCAAAACAATTGTTTCAATTTTAGACGTAAAATTTGGGCATGACAGTGAACATGTGAAAGGTCAATTGAGTTGACACTTACCCCGAGCAGTGTATACTCACCGAGCTGAGAAGTTTGCGTGATGACCGACCGAATCCATATTTGACCATCGAGAAGTAGGTGAAGCATTTATTGCACCACTTAGGGAATCATCTATAAAAGGGTGATGGAAAGCTCATTCATTGACCAAGAATTTAAGGGAAAAGAGAAGAGAAAAGAATAGAGTGAAGAAGAGCGACCAAGGAGTAACTAGATTGCAGAGAGATTCACAAGAAAATTCACAACTGCTCTGATAGATTCCCATCATCTACAAATAAGATCAAGTGAGTAACTAAGACTCACCGAGAAAACAGATTATTTATGAAGAAAGCCCTATTTTCAAGAAATATGACAACCACATTGAGAGTCTCCAAGATCAAGAATGTGAAGGATAAAAAGGTGAACCTGGTCAAGAACTCTACTTGTGAAGAGCCCAAGTATTAATTTTTCCCCGAGGTTGCTTCACAACCCAACGATGCTGGAGAGTTCTCAAGTATCCCTCCTAGGGTTTTACTAGTTGAAGATGTCAGAGCATATATCCATTGCAAGATTGCAGAGATTAGAGATATTGAAGTTGAAGAAGTTTACAAGAAGCCTTGCATAGATAGAAACATTAAAGATGAACACAAGCACATAGAGGTAAAAGGGTTAAAAAATGCCCTAATGTTCCAAAAAGAGTTTAAAATTAAGTGGATTTGGATAGTACTTAGCCGATTACATGACATAAAAATGTGGTTGGATGAACCAAAACCAATAACTAAGGATGTAGTTCATGCAGTAACTGGTTATCCAGTAACTAACAAGGCCAAATCTCTTAAACATCCTTCTCGCCCTGAGATTGAAAAGATGGTAGGTGCAGTATGGGATGATAAAGGTTTAAAGGTTAACTCCATCGCTGATCCATAAATGAAGTTCAGTGCATGTGTACTGGGATATAAGGTATTCCAAGCCAGTAGACTGAATAGCATAGTATGCAAAGTAGTTAACACTGCATATAAGATTATGAAGAAGGGATTACAACTAGATTTATCGTAGCTTCTACTAAAGCAACTAGAGGATAACATGAGGAAAATTAGGCCAGCAAGGTCTAATTTGTGTAAGTTTGGATCACTCCTAATGTGTACATTTTTCTATTTCTATAATTTCTTCCCATCTGTCAGTAATGTCAATTGGGACACAACCCAAATAGTAATTGTGCAAATTAGTGAATATATTAAGTCACTAGGGGACAATTTTACATCAGTCATGGATGCATACTTCACTACCTTCAAGGACAAAATGTAGAAAAGAATGAGGATACCTGAACAAATGGTGGAAAAGTATAAAGATGATATATGTTTCATGGTTGATACCGACACCACTTTAATAAAACCATCTATACCGAGGACAACATGGTTACCACCACTTGATTATGAGATCAACATTGATCAGGCCACAAACTCTATTGAATATTATTGAATGAAGTAGTGGACAAATAATTACCAAGATTTGGCACTTATGAGGAAGCTAAGGTAGAGTCAAAATTGGCCTAGTAGTGAAGAAAACTAATAGAAAGAAGAATAAAATGGTAAAGAAACTTGAGAAGCAACTATCAGTTAACGATGAAGGATCAAAATATAAAGATGACACCAAGGGATAATCACCTGTTAGTGAAGGTGAACAATTGAGTGACTCCGAGTCAACTAAATCTGATGCACCACCAGCAAAGAAACCAAGAACTATTGTTGCATCAAGAACTAGAATTCAGACTTCAAAAGATGCATATTCACCACTAGTTAAGAAAGGTATAGTGAGGACTTATAAGAGAAAACCTCAAACTAGGAAACAAACACCGAGGAAAAGAAGAAAATACATTAGAGAAAAAGAGGACAAGGATGACACTGCACAAGATGAGAGTGAACAAGGACTCCAACCTAAAAAGAACAAAGTTCTTAAGACAATTGATGAGATTGTTGCATCAATTGTCAAGATAGGTAGCATATCAAATTCTAAGATAAGGAAATGGCTAACCTTATCTCCTGTATATCAAACCAAGATTGAAGAATCCATCATCAAGGCAATGATTGCATTAAAATATGTACCTGTACAATTTAATAAGATGATGTTACAAGAGCTTAATGATATAATATCAGCAAGATAGACATATGCCTTGCATATAGAGAAATAGATAAGGGAAATCTCCCCCGTTACAATCATGCCACCCGAATCAAAAGTTGAATAAATTGATGAAATGATGAAGAAACATTCAAAGAAATTTTCAGCTAAGATGAGAGCTTATAAAGTACTAGAAGGCATATTAATAGAGCTTGATAAAGAAAGCTATGAAAATTGGAGTGAAATATTCAATCCAACTAAGGAGGATACAAGCCTCGGGAAGGTATTAGTTCTTACCGAGACCCCTCAAAATGAAGAGAAAGAGGCCACACCGAGACCTGAGCACATCTTCATAAATGACACTGAGGACATCAATCTAGTTGAGTTGAAAACACAGGAAAGAAAGGCAATGGATGATGTACCTCATATTTTGTAATCATTAGGGGACACAACAGAAGTCACAATCAAAGATATAATACTTATTGATTCTGGTAATAAGCCCAACAAAGATGAAGATGTAACTGTTGCCATCGAGCAGGAAAAAGAAAAAGAAAAGGAAACTTTGGATATTGCACAAGTAAATATACTAGGTGACATGTCATTATTGATACAAGCTATCAATATCATTACAGAGGCAAAGGAGAAAATATTTAAACCTGATGCAAAAACACCGATGGACACAAGTGATGATCAAGGGAAGCGAAAGGATACAAATGAAGAGCAGAAAGAAATAAGTGGAGAGAAGAAACTGGGTGATGCCACTAATAAAAACACCAAAGGAGAAAAGGCTACAGAAACAAATAAGGTTGATGTGGAGACGTCTACTACCGACCAACAGGTCAATACTGAGTAGCACATAAAAGGCACCACACCTCCCACACAATCACTGAAGAAAGAGAAAGAGCATGAACTAGATATAGTTCTACATACCCCTGCTTGCACTACTATTTCAATGAAGAAGAAGAAGAGAAAAAATATAGTCACATTAGATGAGATAATTGACATACCAGAATGTGATCCTAGGACATTGGATCCAGAGTCACTTACAAAGTATGCAGAACTTTATAAAAGAAAGGCAATACAGGACAAGCTCAAGAAGGAGCACAAGAACTCCCAAATCCTAGATACAACCAAAGAAATACTATTGCAGATTGTACCTGACACCAAAATTGATCAAAATGCACCTATCCTTGATCAATTAGAAGCACTCACTGACACCATTATATCCTAGAATGTATATGCTGACAAGATAATTAAGGAACATGTTGAGCAGAAGTGTCAATACAAGCTTATAGAGAAAATAAACCAATAAGTAGCAGAACATAAGGTAAAAATTTCTGAATTAGTTACTACTATGGAACCCCTAATATTAGAAGAAGACAACATAATTCAAAATTTGTGCACATTAGATACTTTAACTATCGAGCAAAGTGAAAAGATAGCCAAAATTGATGAAGATCTTAAGGCTAGTGCACAAAGTCTCACAACCGATGAAAATGCACTTCAAAAGCATTATGAGAAGATTATAGAAGCAAAAAGGTTGAGACTTGAACTTGTAAAATAATAAATTAGAATCAAAGATGAGGTAACCAGGCTACAGGCTATGTTATTCTCGAATCTCACACTATTGTTAAAACATATGACTTCAGTAAAAGCGTTGATTTCTACCCCAGAGATGTCTATTACAGAGAGCATATGACATGTGCGCCAGACTCACCTTGGAATTCATGAACCTTGAGCACCTCAAAGAGAAATGGGAGAAGATAAGGGAGGACATTCAAAAATCCCATTCCCACATTTTTGAAAAGTTGTAAGTATTACACCTTTCTCATTTTTTTAAGAAAAAGGGGGAAATGATATGATAAAGGGGGAAATGATAAGGTGAAAGGGGGAAATGCTAAAAGGGAAAATATATGTATAAAGGAAAATGTATCAAAGGAAGAAACATGTACATACACTACACTAAGGCATGCACATAGGGGGATTCATATTGACAAGGTAAATATTTGGTGTATATACTGAACATTTCAATTTTCCATATATCAATTTTTTATACTAATGTCAAAGGGGGAGATTGATAATCCTAAAGGATCATATTTTGTCATTAGTATATAAGGAAATAATTTTTGGACTATCGGTAACATGATCACCAAGTGATAGAAAAGAGAGGTCACCGAAACAGACAAGTGCATAGATCACCAAAAGTGTATTAGCACAATGATCACTGACAGATAGTTTACAATGTAAACTACAAAAGAAATTCACAGAGTAACCCAATAGATAGTTTACAGAGTAAATCAATAACATAGTTCACAAAGGAACCTAAGAGCAATATGTCTACAGTTACATCACCAAGCACCAGTCTACCGAGAGAGAGTTTTATTTCTGACAAATGTGGATCTGAGTTACACGCTAGATAAAACACTTGAGTTTTATATTTAGCTTTATTCTTATCTTTAAAACCATTTCTTGAGGGACAAGTAAAGCATATGTAACTATTTTAATCAATCTAACTGATTGTTAACATGCAAAACTAGGAGATCAATGTCAATTTGCAAACCTTTGATCATAGAGTTTTTATTGTAAAGCGTGAAACCTAAATAGGTCAATACATTATATAAATAGATGTAGTAATAAATCAGAACATGATGATTATAGTCGTAGTATACATCTATGGATCAGACTGATAATTTCATGCAGAAGGACACAAAAGACAAAATTCAGTTATGAAGAACAAGATTCAAGGCTACCAAGCATAACAAAGGTATTAATCAATCACTATAGGTGATACATATACATTGTGAACTTAAAGGATCTGTATTCAGCAATTCAAGATTGCACACTATCAGGTCAACAAGTATTTTTGACTACTCTCTAAAAATTGTAGCAAATAGAAGAAATCCTTTAAGAAGGTGGACTTAACAGTCTTTATGTAAATCTTTTAACTGAGTGCACACTTAACAATGTTGCTAAATCTCTTAACCAAGTAGACCTAACCAGCCTAAAATGTTACTCCTAATAGGGTAAGATCATCAGAAGTGATCACACTTGTATCCTTAACCAACACCTTCCATTCTGCAGATAGTGAAGCTTTGTGGGTTTCATCCCCACCATAGTTTTTACCTTCTAACAGGGGTTTTCAGCATTACCAATTCTTGTGTCATGTGTACTTACATTTCATGAATGTTTCTATGAATGTTTACATACAATTAAGTTTATTTATTGATATTACATGCATAAGATATAAAATCATCTATGGTCGTTAATGCAAGGAAAGATCATTAAGGGTTAATTGATAAAACATTTTAAGGGTACTAATTCACCCCTCCCCTCTCAGTACAGACCATTCCATTATTCCAACAATACCCATAAAGGATTTGCTAAAAGGATCTGCTAAAACCACCCCATTTGACCTTGTATATAGTATAGAGGACATCTTACCCATAAATGTTGTCATTCACAACCTCCATATAGTCCTAGATGACAATTTTATTAAGAAAAAAATAGAAAGACTAGAACAACTAGATGAATCAATGCAATTAGCTAAATCATTTATCTAGGTGGAATGAAGAAGAAGAAGAAAACCTTTTTATGAATAAAACATCCAAACAAAACACTTTCAAATCAGAGACATGGTTCTTTAATATAAAAATTTTATGAAGTAGAGTAAACTTAAGGTTCGGTGGTTAGGATCTTTTAATATTAATAATATCTTAGAATCCATACCAATTCACTTGAAAATACTATATGGAACTATGTTACAATGCTATATCAATAGTTTTAAGGTAAAATATTACCATCAAGCTCTAGACTAAGGTTGATTTGAAGAAAATTCAATATTTTTAAGGGGTGATGTTGGTAGGGAATGTATAGCATATAGACATCTGGAGATCACATTACATCTTTCCACATCAAGACCACAGTGCACAAGTTTTGGATCATAACACATAGGCTAGGGGTACTACATATGGGTCACATCTTAACTTGTAGATATAAATATATTGTAAGATGCATTCACCAATAGTAAGGTGAATATACTGAAGGCATAAAGAAATATAGAATAGATGAAAGAAGACATATAATGTGAATTTATGAGGTGATATAAGGGTGTACAAAATATGTTAAATGTATATAATACATACAATTAATTTTTGGCTTCCATCATATGTTTTGTGTATGTTCCTTATGGATTGTTAATTAGGAAATCAATTTTCTAAATTTGATTCCATGTCTTCCGGCTTAATAGTCCACTAAATTTGTGGTGTAAGACTACAACATAAAAAACTCATTGGGGCTTAGAACTCTAGTATCTGTCCCCATATTTCTCCTTTTACCTCAAATAAACTATCTAATTAGCCATCCACCGAGACAAACACTTAATCTTATTTTACATCTACCTCAACCTCAAGAGTACTATTTACTTATCAATACTTGCAAGTTCATGTGTGACACTTTTTTTTGTATTGAGATCTAAAAATTGACACAATTATTCTCTTTGATATATCTACATGTATTGCACTATGAACTATAATATAAGATAATTTTTGATACTTTAAAATGATGGATCATATTTTAACTATTACGTCATTCAATAAATAAAAAATGATTTAGGCTTACTTAACATTTTAGTATTTCTTGCTTACATAATTTATATATCCATCTATTTTTAGTAATTATTTCATACTGCACTTTATACAAGTCATTCCCTATCTTCATTATTACTTCATTCAATAATTACTTAATTCATACACATTATTCCTATAATCACTTCAATATATGAATTAAATATTACAATTTCAACTAAGTAGTTATCTTTTCCTATAATTTTTTTAATGTTCAATTTTATTTTTTATATTTTCATAATACAAAAGAAATTTTTCCATGTTAGGTAACATGTTTGTATTATAGAGTGATAGTATTGTTAGTATGAAAAGAGTTATTACCAAACTAGTGGGATTTTAGCCAATTTAGATGCTCATATTCACACTAGACACTTATGAACACTCAAAGAGACTTTTGAACTTCTATCTCACCTTATTTGGGCTCCCAAGTATCTCTACACTTGGTCATAAAGTGATACATGTGTTTCATTCTTGGATGGGTAGTTAGAGCTTGGCTCTTATTATCTCACTTCCTTATCTTTATATTTATATGCAAGACTCTCATTTATACATTTTTCCACATGTTGCATACTATAGTTGTTGTCATCTTTCTTACTCATTTTATGGAATTTTTATTTGATTTTGTAAGCTATCTTGGCATACCCACCAAATCAAATACAGGATAGATAATTCACTATCCCTAGCGAAAATAGATTAATAAAAATTTATGGAAACCTTTTTAAAACAATTCAAATTCTTTGTATTAAACATTTAGACAAATCGATATCAACAATTATTTGAGGCTTTGAAGAGAAAAGGGACAAAATGGAAACCACCTGCCCCGAGTTGGTACAAGTTAAATTTTAATGGTTTTTCTAGGGTAGATAACATGACTATAGGATGCATTATCAGATCTAACATGGGAAAGATGATTTTGAGTTACACATGAAATTTGAATAGGTATACCAATAATCAAGCAAAGGAAATGGACCTTCTATGGGGTATTAGATTTTCACTATCTGTTGGAATCAAGGAAATAATAATTGAAGGTGATTATAACTTTATTATAGATGATGTTAAAGGGGAGGCAAGAGTAGGATAGTCTGTTGAAGGAATCCTGGGTGACATTCTAAAACTCGTTTGGGCTTGGAATTGTTTGAAATTAAATGTTCTGATAAGGAAGGTAAAAAAGTGGAAAATGTGATGAAAGTCATGGGCTTGGATACTAGTGCTATAAGATATTGGAGAGAGGAGGAAAACATTCCTTCAGATATAAAAATCCTCATTTGGAGGGAGGGAGGGAGGGAGAGAGAGAGAGAGAGAGAGAGAGAGAGAGAGAGAGAGAGAGAGAGAGAGAGAGAGAGAGAGAGAGAGAGAGAGAGAGAGAGAGAGAGAGA
>MU227907.1:1222431-1236747 GCA_018584345.1 Thuja plicata
GAGAGAGAGAGAGAGAGAGAGAGAGAGAGAGAGAGAGAGAGAGAGAGAGAGAGAGACTAATCCTTAATACTTATCAGGTTGTTATTGGATTGTTTAAGTACCACCTTTACAACAATTGTGGGTAATAAAAGTTTAAAGGAAACATTACGTACCATTATTACTAGTCATAAGGATAATTTCACAAACTTTGATAAATTTAATATCACTCTCAAGGATATGATTAGAAATTTGTTTTACAAATGGTTCATAAACTAGAGGAGAAAAATTTTAATACACGACACCTTTCTAGAAGGTACTCTGTACCTACTATCAAGAATGATAAAGTATTGACTAGGAAAAATTCAAACTGCCTTCTTGCCACCTATTTATATCCTCCAACAGATAGTTCAACAAGTAAAGACAAATGCTGTGAGATGGAAAGAAAAACCTTGAATGTAAGGGAAAAAAGGGAGGTTAGTGATAGAGGTTGTGTTAGTATAGATAAATTTAATAATAAAAGCAACATTCTTGATTTTGTGGGAAGATTAGACCATATAGGGGAAAATAAAATGTTGACTAATGATAATGAACCGAGTAGGTAAAATTCCCCTTGATGCATAAGAAAAAACTGGTCAATGATTTTTCCACCCAGAAAAAGGATTGGCACATGAAAGAGCCCACTTAGAGAAAAAGAGGCCAACAAGGTTAAACAACGGTCTTGTATAAAATTTTGGCATTCAATGATAGAGAAAGAAGGTTAAATGGGTTACAAGTTTTGATGAGGTTATCAATAGTAGTAATAGTATCTCCTAAATCTCTAACAATCTGAAGGATACAAAAAAAAAGGAGAATCACTCAGATGAGGCCTTTTCAACTTTCATTGGTTGGTTGGGATGCTTGGCCTCATTGAGAAAGTATGTAGCCTCAACAAAAAAATTAATTTTTTGATGGGGAAGATTGCTAAAATAGAGGAAGAAATGCATCGAGTGGCCAAATTTTTCACTAAAGTGATGTAGAATGCTACAACTACTTTATGTCTTCTTCAATGGAATGTGTAGAGGATGGTGATGAAGGGAACACGGAGTTACATGTCTTCCTTATAATGGATTGTCACAAAGTTATCAAAGGTGCTAGATGCGGCCCTAAGGTTGGTGTCTAGGGTTTTCTATATTTTTTCTCATATCCCTAAAGGTTTTTTCTGTGTTAATCAATGGTATATCGGTTGTTTCTATTTGGTTATATTTTGGCTACAAGTGTTAATACATTGTCTTATTTTGTTGTATCTTCTAATTGGTTTATTCAGTTGTACAACCACCTAACTATTTATTTATAAGGGCCAACACCCTTATTATGCTTCTTTTTAAATAAAAAATAATTGTTTGAAACCTACAAAATTAGTTTTTCAAATAACATCATATCTAAGATAATAAATTTAAATCCTCCCAAATTATTAGCTACATTTGCATTACAATAACAAAAAAAAACTAAAAACCTATAATATAAAATAAGAAGAGTAAGCTCTACAACATTTATTTTCCTTGTTGTTTGTTTCCCTTTTATCCCACTAGATTTTTGCAAGGACAATGCTCCCTATCTAAGGGGTCATCCCCATAACCATGCACCATGATTGTTGGAAATTGGCTGGTTAAATTCCTATCTTGGTAATAGCTCATGACCAAATTAGTTGGAGGAATACTTGGGTTCCCTCCAAGTTGTGGATGAGGTTAAACCTACACTACCTCATTCCTTACTTGACTACTTTGTGGATTCTTGTAAAAGTGCCTTAGTGGGGAGATTTTTTTCTCTCAGGCCCTTGCTCGACATGGTGCAGAAAAGGGTTGACACCAAATAGTTATTAAAGGGAAGTTTCTCCTGAAGTGAGATGGTGGGTGGGATATTTTTGTTCCATTTTAATTTTGAGGTATATTTTCAAATGGTCCTTGAAAGCTCATGAAATTTTGGGAAACACTTCCTTTCCCTTAGTAAATGAAAATTGGGTTTTAGCCTTAAAGAGGATCTGAACAATTCAACCTTGATTTGGGTTAGAATGTTGGGATTGTCTTTGGAGATATAGTATGAAAAAACATTAGATGGGTCGTAAACACTTTTGGATAGTATGTAATGATGAATGTGGTTTATAGAACTAAATCTAGGTTACTCTTCACTCATTTTTGTGTTAAAGTGGTTCTTAATAAGCCTCTCCCAAAATTTATCAATAAAAAAAATTATACTAACAATTGGAACTCCAATAGAGTTTTGGAGGACTAGTTGTTACAGTGTCTCCATCCTTCTCTCAAGTAGAAAGATAATGAATAGATTCTTGGTCCTATATCTGATGAAAAGGTTAAAACTACATTCTTCTCTTTTGGTGGTTACAAAGGCCCGGGTCCAAATGGTTTCCCTTTGAATTTCTTTCATGAATTCTGGGATATTTTTTCATGAAAAGGTTAAAACTACATTGTCACTCTGGGTGCAAAAGACTTCTTCAAGATAGGAAAAATATAAGGATGGTTAATATAACCTATATTTTCTCGATCCCTAAGATCCCTAATCCATTGAGGATTAGGGATTATAGACCCATAAGTCTATCTAGTACAATATATAAGGCATTCACTAAAGTCATGGTCAATAGGCTCAAGCCTTTTCTTGATTGCATAATCAATAGAAACTAGAATATTTTTGTTCCTCGGTGTCAAATTATTGACATTTTTATTACTGATCTTGAGATTATCCACTCTATGGATAAGTGTGGAAAATGGGTATGATTCTTAAACTTGATATATATAAAGCCTATGATGGAGTGATGAGAATTATTATTTAAAGTACTTGAGAGAGTGGGATTTAATATGAAGCTGATCAATATGATTAAGGATTATGTATAGATAGTTTAGTTCTCCTTTATGGTTAATGTTAGGCCTAGAGGAAATATATTTCCTTGAAAAGGTATTAGACAGGGCAATCCTTTCTCCCAATATCTCTTCATAATCCTTGCAAAATTTATGGGAAGAAATTTCTTAGACCTTGTTAGTAGGGGTAAAATAAATAAAATGAAATCTTATTCCACTATTCCAGCTATGGTGATCCAAATTTTTTTGGAGGATATGGTCCTTTTTGGTAAGGCCTCGGTAGTGGAATCTTGGATATTCAATAATTTTCTTGATGATTATGAAAAATATTTAGGGAAATATATTAACTATGAGAAAATAAAACTCTATTCTTTAAAACTAAGAATGATCTCCAAAGGAAGGTTGTGATCATTTTGGGTTGTTGGGATGTAGTACTCCCAAGCATTTAATGGGGTTACCTCTAATTTTAAAGGAGGTGATTCACTCCTTTTGGAATTCTATTGTTGAATGACTCTAAAGGAAGATTGTTGGCTAGAAAGGGAAGTTCCTAAGAAATGTGGGTAAGTTGTAGCCACTTGCCTCCTCCCTTCAAGGAATTTCCTTATATTTTCTTTCTCTTTTCAAAATCATTGGAGCTATGGATGATAAATTGGAAAATATTTAGAAAACCTTAGTTTAGATAGGAATGGAGGAGAAAAAAGAATGGATTTATTGAAGTGGGAAATGTTTTGTAGGACCAAGATGGATGGAGGTCTTGGTTTGTGAAGGACTATCCCCATGAACAAGGAGTTAATGGAAAAATGGGGTTTAAATTAGCAATTCACAAATCTTACTAATGTGATCTAATGTTTGTAAAATATATTAATTCATATAATTTCAAAAAAATTCTATCCAACCCCTCCTACCCAAAGGGTTTTGAGTTATGGAATAGTATAGTGAAAGGAAAAAAAATTATTTAGCGAGGTCTGAAGTGCCATATTGGTAATGGTGAAACAATAATACTTTTTGAAGATGCTTGGATGGGAGAGGAGCCCCTTGCTAATAACTATAATTTCATATTCCTAATTGATACAATGAAGCAACAATCTAGTGATAAAGTTGGTAACCTCATTGAGCACTAGAGCACTTGGAAGGATGTCTCTAGTTGTTGTCAAACTAGGCTTGAATTACTTGATAAATTCCAATAAGTACAAGAAAGCTTTGGCAGAGTTATAATTCCTCTATTTGGAATGAATGAAAAATTCATCTAGAGTAAAAATTAAGATGGATTCTTCATTGTGAAATCTCCCTACTTCATGATTGTAGGAAAAGGTACCCCCACTCCTTAGCCTAGGGAGGTGTGGAATGCTCGGTTGATTCCCAAAATAAAAATATTTTGGTGGAATTTTATTCATAATAGGATCCTCACCCAGGACAAATTGATCAAAAATAGGATTTAAATTTCAAAATAGATGCACTTTATGTAAGCATTAAGAAGAATCAATTTCCCATATCCTCATTCACTATTATTTTAGTTAGGAGTTATGGGGAAAAATTTTTACTAAACTCAATATCAGCTGGGTAACAAACAATAGTGCAGAGAAAATGATTAGAGAGTGGAAGGGGCCTGGGCATAATCCCATAATCAAATATATTTTTAAATTAATCCCTCCTCACCTGGCCTGGACAATATGGAAGGAAAGGAACAATAAAATTTTAGACAATCCAAAAATCTTGTTGACTCCATCTTTTGCTCCTTTTATAATATTTTGATTGAAAATATTTCTGTGATTTTAAGGAGATGTGCCTCTTTTTCCCCATCTTCTTATGAGACTTAGGTGGTGAATAATTGGATACTCCCAGCGAGTTATGAAACTTTTGATAATTTTAAGGTTTTAAAAATTATGGGAACGAAATGAAAACCTCTAGATCAAGAGTGGCACAAGCTAAATTTTGATGGTTCAACCAGGGGTTTCAAAGCTGCTGCTAGCATCCTAATTAGGACATACAGTATAAAAATGGTCCTTTCTTATGTTTAGAATCCAGATGGACTAACCAATAACTATGTTGAGGGAATTAGCTATGCTTTGGGGGATTAAATGCACACTTTCAATAGGCATGAAGATCTTGTTTGTTGAAGGGGACTCCAAGTACATAATAAATGCTATTAGAGGTGTAAAAATTATTTTGGTCTATTAAGGGAATTTTTTTTAACATTCACATGCTCCTCTTTGGACTTGATCGATTTCAAATTGAACACTCCTATAGAGAAGGAAACAAGGCAGTGCATGCCTTTTCTGCCTAAGGGATTGACATAACTGAGTCAAGATGTTGGATAAATGAGGATAAAATTATCCTAAAAATTAGAAAAATAATTCTAGATGAAGGGAAAAAATTCTTATAGGCTACGAGGAACTCATACTTGTTTAGGAAATCCTAGTGGCACCCGACTTTATAGGTGGTACACTTCTGTTAATGGTTGGAAAAAATCTTTAATTGGGGAAACATACATAAAATTCCATTGGGGATCTTTTTTCATCCCTTACCCAATCAAGAACCATTCTAGGGATATTTTTACTTAAGATCAAGGGGACTTTGACTTGGTTGATATAGATGGCATGCCCCTGCCAACCTTCGGGAAGATAAAAACACTTATTGTAATATTTGATTGGGTATGACTCACGAATATTAATTTTTCTCTAAACCTCAATTTTTGGAGATGGACCGGGAAATTTAAAAAAAAAAAAAATTGGGAATCATATCATGTATGTTGTAGCTACTTCCCTGTGTCTTCTCCATGAAGACTTACAAGATAATGAGTTATAGAACAATCAGGAGCTGCTGGACTTTCTTCATCAAGATTGGTTTTATGTTCTATCTTTCACCAAATGTAAGCCACCTTCTTAGGTTATTGTGTTTGAGTATTTGTTATTTTTTGACATCTTGCCTTCTACTATTAGTCCACTATTTTATACTATTATTTTTGTAATTGGTTTAAGTATGTAAGTGGTTGTCTTTGGTAGTCTTCTAAACTAGCTTGAGAAGTTGTACAATGTTCCTTTTGTTTTTTTTGTATAGTCCTAAAAAATTATCACCCATAATTGGATGTTTTAGGACCTATTAGACCCCATTTTGGTGATTCTAAGGTCCAAATCACCATAATTCTTGATCCCTATGACCTGATTCTTCTTTTCCCACACCTATTCACTGTCCCTGATGTTTGGGTAAAATATGATCTTGTTCTTCCTGAGACAAGTTTCCATACTCAATCTATCTATGGGACAAGTCGCCAAACTTGACTTATCCCCAGTGTTTTGGGCCCAAATTTAACCTGGAGCCCAACATCAGGGTCTTCTCCTAAGGTTTTCAATTGTGGTCAGCCTCAATCAAATTTGAATCTTGAATGGTGGGATAAAAGTACAAAAGTACCTCCTATCTTCATATTTGAGATTAGTCAATCAAGTACAAGCTATCAAGTTCAAGTTATCCATAAATTCAAGTAATCAAGTTGGGAAATTGAGGATTTGGGATTCAATATTTGAAGGAAAACATCCAACTCAAGCCCTCTAAGTCTCCATTTCTTCAAGATCCATCAAGTTAATTCAATCTTCTCCAATTGATGAAAATTTCTCTTCCATCATGGCCAAGTAGAGGAATTATCAATCAAAAAATAATATTCATTCATCCTTCTCCATCACATGTAGTTATCAAGTATATCTACATTCTTGATCTATGAGTGGAAATCATAGATCTATGCATTTGTGAGGGAATCCTTATTTCTACATCACATTCTAAGGTCAATTTTTTGGATTCTAAGAACATTCAAGAGTCTTCATGGATTTGAGCAGTTTCTACATTTGTTCATGAGGGTTTATGCAAGGAATAGGTTACGAATCCGTCAGAAATTTTTTGGGTAGTATAGGTGTTGTTGCAGATTCCATGAAGTTTCTTCTAAAAGTGTAGGGGACACATCACAAAAATTGACCTATCCCGTTTATAGGTTGAGTTTCAACCTCTCCTGCCCATTTTGAGCTAAAATTTTCTAAGCAAGTGTGTTATGTCTTCTGATTTCTTATTTTGTCAATCTTAATTCTATATCAATTCATATCAGCCTATTTTTATTAGCTTTTTGGTGACTTTTCCATTAGATCTACTTAATCACTTAATCAATCTCATTTCATTTCATTACATATTTAGTGAAGGAAAAATTGTATTCCCGAATAGCACTTGAGTCAATTCTTGAGCCTATTGGGGATACTCTCCCTTCCTAATGTGCAATTCATGAAATGGAGAAGTAATTTAATTAGTATATTTTATGTTGTATTATTCATCACCCCCATTTCCTATTGTACATTTTGGTGAACCCGACTTATTACATTTCCATTTTGATTTTGGTGTTATATTACCTTTATGTTCTTCATTTACATTGAATGTATCTATATCTATAGGTATATTTATTTATAAACTTGATTTAGTGTCTAGATCTACTTGTGTATGCTTTATATTACATGTTTACATTTGATAATTATATTTTTCTTTCATACAAAATATTCTTTTCTTGGATTACATAACTCTTTCAAATATTATAATTGTGCTAGATCTATGTATTTTCCTTGATTTCCTTGTGCATGAGTTTTATCACTTTGAGTCCTACTTATATCATCCTGGTTAGGAGAATTTGTAGACTTATGGGTTCCTTTGATCTTGAGCCTTCTCTCTTTCCTAGGAATCTTGATGAGACTCACATGTATCCTAATGACATCAATCCTATCATGGAGAATAACTTTTCCCATTCTTCTAATGATGAATATAAGGATTTAAGGGTTCCTCCTACTCAAGTCAAAAATATTTCCAATAGATTTAAGAAATTTGAACAACGGTTAGGAAAATAAAACTCTAATCTCCAGGTCATTTCTATTGTAGAAAGCTTAAGGAATTTAATTCATAATGATAAAGATAGTGTTAACATCTTTCATAGTATCTCTCATCTCATTAATAACAATGTTAAACCTATTAGGGATTTTTCTCAAGAGCTAGGTTTCATTCCAACTACCACTAGTGTTGAAACCTCTACACCTATTTCTATTTCTATTCCTAGTGCTTCTACCTATCTTCCACCTATCATAACGACTTCAATTCAAAATACCAATCCTACACCTGTTAGCATTCCCAATCATATTGCTCCTTCTATCCCTTCAATCATGTCATGTGTTTCTTTACCTTCATCCATGCCCACTTAAAATAGTGTACCCTTTTCATATTCAACCATTCCTTCAATTCTAACAATGTTCCAAATGTTTCCAACATATCTCCTCCTACCATTCTTTCTATCGATCCTACCATTAATATCTTGGATCAAACTATGTCTTCTTTGCAGCAACAAATTGCTTCAATGACTCAATCCAAGTTCAATATTCCTACTTCCGTTATTTTTAGTCCCTTGTCTTTGGATATTATCTATGATTTTATCCCGCAATACATGGAGATTCCTCATCTTAAGAGTTATAACAGTAAGGGTGATCCTTTCACTCATGTTAAAACTTTCCAAACCTACTGTAGTGATTTCTCTCATGACCATAGGTTCATGGCTAAACTATTTACTAAAACCTTTCGAGAAAAATCCTTTTAATTTTATTATTCTTTGCCTCCTTATTCTATTGATTCCTTCCAAAATATTTCTAACACTTTCATTCAACAATCTTAAAACAAGATTGGTCCTAAGATATCTTTGATTGATTTAATGCATTGTAAACAAGGTGTTAAAGAAAAAGTGATTGATTTAATTGGTATATTTAAGCATTTAAATGCAAAAATTTCTTATCTTATACCTGATATTGATGTTCAATGAATTTTCATTGCAAATTTACAAAAATACATTAGAGATAAGATTTACTTTCTCAATTATCTTCTTTTACTCAATTATGTGTAGTGATTCATAATTATTAGCTTCAAGTGAGTAAGTTTGAGAGCATTACTCTAATTGTTCTGGTTAACAAGAGTGATCCTATATCCAGCAATTTTAACAAGTTTCAAAAACCAAAGAACTTTATTAAGATCAATAATTCATCCTACAATGTTGATAAGCAAGTAACAACAACATCCAAAGATGTGGCTCCTTTGTCATCTATTTTTAGACCTTCTCGTAATTTTACCTAGCTTTCTGAATCTTTGGATAATGTGATGTTGAAGTTGATTAATGTGAAAGTGTTAACTCTTCCTCCTGTTAATCCTATTAACACATCCAAACCTTTACCCAAACACATTGATCACAAATATTTATGTTAATACCATCGTCAACCCGGTCATGATATTGAAAATTATTTCTTCTTGAAATATGTTATTCAAGACCTTATTGATTCTAATATTGTATTTATTGAGGGTGCCAATAATCAAGGAAACAAATCCATAGCACCTCCCAATTTTTTTTGAAAATCTATACTAATCCTTTTTTATCTCATTCAACCAATATCGTTGAATCTACCTAGCCTTTGTCTTCTTCTTCCACTCACGTTGTTGATTATGATGATATATGTAATGAAGCCAGTAACTTTGTCAACCTCATTGATCTAACCAAACCTAAACCTAAACCCGAACCTGAGCTTTGCATTACCTTTGACCCTACTGAGACAACTAAAGCACTTGATGATCCTCTTTATATTGTGGACAAGGTTAATGTCCTTTATTCTCATGGTGTTCTTATTGACCCTACTTGCATGGTGAATGTGATAACTAAAGAGCATCTTTTCAATAGAAAATTCCAACGTGATTTATATGATTAATTTGATGTTATGATCCAAACTTGAAATGGTTTCCTTTATCCTTTACATGGTTCTATTTCATTTATTCTTGAATTTGGTGGATAAACTTTAGATGTTACCTTTAATGTGGTTCCAACTTTTGGTCAATTTTAAGCCAAACTTGGTCTTCCTCAACTTACCTCCATGAAATTCGTGGCATCTCCTATTCATAAGTTTTTGAATTTTCCTCATAATGGAGAAATCATGGCTATTAACCATATCCTTTATCATCCTTCAGTTCCTCAAGATTCTTTTGACCTTGATTTCTTTTGGCCTTCTATGTCTCGACCAACCCAACCCCATAATGATCACCTCTTCTGATCATATCAATCCTACAAGATACAAAATATTTGTGAACTTAGAAAACCTAAGTATATTCCATCTCCTTTCACTAGACATAAACTTCTTCCTACCCCTCCTATATATGCTTTAGTTCCACTTCCTATATCTTATAAACATTTTGCTGATGCTATCTCTCAATCTAGAGTGGTTCCTTTCGTTCTTCCTCCTAAAGAAGAAAAGGACTTGATGTTGATTGATCCTAAACCAAACCCAATTTCTAGAAAAACCAAACACAACATTCATGCCCATGACTACCGCCATAAATGTCAAGCTAGAGCCCGTCAACATGCTTCCCAAAACATTTCTTCACCCAAAACACCTACTAATGCTTTGATTCCCTTTGATCAACTCATGTTTGAACCAAAGGAGGAAGTTAAATTGAAAAAGATCAAATTGAACCAACATGATAATGTTATTCATATCTTGGATTCTATTACAATAAATTTAGATGAAGAAGATACTCTTGATGATGATGCTTTTCATGATCCTAATGCAACTAATGATGATATTCATTCTAGTGATTTTTATGATATGTTTAATATTATTGATGTTAATCATGATTTACTAGCTATGTTTTTACAATAATTATCTCTAAATCCTAGTGATGAGAAAAATAACCCATCTTCACAACATGGTCCTTTTTCAGAACTTACTATTGTTCCTTCTATTGTTCTTGATGTTGCTTCTCTTGCATGTTTCCCACCTACCTTAAACACTACAAATTGAGATGGGGGAATGAAATACACTTGACTAGATCCTATTGTGCAGTGGATTTTGTGTGTTTTCTTGTTTTTCATAATGTGTTTTTCCTATGATGTGTTGTTTGAGATGTGTTTTCTTTAAACAACCCTTGTTGCTTCATTGGCGCAAGGTGATAAAGGAATCACAATGTCGTAAATATTCTTCTATTTGTATATCATTTCTTTTATATGTTGTTACATGTTATGTTGTGCATGTACCACTATTCATAAATGTGCCTTTGTGTTGTCTGATTGGGGATGATGCAAAATGATAGCTACCTATTCTTTTTGGTCTCTCTGATGCCGACCCAATAACACTCTTCTTCATAACTCTTACGTGACATTATTCTATGTTTTTTGTAGTTCTGCTACCTTTGGGGAATGATGACTTTTCATTTTGATATAATATATATCTATTATCATATGATCATACCAACCCTAGAGTTAGTAAATCCCTTATGTGCTCTCTTTTGTCATGTATTTATTTCCCTTGATTTATCTTTTCCTGGGGGCATGTCATAGTGGAAATATTTCTTATGGGTGCATTTATGCTCTGTTAAAGACATTGCTCCTGTTAAGGCATTTGCAATCTCTTTAACATGGGGGCATACACTTTTCTCTATATTTCACATTTTGCACACACTTACACAATTATTCGATGCAATATCTCTCTTGTGAATCCCTTAATGGAAACAAGGCTTTCCTTAAGGATTGATCCCCCTTCTTTGATCCCTAAGGAGACAAATTATTTGCTTAGGCTTGATCACCTTTCTTGATCCCTATGGAAACAAATACTTTTCTTAGGCCTAATCATTCCTGTGTCAGATCCCTTAATAGAGATAATGTTTTCCTTAAGGATTGATCATTTTTTATGGATTTTCTAGCATAACATAGCTTGGTAGACCTTCAATTCCATATTTGGAAACATTTTCTCTTTATATGATCCATAGTATGGCAATCCCTTACTAGGCTAGTGAGCATGCTTCTTTCTCTCTTTCAAGTGATGCCTCTCTTGTCTTTGTTTTAGATTTGATGAAGACTTGAGTCACTTGGGGGCTTGATGTTTCTTTTTCTCCTTAACCTTGATAAGATTGTTCTTATGCATTGATCTACTTTACCATGAGCATGATCTTGTATCATATTCCCACTAAAGTGAGGGATAAATCTATAGTCCTAAAAAAAATTTCAAGCATAATTGGATGTTTTAGGACCTATTAAACCCCATTTTTGTCACTTTGAGGTCTAAATGATGGTTATGCTTGATCCACATGACCTGATTCTTCTTTTCCCATACCTATTCACTGATGTAGGAGCATCTTAGGATCTTGGAAATCTTGCATAAAACAAAAAATTTGTTTGTTTTCCTATTTTCTTATTTGATCATCCTAATTTTTTGGTTCATGGTTGATCTATGCTTGTTATTTTGTATTACGGTCATGATAACATGTTCTTGGTTCTATTCTGGAGCCTATCCTATGATAACACATCATTTGGTTTCACCGTACATAAGTTATTGAAAATTATTTACGTGTGTGTCTTATTCTTCATATTCCTAGTTGGATGTTGTGTTTCAGATCAGTTTCCCAATCTTTTGATGGGTTTTTTTAAGCATGATCATTCCAGCTCATTTTTATGTTTAAGGTTGACCTTATTTGATGATCGCACCTCCTAAATTATTTCTTGGAGGTTGTTCCTAAAGATTTGGGTCCTAACCTATTTTTTGCATAAAAAATTCTCAATTATTGGGGAATGTAATTTTTTCTAGGCCAATTAGATGTTGTGATGGCTTGATAAGCTTATGGACTTGATGTTGGAGATTTGCTTATGTGCAAATAATTGATTGTATGTTTGTCATTGATGACAACATATAATATACAACAGTGTTCTATATGAAATTATCAGTACATATATTCTGGAGCTATGTGTGTTTATTTCCATGGTGTATACATGTTCTAGATGCTATTTGCATTCACGTTAAGTTAGATATGAAGTTTCAGTTGAGTTATGTTAATCAATTATGGCAGTTACATCATCTGAAGATTATCTATCAAGAGCCAACATAAATACAGTGTTTCTTGAGTTGCGCCTATCCTCGGGATATGAGTGTTTGTATTAATGTTTAGTTATGAGTTAGTGATGATTATACAAAGCCGCCAAACATGTTTTAATGGTATCATGATATTCAATTAAAATTGGTGAAGCCAAATTTGTGAAGCATTGCATCTATTCAGTTTGAGTTGCGCGGTTCTAACTTTGATTGCATGGTTAGTTAAGATGACAAAGAAGTTGATGAAGTGTTCCTAGATACCGTCCTGAACTTATCCTTGGTGAAGATACATATAGCAGTTCAAATGTGTTCGCTAAGTGGGAAAATGAAGTGAAAAACAATAAACAGAAAAGAGTAGAAAGTCAGACAGAATAAGTTCAAGAACTATGTGAAGAAACAGAAGAAGATGACAATTCATTGGAATTGATCAAGACAGCAGGTCTACTCAAACAGTTTGTCTATCAGATATAGTGTATATATGTTCTACTGAAGGTTGCATCCTTCACCATTTTAGCAGTGAGCTTTTGGAAAGTGAGTCCTCGCCCCTCATAGGGTTACTTGTAAAAGACTCTTAACAGGGTCCGACCTTTAACCAGGTCTCTGTACTTATTGCATTGTAAAGAACAACTCCTAACAGGGTTGCAAGATCTCCTAATAGGGATAATTATACTCAAGAATATTTCTTTGTGGGTGCTAATTCCCACTCGGGTTTTTACCTATTTGGTTTCCCCGTAACCAAAATTATTGTGTTCTCTATTGTGTTATCTGAATGTACATTTGCTTTATGTTAATTTATATCTAAGAGAAGAAAAGAATTAAAATAGCTGATAAATGATTCACCCCNCCACCCCCTCCCTCTCAGGTATCCTTTGGGACTATTCCAACAATTGGTATCAGAGCCAAGTGCCTTGGAGAGAAATCCTAACAGCTTAAGGTAGATCAAATGGCATGCTTCAGGAAAGAGAGTCCTAAGTTTGATGGAGAAAACTATCTTGACTGGAAGAACAAAATGATAACACATCTTCAGTGCACTGGATTTGAGATCTATGAGATTGCCACTCAAGCAATTGAATTTCCCACCCTAAAAGACCTTGCAGAAGAAGACTCTACAATCAAACAAAAGGAAGTGTTCACTCAAAATTCAATCGCCAAAGAAGCCCTAATTAGTGCCCTATCCGACAATTAATTTTTTGAGATCAAGAAGGCAGATAAAGTATACTCTATTTGGAAATACTTAGAAGATATGTTTGAAGGAGACATCCAAGAAAATAATGCACACAAAAAGACATGGAAGAAAAGATACAACAAATTAGAGATGCTACCTAAAGAAAACATCAGAGCCTACAATCAGAGAATTAATGAAGCAGTTTCAGGTATTAGGAACAATGGTGGATAAATTTCAGAGGATAATATAATGGAAAAACTAATGACCACACTAACAGCAGACTATAAGAGCAACATCAATATCTTAGATGAGACTATGCAATTTTCAAAAGACTTCAAGAGGGAGACTTTGATCAGCAAAATATCTGCATTTGAGATATCAAGATTGAAGACAGAACCTAAAAGTGAGACAGCTTTCAAAG
>MU227907.1:1236887-1247179 GCA_018584345.1 Thuja plicata
AAGGACAGCTACCATTCAAATGTTTTTCATGCAACAAAGTTGGTCACTTTGCATCCAAGTGTCCTACAAGAGTCAAGAAGTTCAGATCAGATTACAAGCCCAAGTACACTAAGGAATGTTATCATGTAGAAGATGGTGTAACCAGTGATGATTTAGGAGAAGATTAAATTGGTTTCGTTTCCATTAAATACATTGAGAAGATTCTTGAAGAAATGGACAAAGAAGATGAAGAAAACGTACAAGAGTTAGCATTAGTTTCAAAAGCTGACATCAGAACTGATTGGATCATTGACAGCGGATGTTCACACCACATGACAGGAGACAAAGATAGATTTTTACATTTGGACAAGTACAAAGGTGGTATGGTTATATTTGGAGATAACACTCCCAAACCTATCATAGGCAGAGGTTCTATCACCTTAGATAGAAAGAATAAGACAAATGATGTTCTTTATGTTGATGGCTTACATCATAACTTACTAAGTGTTGGATAGTTGCTTGATAAAGGATATCAGTTGGAATTCAAAAACAACCAATGCATCATTAAAAAAAAGGAGACATTATTGCATCAGGCTCAAATACCAAAGGTAATGTCTTTCAGCTCAATTCAAAAGTAAGTTGTTTTGTTGCAAAAGTGGATGATAGTTGGCTATGGCACAAGAGACTTTGTCATATCGATTTTGACAAGATAGTCAAGATAAGTAATGTAAAGGCAGTAAGAGACCTTCCAATTATTGCAAGACTAGTTGACACCATGTGCATGGAACGTGTGATGGGGAAGCATATGAGGATCTCATTTAGGAGAAAACAAGACTCTACTGAAAACAAATTAGATCTAATACATATAGATCTATGTGGACCTACTCAAACAAGATCATACTACAGAGAAAGGTATTTCATTTTGTTTGTTGATGATTTCTCAAGGATGATGTGGGTTGATTTCCTAAAAGACAAATCTGAAGCTTTTGAGAAGTTCAAAGTGCTCAAAGCTAAGGTTGAGAATGAATCTAGATTAAAGATAAAATGTCTGAGATCTGATAGAGGAGGATAATTCACCTTTGACTAGTTTTATGATTACTGTGAAGAACATGGAATCAAGAGATAGTTAAGTGCACCTAGAACCCCTCAGCAGAATGGGATTGCACAAAGAAGGAACAAAATAATACTTAACATAGTGTGTACTATTATTATTGAAGGAAAGGTTTCCCATACCTATTAGAGAGATGCGGTCAATACAATAGTCTATACTATCAATAGAATACAATTAAGGCCAGGCGCAGATAAAACACCCTATGAACTTTGGTTTGGTAATGTACCTAGTATAAAATACTTCAGAATCTTTGGAAGTAAGTTCTACATCAAGAGAGATGATAGCATTGACAAGTTTGATGCTAGAAGTGATGAAGGTATTTTTCTTGGTTACTCTACTAAAATCAAAGCCTATAGATGTTTTAATCTAAGATTAAAGAAGATCATTGAAATTACTCGTGTGAAGATTGATGAGAAGTTTATGATTCAAGAAAGATATTATGACTGTGCTCCCATGATTGAAGATGAGCCCAAACCCATCAATAAGGACATAGTTATTGAAGAAATGTTTGACTGTATTGATGTTTCATGTAACAATCCTGAACCAAGTGAAGAAGAATCATAGATTACAGAAGAAAGTATCACTCCTAAGAACTCAAAATACACATCCAAATACCACTCTAAGGAAGATATCATTGGAGATCAAAGCGCTAAAGCCTTGACAAGATCTAGAGAAAAAGGTTCAACCGTTGATGAAGAGGTATGATTAATTTCATAGATTGAACCCTTAAGTGTTGAAGATGCATGCAAAGATTCATATTGGTAAAGTGTTATGCAAGAAGAATTAGATCAAATAATCAAGAATGAAACATGGGAACTCATCCCTAGACCTCGTGACAAGAACGTGATTGGAACAAAGTGGATATTCAAGAGCAAAATGAATGAAGAAGGCACAGTGGTAAGGAACAAAGCAAGATAGTATGTAAAGGATATGCACAGAGAGAAGGAATAGACTACACTGATACATTTTCCCTTGTGAGCAGACTGGAAGCTATCAAGTTGTTTTTGGCCTATGCAACATTCAAGAACTTTAAAGTATATCAAATGGATGTCAAGTCAGCTTTTCTAAATGGTGACCTAAAGGAAGAAGTTTACATAGAGCAGCCTGAAGGATTCAAACTTTTAGACAAACCAGACATGGTATGCAGACTAAAGAAAACACTTTATGGACTTAAATAGGCCCCAAGATCTTGGTTTGAGAGACTTGATGGTTACTTAACAAAGATAGGATTTAGAAAAGGAGCAGCAGACTGTAATTTATTCATAAGAGAGACAGATGAAGGATTACTACTCGTTGCTATTTTTTTGATGACATTATCTTTGGAGGTAATGAAAAACTTAGTACATAATTTGCCAAAGAAATGAAAAGTGAGTTTGAATTGAGCATGATTGGACCTATCAAATATTTTCTTAGATTAAATGTAAAACAAACAGATAAAGGCATGTTCACAAATCAGTTTAAGTATGTGAAGGAGATATTGAAGACCTTCAAAATGGAAGATTGCAAACTAGTAAGCACCCCCATGATAACAGAAAGCAAGCTTTCTAAAGATGATGATTCCACAGCATTTGACAAGACTCTATACAAGTATATGATTGGAAAAGTCATATATCTTACTCAATCTAGACCTAATATTTCTAATGCAATTGGCATTGTTGGAAGATTTGTAGCTGAACTTAAACAAAATCACCTAATGGAAATAAAAAGAATATTCAGATATTTAAAAGGAACTATAGACTATGGTTTATGGTATCCTAACTTAGAGAATATACAACTTCATGTGTATACTGATGCTGATTGGGCAGGATGTGTTGATGACAGAAAGAGTACATCATGAGGAGCAATATTTCTTGGAGACAGATTGGTCACTTGGACAAGTAAAAAGCAGAATTGTATATCTCAGTCAACAATAGAAGCTGAGTATATTGCAGCAGCATTGAATTGTTCAACAATGGTTTGGATCAAATAGACGATTAAATACTTTGGTATTCAAATTGATTATCCTATTGTTATTCACTGTGATAACACTAGTACTATCAATATGTCAAAGAACTCTGTGGTGCACGCAAAGACTAAACACATTGAGATCAAATACCACTTTCTAAGAGAAAAAGTTGTAGACAGAGAAGTAAAGTTGGATTATGTGAGTACTAAAGAACAATTAGTAGATATTTTTACAAAGCCATTATCAAAAGATACTTTTGAGTATCTCAGGGAGAAGCTAGGAGTAATTCCCTTTCCTAGGTCTGATTAGAATTTGTAGCAAGAACATCAGTCCTTGGTGATTGATGAATGGTTGACTACTCTACTTCTGGAGTAGTACCTGCACCTAATGGTGTTTAACACCCTTTTCCATTGATGTCAAAGGGGGAGTAGTAGTAAGGGGTAGCATATACTCTGGGGGAGTATACAGTTAGAAGAGCAGTAGCAGTGAAGATGAAATTTTGATGAGGATATTGAGAAGATTGTAAAAATAAGGAAGACACTTTGAGTTGATGATATCATATATTTCCATCAATGTCAAAGGGGGAGATTGTTGGAGATTTGCTTCTGTGCAAATAATTGATTGTATGTTTGTCATTGATGACAACATATAATATACAACATTGTTCTATATGAAATTATCGGTACAGATATTCTAGAGCTATGCGTGTTTATTTCCATGGTGTATACATGTTCTAGATGTTATGTGCATTCACGCTGAGTCAGATATGAAGTTTCAGTTGAGTTATGTTAATCAGTTATGGTAGTTACAGCGTCTGAAGATTATCTGTCAAGAGCCGATGTAAATACAGTGTTTCTTGAGTTGCGCCTATCCTTGGGATATGTGTGTTTGTATTAATGTTTAGTTATGAGTTAGTGATGATTATACAAAGGTGCCAAGTGTGTTTTAACAGTATCGTGATATTGAAGTAAAATTGGTGAAGCTGACTTTGTGAAGCATTGTGTCTATTCCATTTGAGTTGTGTGGTTCTAAATTTGATTGCGTGGTTAGTTAAGCTGACAAAGAAGTTGATGAAGTGTTCCCAGATACCGTCGTGACCTTATCCTTGGTGAAGATACAGATAGAATTTCAAATGTGTTTTCTAAGTGGGAAAATGAAGTGAAAAACAATTTACAGAAAAGAGCAGAAAGTCAGATAGAATAAGTTCAAGAACTATGTGAAGAAACAGAAGAAGATGACAATTCATTGGAATTGATCAAGACAGCAGGTCTACTCAAACAGTTTGTCTATCAGATATAGTGTATATCTGTTCTACTGAAGGTTGCATCCTTCACCATTTTAGCAGTGAGGTTTTGGAAAGTGAGTCCTCGCCCCTCATAGAATTACTTGTAAAAGACTCCTAACAGGGTCTGACCTTTAACCAGGTCTCTGTACTTATTGCATTGTAAAGAACAACTCCTAACAGGGTTGCAAGATCTCCTAATAGGGATAATTATACTCAAGTATAGTTCTTTGTGGGTGCTAATTCCCACTGGGGTTTTTACCTATTTGGTTTCCTCATAACCAAAATTATTGTGTTCTCTATTGTGTTATCTGAATGTACATTTACTCTATGTTAATTTAAATCTAAGAGAAGAAAATAATTAAAATAGCTGATAACTGATTCACCCCCCCGCCCCATCTCAGTTATCCTTTGGGACTATTCCAACACTTGATCCTAAGGGACATGGTAATCTCATAATATTATTTGGCTTAGCTTAGGTAGGATTTGTGATGGTTTTGAGTGTAATAAGGCATGTGTATTTGGCATTTATGACGATCATGTGAAACAACATGTTGCAGATCTATTGTAAATGATTTTATGATGACAATAAAGGTTGAATCTCTCATTTTCTTCCTTCTTGTCTTGTTTCTTCCGTTGTTTTATATTGGATGTAAAGTTTGGACCGATCTCCTTGAGGCTTCTCCATCCTTGACTATGTCAAATGGTATCGGAGAAAAGTAGAGAGAGGTTGAACAAGATTGAGGTTGAATGAGGTTGAGATTCCCATGTTGGCAAATTTGATTTCTTGAATCATAAAGCCCTAGACCTATTGATCATGAGGTGGAAGAGGGAAGATCTAACTTACAATCACATAGGACTTGTGTAAGGGGCTAGGAAGGGTTTTTACTAATTTTTGAGAGTTGAGGGTGTATAGACCACTAGTTGGAGAAGCATCTTGTAATAGATCATCGATTGGAGAGGCAGTTGCACCTTAGGATTTAAAGCTGCCACCTAGAAGGATGAACCCTAGGAGTCTAGTGAAAATGATGGAATAATTTAGGGTTGAAATGAGGAATGAGGTCATAAATGTGTTGAATGGATTGAGAGGGAATCTTGAGGTTGAAGAAGAATTTGAGGAGGTTGTTAAAGATCTTGAGACTGTAGATATTGAGAACCCTACAGATGAAGAAATGTTGTTGAGATGACACAAGTAAGTAAAATTCATAGGATAGATGTTTCTATTTTCACCGGTTCATTACATCCTGAGGATTTGATAGATTGGATTGGAGAACTAGAAGAATACTTTGAGCTTGAAGACATCATAGTTCCACAAAGGGTTAGGTTAGCAGAGACTAAGTTTAAGGGTCACGTTGCCTTATGGTGGAAGGAATTATAGAAATATAGAGAGGATCATGGTGAAAAAAATATCACTAAATGAAAGGTAATGATTTCTATGTTAAAAGATAAATTCATCCCTAAGGATTATGAGTTAGAGTTTTTCAATAAGTTGCAGAATTTGAGGCAGAAAGACATGAGTGTGCAAGAATACACACAGGAATTCTATAAGATGACTATTAGATATGGTCACAAGGAAGTATCTAAGGAGAAGGTGGATAAGTATGTTAATAGTCTAAGATTTAACATTCAGGATGATTTGATTATGTTGAGGATTTCTACTATTGAGGATGCTTATCAGTATGCATTGAGAGCTGAAGATAAGTTGAAGAGAAGACAAAGTAACTATAGAGGAAGAGAGAAACAAGCTACAAGCAATGGCCAAGAGAAGCAAACCATTGAAGATGAAACTGATCAGAGAATACCTAGAGGAGGGAATGGTAGAAATGAGTTTAAGAGTACTTGTTTCAAATGTGGTGGCATAGGAAATAGGTCTTTTCAATGTTGTAAAGGGTCTAGTAAGAACTTGGGAAAACATAATCTTATGGCACATGAGGGACAAACTACTGATGAGGTTGTGGTTAATGAAGCAGAACCTGAGATAGGAGAGTATCTTATGCTTAGGAGAGTCATGTTGGGTAAGAAGGAATCTGAAGCTTTACAAAGGAGGAATTTTTTCAAGACTGCCTGTAAATCAAGAGGTAGATGTTGTAAAGTTGTTATGGACAGTGGTAGTACTGATAACTTGGTATCAGAATAGATGGTGCATAAGTTGGGATTGAAGAGGCTTAAACATCCTTGTCCTTATGGGATAGGTTAGTTTTCATATGAACACATGGTGGATGTAAAATATAAATGTTTGGTTAATTTCAGCATTGGACCTTACAAAGATGAAGTGTTATGTGATGTGTTGTCCATGAGTATTTGTCATGTTTTATTGGGAAGGCCTTGGCAGTATGATAGATGAGCTATTCATGATTGCACAAGAAACTTGGTCACAATAGAGAAGGATGGATAGAAGTTTACTCTAGTTCTTTTGAAGGAATTAAAAGGGAGAATTGCAAGGAATTTGAGTATGGTGAAGAGGTATTTTTCATAGAAGCAAACTACATAGATTAGTATGGATCGGAAGAAGGGTCTTGCAGGTAGATATGGGGTAGGAAAGTTGGTATTAGATTGTAAGAAGGGTGAGGTGAAGCAGAAGGAAACCTTGGTTGTTGAACAGATGAGGGTTTGTAGCAAAGGTCGATTAGTTATGCAAAAGGGAAGAGGAAGTAATCTGAGCTCTGGTGTTGCTAGAAGATATGACGAAGTGAGTACAGAGAGGAGTAAGTTGATGAATCTGACAAAGCATAGTGCAAAGGTACAAAGGCAAAGAGTTGCAGATAAAGAGGATGTTTTGATCATAAGCAAGCATGGGATTTTTGTTCCACGCCTTATTAAATGTTCATAAGTTTCTCTTATGGAACATTTTATTTTACTTGGGGTGTTTGATGCAGGAGCATCTTAGGATCTTGGCAATCTTGCATCAAACAAAAAAAATTGTTTGTTTTCCTATTTTCTTGTTTGATCAGCAAGGTGTTTTGGCTGGCGGTCAATTTGTTCTTGTTATTTTATGTTGCACTCATGATAGCATGCTCTTGGTTTTTTCCTAGAGTCTATCCTATGATCTCACATCATTTGGTTTCACCACGCATAAGGTATGGAATATTCTTTGTCTCTCTATCCTATTCTTCATTTTCCCAATTGGTTGTTTGTTTTTTGAGCGGTTTCCCAATCTTCCGGTGGGTTTTTACGAGCGTGATCATGCCAGCTCATTGTTGCGTTTGAGGCCAACATTATTTTATGATCACATCTCTTAAATTATTTCTTGGAGGTTGTTCCCAAATATTTGGGTCCTGGCCCATTTTTTATAAAATATTTTCTTAATTATTGGAGAATGTAATCTTTTCTAGGTTGACTAGATGTTGTGATGACTTTATAAGCTTATGGACTTGTTCATAAGGGATAGGTGATCTCATAAGATTATTTGACTTATCTTGGGTAGGATTTGTGAGGTTTTTGAGTGTAATCAGGCCTGCGTGCTTGGCATGTATGCCTAGCATGTGAAACAACATGTTACAGATCTATTGTAAATCATTTTCCCAAGATAATAAAGGTTGAATATCTCATTTTCTTCCTTCTGGTCTTGTTTCTTCCGTTGTGTTATATTGGTTGCAAGGTTTGGACCGATCTCCTTGAGGTTTCTCCATCCTTGACTGTGTCATTCACTGTCCCCAATGTCCTGATAAAATTTGAGATTATTTTTCCTTGGACAGGTCGCCAAACTCGACTTGTCCCTGGGATAGGTCACCAAACCCAACTTGTCCCCATTATTTTGGACCCAAATTTTGCCCGAAGCCCTAAATCAGTGTCTTCTCCCGAGGATTTCAATTATGGTAGGCCTAGATCAAATTTGAAAGTTTCGTCCGAAAGTGCAAGGAACACATCACCAAAGTTGACTTGTCTCGGTACATGTTGAGTTTCAACCTATCTCGGCCATTTTCAGCTGAAATTTTCCAAGCAGGTGCATTACGTCTTCTGATTTCCCATTCTGTTAGTTTTAGGTCTATATCACTTCATATCAGTATGCTTTTATCAGTTTTTAAGTGAATTTTCCATTAGATCTACTTAATCACTCAATCAATCCCATTTCATTTCATTACATCTTTAGTGAAGGACCGATTTGTATTCCTGATTAGCACTTTAGTCACCTCTTTAGCCTATTGGGGATACTCTTCCTTCCTAATGTGCAATTTAAGAAATGGGGAGGTAATTCACTTATTATATTTTATGTTGCATTACTCATCACCCCATTTCCTATTGTACAACTTTGTAAAGGGTTAACACCTTAGTTTCTGTTGTTTTTATTAATAAAATCCAAATAGAAACTATTACTAACCATTATGTGGCACCTCTTAGACCTTTGCTACTTTACCATCCCATAATTGAGACAATGTTTATAAGAAAAATGAGAAATTTATCAAATTGTCATTAGCTTTTTCTCCTATAAAAAATGAGAGTCACTAAATGATGCTCATTATGAAATAAATAATGATAATGCTGCTAAAAAGCATTGCCCTTAGTGGTCATGGCTTGCCAACTAGATGTGACAACCTTGAAAATCATAATTTGTCGTCTATTAAATTTATGTTGGTGATAAATCTTTTATTCTATATATAATAAATTTACATTTGAAAACTTATTTACAATGATATTGTCAACTTTTATCTTTCCTAAATTTTAAAATATAATTTTAAAGACAATAGATTTCTTAAGTCAATAATGATAGGCGTTTTTGAATTTCGTTGTACCTAATTCCACCACTTTTTAATTTATAAAATATGTTATATCACTTCATAAAATAATATAATTAAACCTTAAGAAATGTAAAAGACCAATTAAACATATCAAAGCTAAGCAAAAAGATAAAATAATAATAAGGAAGAGACATTACCTCCTATTGGGAGTTACACTTTTACTTTTGACTACATAAAATTTTCCTCATTCATTTTTTAAAAAATATTTTCTAATTCCATACATTAACCAGAATTCAAATGATCTCCATCATTTCATTGGTGTTTTCCATGCGCCCAAAATAAAGTACAAAAGAGAATACGAATAGTAGACGTGTCATTTTAAAATGAAACGTGATTGAAATTAAAAGGCAGACAAAGGTACCCGTGCAGCTTTATTAAATATGCTGTAAATTATTTAATATGGGAAAAAAGTTGGAAAATGATGCATAGATAAAAGAGAATGAAATAATATTAAATAAAAGTATTCTCTAGTGATTAGTTTGTATTTGAAAATTTATTGATAGAGATATATAGTTTATTTTAAAAATCAGTTGTATATGAAAGGTAAAAATATGAGTTAATTTTTGTCAACCATTTTTATCATAATTATTTTACCTTACCCAATATTATACAAGAAAAATTATAATAATTTATAAACATTTTTAATAGGGATTATAATTGAGGCATAAAGTGGGTTTGAGGAACCATAAAATAGAATATGAGTAGAATATTAATGAATAGTTAAGAAGTCTAAATTCTTTATTTTTTTTAAGAATAAATAAAGGTTGAAATTTATTTTTAACAAATAATGAATCAATATATAAGAAATAATCAACAATTTAAATGGAAAGTGAGTGACGCAAAATTGTTTATCAAACTTAGTGGAATAAGGGAATGGTGATGGAATTTTAATTTCAAAAAGTATTCTAGCATGTCATGTTCATTAGAAAAATATGTATTATTTTATGAGAAATTTAAATGGAAAGTGAGTGACGCAAAATTGTTTATCAAACTTAGTGGAATGAGGGAATGGTGATGGAATATTAATTTCAAAAAGTATCCTAGCATGTCATGTTCATTAGAAAAATATGTATTATTTTATGAGAAACTTAGAGATATCATTTATATAAGTATAGTTGCAAAATAAGATCCCATGTCAATTTTTACTAGATATTTACAAATTCTGAAATTCTTAGATATTTTGGAAGATAAAAAAAAATATAAAAGTACATTGAATGAAGTGAAGTATATATATATATA
>MU227907.1:1256125-1291962 GCA_018584345.1 Thuja plicata
ATGTAGTGGATATCATTTCATATGTAGTGTGTTGGTGATAGTGAAGTGATATTCCTTCAAACATTATTTGTGCATTACTGATTAATGTTTATGTCTTATTTGTATCTATTTATTATTGACTTTCTTCATGATGAATTGGTTTCTAGGTTGGGACTCCACTGGAAGGTCCATATCTTGCATTTGCAGCTGGTATGAATTGGTTTCTAGGTTGGGAGTCCATTGGCAGATCCATATCTCATTTCTGGTCACATTTTTTTAACCAAAAGTTAGTATTGGTCGCTTTTTCGACCCAGACACATTAGTATATTTGACAAGAATGCTATGCATTCGACAGACATTTCGACGAACTTTGGTGGATATTTCTACTAACCAATAGTATCAATTTTGACCTTTCCATTAGCACGCTTGATGAGAATGCTATGCATTTGATGGACACTTCGACGAACTTTGGTGGATATTTCTACTAAACAATGGTATCAATTTTGACCTTTCCATTAGCGAGCTCAACGAGAATGCTATGCATTTGATGAACATTTTGACAAACTTTGGTGGATATTTCTACTAACCAATGGTATCAATTTTGACCTTTCCATTAGTGAGTTTGATGAGAATGCTATGCATGGACAGCCATTTTGATGAACATTGGTGGATATTTCTACTGGACAATGGTCTCAATTTTGACCTTCACTTTAGTATGTTTGACAAGAATTCTATGCATTCGATGGCTTATTCTTCCAATTCCAACGGATTAATTTTGTGGATAATTCAACCACTATTACGGTCAAAATTTTGACTATATCTTGTCTTGTCGATTAATCGATGAAAAAAGAGTGACGACAGTTTTGGTCGCATGTTCAACCATTTTGTGTAGAAAATTTGACTATTTCTCATCAAAAAATAGGGTGAAATTTACTAGTGTTAGGATCGAAAACCGAAATTCAAGTTCATTATTTTGTTCATCTAAGGCTTATCTTTTCACCCTTTGAGGCAAAAAAAATGATCATTTTTCTTGATAAAGCGATTGCTTTGACCTAATGCTAATGTTATACCTTTTTGGTTGACCTTATTCAAACTAGGGCAAATTCTCTTCTCTTAGTGCTCATACTTGGTCCAAATTCTTTTCTAATTAGTCTTAATCAATCATCAATCATCAATCATCTTAGACCCTATCTTATCTTGATTTGATCAAATCTATCTAATTTATGTATCTCCTCTACCTTATTTAGATTTTGATCCTGAGGGGGTAGGAATAACCTATATTTCAAAGTTGAAAATTGATTCTAGCATCTTATTATCTTGTCTTTCAATCTCTATTTCAATGTTCAGTTTTACTTACTGTGCATTGGAATCTTGTTATCTTCTCTAGTTCTCATTCAATCAAGTTTTAGATTAGTTTCCTTATTGTGCTTTGTTTGATCAATTTTGGAGTTAGATCTTTATCAATTACCTTGACATCTTCTTTCTTTGACCTAATGTGTTCCCAGATCGCTCACACATCAGTCAAAGAGGGGAAAATGTAATCACCCAAAAATGGTCTAGTAGACTATGAGCCCCTTTCTAAACATTAAAATTTAAATAATAGACTACATCTTTTTTTTAATCAATTTTTCATATTTATTTAATCTCATTTTCTTGATCAAATAACCACTTATCATTTATTTTATTTATATCCTAAAGTTTGATCACTTTATCCTAAGCTTTATGTAATTAAACGAACATGCTCCATTTTAATTAAACACAAAATCTTTTAATTAAATAATAAAAACCCCTTTATCCTAAGTTCACATAAAACAAGAAAATAATAAATAATAATAAGAAAGTGCACTTTTCAATGAGGTGGAATCTTTTGAAAAAGGTTTTTGTCTCTTTATCTTAATCACTCGTTGTTTTGCCTCTTGATCTTAGCCTTTGATTTTGCCTCTTGAAGATATGAGCACATGGATCACTCAAGATTTAATATACACCATTGATCATTTCTTTTTTCCTCTTAATCTTGACTATCCACTCATTTCTAGTCTCCTATAAAAGGAAGCTCTCTCCTCATTCTTGGATAATAGAAAAAATTGGAGAAGATAGTTTTTGGAGCTCTTTCATCTTGCCCCTTTGGAGATCTTGGAGTTCTCACATCTTGAAGCCTTCTTGCATCATAGCTCATATTGTATCTTGGTATTATTGAAGCATTACATTATCATTTAGATTTGTTATCTACTTTCTTTTATCTATCTTAATTCATCTAGTTTAGATCTACTTTTCTTGCATTTCTCACATATCATTTTTAGCTTAGATCTTGCATCTCATCTTAGATTACTTCACATTATCATTTGAATATTTCATTCTATAGTGCACCTTGTAGGGATCTTTCTTATTAGGTTCATCTGAGATCCATCATCATTATCTACATGATTCTTGCACGCCATGGATAGGAAGTTATAAGCCACTTCTTGAGTCTTCCTCTTCATGGATTCTCTCAAGTGTAATGGTTTATAGAAGTGTCACATTTTATCACATAGTATGTACACCTTATATCTAAGATTGTTGGACTTCATATTGTCATTTTCATAGGTTACAATTGTTTTTGTGAAGACTGGTTATAGAGAAGTGACAAAGTATTATGACAGAGATGGTCTCTGAGTTTTTGGGATAACTTGGATGTGAGCATGATTTATGGCATGTGATCTTAAGGCATGATAGAAGACACATGATAAAACTTTCTTTTTGATTCTTGGGTCGCTAGATTCTTGGAAACGTTAGTTGAGGTGTGTGAACTTGTGAAGACCTATTTGGAGCCGACCACAGAGATGTAACATGTTTAGTGAATGGAAAGCATGAATTGTGGAACTTGATGTGTAACTGATGATTTGTATTTTTTATTTACTTGTTTAAGTTACCGTGTGTATCTTATCAAGGGTCTAAGTAATTATTTGTGCTGGGGAAGTCTTAACAGGATGACCTAACTGCTTGTTGTATCCTATATAAAGGAAAGTAGAGTCTTGATGTGAAAGGGGGGGTATTGTAGGCTATGAGAATGAGGATGCGAGTTCTACTAAATGTAGAGAAGTGATTATGTTTGTAATGCACTTCATTGGAACTGTATAGGAAAAGAAAGTTTCTATCAGTCAGTTCATTATTATAAGTATGCTTTCATACTTCTTTTTGGACAGTGGATCCAGAAGGTGGGTTTAACCTTCACATTTAAGCAGTGTACTTGGGCAGTGAGCTCTTCATTTCATTCAACTCCTAACAGGGTTGAAAGGAATCCTAAAAGGGTCTATCCTTTAATAGGGACTTTGTACTAGATGTAATAATCAGATCCTAACATGACTAGATCTCCTAATAGGGATACAATATTTCAAGTGCATTATTCGAAAACAAATACTTATGTTATGGTGTTATTCTTGAAGTGTTCAAATTTTCATTGAGTAATTAGTTTATAATTTTACATTTTAAATACTTGGGCACACAAATGATTCACCCCCCTCTCAATTGTGATGATAGACTATTATTCCTAACAAATCTGAACAAGGAGAGGAGGCATGCTACACCCAGATTATTGTACTTGTTGAATTCTAATAGGTTTTGCAAGAAAATCCCTTAACTGGGTAGATCCTAACAGGTCTTGATCAGTAAATCCTTTAACCAAGTGATTCTTTAATTAGGGTTTAAATCCTTTAACAAGGTTATTCCTAATACAGTAAAGCTCCTAACAGGTCTTGATCGGTAAATCCTTTAACCAAGTGATTCTTTAATTAGGGTTTAAATCCTGTAACAAGGTTATTCCTAACATGGTAAAGCTCCTAACATGTCTCGATTAGTAAATCCTTTAACCAAGTGATTCTTTAATTAGGTTTTAAATCCTTTAACAAGGTTATTCCTAACACGGTAAAGTTCCTAATAGGGCTAGAGGTAAATCCCTTAACCAGGTGACTCCTAATAGGGTCTACTCCTAACCAAGAATCATTGTAAGCTCCTAATAAGGCTAGGCCTTTAACAAGGCACATTTCAGAAGAGTGCAAATACTCATGGGTATTAATTCCCACCATGGTTTTTCCCTCTAACCAAGGGTTTTCATGATAAAAATACTGGTGTTCTTGTGTTGCACATGTTTGGATGGTTTCACTTGTTTCATTGTTTATTGTTGCACAAGTTATAAGTACATGAGTATTGTTTAAAGGTTAATGAAAAATTTGGAATTGATAGATTATTGATTGACCTCTCCTCTTAGTAATCTTGGACCTTATAATATTAATAGAACTGTCTATACAAATATCATCAAATTGACAAGATTTTTTCATGAATTCAATAGTTAATTTAAATTTTATGATACAAAAGTTATAAAATTTAATCTAAAATTTATTTTAACTATTAAACTTATAAAAAGGTCTTCTCAATAGACCAATTTTTATGCTTGCATAACTAGCTTTGAAGTAAGCTAGGAATCTAGAAGTACAAAAGCAACCTTCCAATAGTAAAATGCTAAAAAAAAATAGAATAATCTATCATATTATACGAAAGTGTATAAAATGTGCATAAATGTCTTGCATGTATTTGCCAGGTAGATGAGGTAGGAAGGTACAGTTGAATAACTAACCCACCCTCCAAAGTTGCAACACTTGTGAGCTCATTTGACAAGTGTGTGAGCAAGTGGCAAGCGTGCATACAATAGGTATCTCAAGTTATGAGGACATACATTTTAATTATGTAGTGAGACAAAAACATAAAATATCCTTATTAAACATAAGCTAAGTGTGAATTGGTCACTCATTAAAAAGGTGATCAATGATCTAGTTTGAAAATGACTCTATTTACTCTAACAAAAAATAGGTTATATTTTATACTTTTCCACATTATTATTAGTAATAACTGAGAGGGGGGGTGAATCAGTGGCCTCAAAAATTAATCCTTAAATCAACCCTTCAAAAATTATAACCACAAATTATTTCTCAAGTTATCTTCTATCCTACAATATTAATGCCTTGAACAACTTATATCAATTTACTACTTATCGGATTACTTTGTTAAACCTTCTTCGTAATGTTTACCGATAAGTAGTCATCTATTTACCAAAATACAGTAAATATGCAGAGTATACCGATATATCCACAATGAATTATGTAAGATACAAAATAGTAAAGAAATGAATCATACACACATAACACATGGAAACCATGTTAAGGGAAAAACCACTGGGACCGGTACCCCAAATTTTCACTCTTCTGAAGTGAGCCCTGGTAAGAGCCAACCATGTTAAGGGTTACAAACACACTGTTAGGTGTGACCTTGTTAGAGGATTTTATACATAGAGGTTGTCACTTAGTATCAGGCATCTAATGTTGGCATCCTTGAGTCAGCCTCTCTCTTAGACTGTCAATAGGCATCAGGCATATCCAATGCTACTTTCATGAATCAACCTTTTTGGCACTCCTTTAGATGTACCTCAATATATAGAAGACTGTTAAGTCCTACTCAGTTAAGAGATTTGATGTTTCAATGGTTAAATTGAAACATTATGACCTGTTCATATTACAACTTAAATTGCAGAATTTTTAGATCTATTAAGTACATTACCTCTCTGACCAATGTGTCAATTCAATCCTTGTGCTCCATACTTTCTTCTCTATGATGTTGTGCTCACTGCTCATCGGTTGTCTGCAAAATTCCATAGCTCTCCTTCAGCTTGTTTGATCAGCACTGCATGAAGTAGTTCTTCAGCAGTTTCTCTTCAGCATCCTCTTTCTATTCACTTCCCTTAATCCCCTTGTAAATGAATTAAGCTTGTCTCTTATATAGACACAATATTCCTTGTTTCTTGGTTCTTGATTCTTGATTCTTGATTCTTGATTCTTGGCATGATAAACAATCCAGCCAATTAGATTTAAAGCATAACTCCTGATTTGTCTCATAGATATCTTCTTGCCAACTGTACAAATCAACTTTAAATCAATCACTTATCTTTGGTCGAATAAAATAAAGTAGACAACCAGTTAAGTCTATATTTAGCTCTGCCAGCTAGATATTTTTTTATTTTCTGAACTCTCTGTTCTGTCGGTCGCCACTATCATGCCCCACAAGAGAACTGGGGAAGGGAACAAAGATTCTCTTTGTAAAATAAAACCTAAGTAATGATTTATGAAAAAAAATTGAATTTTTAAAAGAATTACATAAACAAAACATAGTTTGACTTAGATTCCTCCAAGGTTCCCTTCTTATTTAATGCATAATTCATTTAAGTCCATTTAGTGTACAAACAACTTGATTTACTTCTTAAGCAAATTATATCACAACATTTGTAGATTCTTTATAAATAAATACAAAGTACTTTCATTTCAATTTGCCATTTAAAACCATCTATATTCCTAAGTATCCTTTATGCACAATATAACATTTAACGCATTAATACCATATAATAGAATCGTCTAAACATTTGATACATTGAAAATATTACATTTGTTTTCAATAGCTTTTCATTTAATCAACAATAATGAGAAACATACTACTTTACTTGAAATGTTACAAAATCCCTTTCTTTCCAACATACATCATATGCATAAAGTTCGTGCTTTCCCTTTTTCTTTTTATTTTTTTCCTTTTTTTTTAAAGTTTACCCATTCCAAATACATCATTTTGAATACATTGAAAATTACATTACATTCATCTCCTCTTGGGAGGTAACAATAATTTTCAATCATGAAAGATAAATACAAGTCTTCATTCTTCAAAACTGGAACACTATGCAAGCATGGATCCTTAAGCATTGCATCCGCAAAAGGTACCTTGATAAAAAAATTTACCACCCAACCACATGGATACCAAAAGGCCCACTCCCCCATGCTAGGAGACAAACACCAAGGTCCTCAAAGAAGGGATAGCTAGGCCATATCTAGGGTTGGGTAACCTTTCCCAAATAGCAAAAGAAAAGAAGATCAAAGTATAAATATTTTCCCAAAGGTTCTAAGACTTGGTAGAGATTCTAAGAAACAAGCTAAGTGAGTTTCATCACATAGCCCTCACCCCTTGGGTTGTCCTGGGACTAGCCATGCCGAGCCCTGACCCCCAAGTAGGCACATGCGAAACCGAATGCCTTTCGTACAGACAAGCGTCATTCGATCATACCTACGCATAGGCACCTTCTCCCACTCCCATCCATAGCCTTTACTAGGACTAATGGCATGGGCGAGGCATACATTAATATTTTTAGTGTTTGAACCCATTCCCATAAGTTTTAATTAAATTATCACTTGTTAAAATAACTCTTCAGTCGGTTATCCTGGCACTAGCTACTTAGGGCCCCGGCCCCGCACTGAGAGCCACTCACTTAGTGTTCTTAGGTTTTCTACTCTTAACCCACACATCACAAGTACATCATACATGAGATAAAACACATCATAAACACATTTGAGAACTTGCATCAAAGAATAGGAAAGAATAGGCGAGTTTAGAGATGTCTAGGAAAATTAGGAGCGTTTAGGGAGGCCTAGAATAGTCCTGATCCTCCAAACAATCCTAAACCCTAATCATGTTTCCTACACACATCCTAACCCTATTAAAGCATCTAAATAAACCATGTAACCTACACCAAACAAGTAGTGAACATATATAAAGTTTACACAAAATTCCATATGCCAACACACAATGCTCCATAAAACCTCTTGTGTCTGAAATTTAACTAAGTCTGATTTTTTTTTGAAAACTCTAAAATCTAGAAGTTGCATCCTATCTCCTATGAAGTTGAAATCAATGACAATACAATACATTAACTGATTTAATGTCTTGCATGATTATCAACTTAAAATCTTCAAACATTTAATCAACTACATGTCATCAATTATGTCATCAAGGATAAAAGTTTTTCTCTCTCTGTCACTACTATCCCATATGGTTGTGTTGTCTAGTTCATGAGCTAATGTTTCATACAACTTTCTAACAAAATCCTCCAATCTTTAACATATTCAATTATATCAAACACACATTTTGGGATTTGTCTTGGTAAAAACTTTGAGTTAGCTCAAGAATTTTACGTTAAATAGAATCTAAATTTACACAAATAAACCTTAGGTACAACATGTAAGTTCATAAAAAATCGTGCTCTTAGCAATATAAGCCTCATTGTTTTTTTCTTATGTGTAGATTTTTTTCTTATGTCACATGTATCAATTTGTATCTCCTAAAAACTCATTCTCTAATTGATTCATTTTATTTAACTTATTTTTATGAGTAGTTGATCTTTTTTATTATTAATGTAAATTAAGATTTTTGAAATATAAAAAATAAATTATTTGATAAAAAAAGTTATTTTCAAATATATGAAATAAAATCATATGTAATATTATCAAAAAAAAAAGACATAAAATTCTAAGTTCCAAATGATAAAAAAAAATTAAAAACATTACTTATATGATATAAATTTTAATAAAATATGAAAAAATCTATATATATTCTTAAAAAAATATACTTCTAATCAAAGATACTTTTAATATCTAAAATATTGTCACTTCACATTATAATAGTTGAAACAAAATCTTCAAAATTCAATCAAATTATGTATCTATCTTTAATTTTGAATGGAATATAATTTCTTTAATTTTTATATTGTTCTAGTCATCTCATGATAAATCTTGGACCAGTTTCACAAAATGGTAGTGTGCATCAAACACTATTGTATTTATATTCATAATAAATCTAATTGTAATTCTATCTTAATAGAATGTTTGTTTACGGGAAACTAAAATGGCCCACTCCCATGTTGCCTCATGCTTATAATCCTAAGAAAGCGTTTTAAGGACCACTTTTAAAAAAACAAATTTACTTGGAATTAAGTTTACTCCTCTACTCATTTCTGTAGGTTTCTTATCTCTAAAAATGGGTTTCTTAGCTCTAAAAATGTATTTTATAATATATAAAAAAAAGTAATTAGAGTTTATTATTTAATTATAAAAATAAGAGCATAGGTTATATAAAAATGCAAAGTGGAGATCACTAAGTAAACCTAAAGGTTCTTAAAGTATAGTGAATACCATACAAATCTATAGGCTAGGCAACAATAAATTAGTTAATTGATAACAATTTTATAAAATGCAAGCTAATTTTAAAATTATTCTTTTATCTGTTTGAGTTTTTAAATACAAATTTTATTATAGATTATATATATATCATTATGTCAAAAGGCGTAATGTATAGTGGAAGTAGGAGTGGAATGTAATAATATGTCTATTTTTATAAGAAAGCATATAAAAATTAAATAATTTTTTAATAAAAATGTTGAATATTGATTACTTTCTTTTAAATAAAAATTAAAAAATTATTAAAAAAGAAGAGTAAAGAAGAATAAAGAATAAAAACTTCTCTCTTTCTATATGGAGGATTAAATTAAAATGATTATATAAGTATAATTTTATAAAGAATAATATAAAATTAAAATTAACAAAACTAAATTAAATATTTTTAATATGAATATTGAATATTGATTACTTTCTTTTAAACAAAAAGAAAACTCTCTCTCTCTCTCTCTCTCTCTCTCTCTCTCTCTCAGATTAAATTAAATGATTACATTAAGTGTAGTATCTTTTATTTTGAATAGAGTTTTAAATAGTTAGTGAAATTGTGTAGGGGTGTGTGTGCATGCATATGTGTGGGGGTGGTGTATAAATACAAGAAAATTCATAATAATAATATATTTGAGTTAGGTAATTGAAGAGGTTGAAACACCTTTATACCCAAATTATCCCACTTGTTAATATCGTTTAGGAGACAAGGGTAATATATTGTCATGATATCAACTACTAAGGGCCAAGTGGCGAATAAATTTTGAATAGAATCTAAACTTATCCAAGCTCATGATTTTGGTCAATACAACTGTAATATTGGTCAAAGTTTATATCTTTTAATGCTCCACTCTATCATCCTTGATCGTGTATCTCATAAAGTGATACTGAACATCTATATGTTCTAACATGAAATTTTGATTTTTTCCCACAAAAATAATACTCTGACTATCACAATAAATTGCAATTGCTTCTAGTTTAATCTAATATGCTAACACAATCCCTCAATCCAAATGGTTCTTTATAGGAATAATTTTCTACGATATAATCTACATTAGTAATGAATAAAGAAACCACAATTTTCTACTTATCCAAGTTATAGCACAACTAAATAGAGTAAAAATATATAGGTACTAATAGATCTCTTTCTTTCTATTAGAAAAGACCAATTTAAAACGTCTTCCTAGTTTGTGATGCAAAGTGGGCAAAAGAGGTAGTGGATAGGTGACAACAAATGATCAAATGGGAGAGACTTGGGCACTACAACCCCACTAGTCCCTAAGGTACCCAAAAGAGCCCAAACTAACCCAACTGACTCCAACACCCTCCAAAAGGCTAGAGTGAGTGTAAATGGCACAAACAAGATGGATTGGGCCAGAATTAGCCACTTTTGGACTTCTTCCCGATACCCAAAAGCCAAAACACCAAAACTGTCCCCAAGGCCTAATTGATTTCCTTGTAGGTCAATAGCGACATAAATGAAACTTTTCCAAACAACTTTCCCAAAACACCAAGAAAGTAAATTACATTTTTAGACACCCTTTATCCCAAACAACAACATATCCAAAGTGATAGGGTAGGTTCTTTTGGACCATGCCTTGCAGCTACAACTCTGAGACCTTAAAATGCTGGAAAATGGGCAAAATTCCAAAGGAACTAGGTCATAAATTTAACCCCAAGACTCCAACTCTTGGACAGTGGCTAATTATGTCCTACAATACATAAATGTGAAAGGAATTATTCTCAGACCCTTGGCAACATGAAAAGCCCCAAATTAGGCTCTTAAACCCTCCAAAACTAGGGCTTCTCCAATATGGACTCCCCAAGTGATATCCCAACCAACCAAGGGTGGATTCACCATCCCCTCAACATATATAAGAACTTTCAATCACAAAATGTACCCTTCATGTGGCCCAATGTGCTACTGCAATAACCTTGCAAGCATTTCCTTGGCCCTTAATCTGCAACAGTCATTCAAATGGTGATCGCCTACAACATCTGATGATTATTTTTTCATATTTATTGTTAGAAGACTATAATACATATGTTTGATTCATCCCTCAAATCATAGTGGTTACAGAGAGGGGATGAATCTTAATTCATTCTCTAAAACAATGCAAAATCACTGGATTCTACGTGATAGTCAGATACTTTGGTTTGAAATATAATGAAAATGGATAGAAATGTATTCAAACATGCTCCTAGAACATTAAGAAAGGTCCTTGTAACTCTCTAGTTCAATAGGACATCAAAAATCAATCAAAATGTGCAAAAATACTTGTTTTATTGCTTTCAAAACTGGTGCAGTCCATACAGAAGATGTATCCAGTCGTTCTGTGTCATTTCATGCTCTTGGGAGATCATATATAGATGCTTCCCAACTGACTTAACCAATTCCCATCGATTATTTGGGATTATAAATTTATTTACATGCTTAATTCAAATTTCCCACCTTTTCTAAATATGACCTTTAAAATTCAAAATATAAATTTCTAACTTACAAACTATTTACTTTTAGGCATTAAAACCTTATCAAACTTGTATTTTATTCCTAGGGTCTAATTGAATCCCTTAAACACTTCTAAATCCTAATTAGACCCTTTGGGCACTATTGGCCCAACTTACAATATTTTGATGTCCTAGTCCTCTACTTGGACTGATAGGACTTAACCATATTTCATTATAGTCTTCATTGCAAATTTCCATTATTGGCTTCAATACACCCCAATTTACCCTTAGGGATGATTTTTTTCTTATGTCCTTTATTGGATCCATGGTGTCCCTAGGTGTCTTCATAGGTGCTCCTGCACCATACATCCCACCTTGAAAAAAGTTCTTGTCCCAAGAACTAAGGGACTTGGTCTTCTTTCCACCCATCCTCCTTGAATTTGGTCTTCCTCTCTACCCTTGATCAGGCCTCTGAGCTGATAAAAATTCCCTTCTTCTATCCTTCAAACTTGCACTCAAAGGGATAGAAACAAGGAAAGAAGAATTTTCACATTTCAATCTGTTGTCATGCTTGTCAATTTTCTGTTGTGGACAGTGAACTTGTGGCTTCACAAATTATCCTTGAAAATCCTTTTTAGGATCAGATAGACCCCTCCTTGTGTCCTTCAATGACCCCTCTACAATTTTCTTCATTGCTTGCTCCAAAGGAAACCATCTTCATGCCTTGTTTTTTGTCTTACAGTCAATACCTCATGACTGTCCACAAACTTATCCTTCAAGACCAATAAATTCATCTTAGGGTGCTGCTCTATAGTCACAACATTCTCATGCTTTCGAACCTACAAATCAACATATTTTTTTGCACCAAATACAATGATGCTACCAAATTATTCTACTTGGTTTGGAAGAGGTTTAAGGGTGAATTTTATGCCCTCCTTGTGCACCACATACTCATTCTTCAAACCATAATGGATGGTTTTCCTTGAAGCCTATCATGGTCTCCCTAAGATGACATGGCAACATGTCATGGGAACTATATCACATAGAACCCTATCAACATAACCCCCAATTGAAAAATCTATGTATGCTTGCTCCTTATTCACAATATCTTGATCACTACTGACCTAAGAGGCCATATATGGTCTTCCAATGGGAAATTTAGGTAATTTTAACTTATTTACCATCTCATAGGACACTAGATTTTCAAATGAAATAGAATCTATGATAACCTTACATACTTTGCCATAACATTTACAATTTGTTCTAAAAATAGATACCTTTGGTATATGTTGAATAGGTGACCTTCCCATCAAGAGACACTCACCTTCTTCAGGTTATGCATAATCATGGTGTGTTTCTTCTTCCTCTTGATGTTTGTTGTCTTCTTCTCCTTGAGTCAAATGGACCCTCTTGTCATTCTTCTTAGCTTCTCTTTCAGGACACTTGTAGAATGGGTTCCCTTCTTTACCACACTTGTAGCACTTTCCATGAAAGCTCTTTCCTCTACCACTTCTTTGTTCTCCTTTCCGATCTATGAATTTCTCTTTACCCTTCTCATTTTGTCCTTAGCTTGGATTTACTCTCTTTCCCTTGTTTTGTTTCCCTCTTGAACTTCCTTGCCTCTCTTGCTTCCTTCTAAGCGTGTCTTGCTTTCATTTCCAACTTGTACCAATCTTCAAGAGTCTTTGGTGTGGCCATGCTCATTTCATCTTGGATATTGTACCTCAGCCCTCCAAGATATCTAGCCACCTTCTCTTCCACATCTTCATCATGAGAGGCTCTGATGTCAAGCTTGTGGAATTCCTTTGTATATCTTTGGACATCCATGTCCTTCTACTTCAACCCTTGAATCTTCTTGAAGAGTTTAACCTTGTAGTCTTCAGGTAGAAACGTCTCCTTCATTTTTTCCATCATTCTAGTCCATAATGTGATCTTTGGTAGGCTTTTCTTCCACCTTTCTGCTTGTAGGCAGTCCCACCATATCAATGCATGACCCTTAAGCCTTGCTTTTTCAATCTTAACCTTATGTTTTTGTTCAATGTCCTCACAGTCAAAGTGGTTCTCAACAACGCTAAACCAATCAAGGAGAACTTCTTCATCCATCTTCCCATCATACATTGGGATCTCTGATTTGACTTTGGATTCTCCTCCTTTAACTGCCTTCAGGATCTTAACTAATCTTGCATCCTCAAGATCCAACCTTTCAATCACTTCTTCCAATCTTTAGTTCTTTTCTGCTTGCTCCATGACTATCCTAGCAAGCTCCATGTTTGTCATCTTTAGAGGCATGTTTTGAGCCTCTTCTTCAAACTCTTCAGAATCTACTCCTGACATACACACATAACCTTCCTCCCAAAGCTCTTACTTGCTTTGATACCAATTGATGCAGAGTGGGAAATAGAGGTGGTGGATAGGTGACAAAAAATTATCAAATGGGAGAGACTTGGGCACTACAACCCCACTAGTACCTAAGGTGCCCAAAAGAGCCCAAACTAACCCAACTGACTCCAACACCCTCCAAAAGGCTAGAGTTAGTGTAAATGGAACAAACAAGATGGATTAGGCCAGAATCAACCACTTTTGGACTTCTTCCCAATACCCAAAATCCAAAACACCATAACTGTTCCCAATGCCTAATTGATTTCCTTGTAGGTCAACAGTGACACAAATGGAAATTTTCCACACAACTTTCCCAAAAAACCAAGAAAGTAAATTGCATTTTTAGACACCCTTTATCCTAGACAATAACATATCCAAAGGATGGGGTAGGTTGTTTTGAACCATGCCTTGTTGCTACAACTCTGAGACCTCAAAATGCATTAAAATGGGAAAAATTCCAAAGGAAATGGGTCATAAACTTAAACCTAAGACTCCAACTCTTTGAAAGTGGCTAATTATGTCCTACAATACACAAATGTGAAAGGAATTAGTCTCAGACACTTGGAAACATCAAAAGCCCCAAATTAGGCTCTTAAACCCTCCAAAACTAGGGCTTCTCCAATCTGGACTCTCCAAGTGATATCCTAACAACCAAGGGTAGATTCACCATCCCCTTAACATATCTAAGCACTTTCAATCACAAAATGTACCCTTCATGTGGCCTAATGTGCTACTGCAATAACCTTGCAAGCATTTCCTTCACCCTTAATCTGCAACAGTCATTCAAATGGTGATCACCTACAACATTTGATGGTTATTATTTCATATTTCATTTTAGAAGACTATAATACATATGTTTGATTAATCCCCCAAGTGACAGTGGTTATAGAGAGGGGATGAATCTCATTCAATCTCTAAAACAATGCAAAATCACTGGATTCTACGTGGCAGGTAGATCCTTTGGTCTGAGATATAATGAAAATGGATGGAAATGTATTCAAATAGGCTCCTAGAATAATAAGAAAGGTCCTTAAAACTCTCTGATTCAATATGACATCAAAAATCAATCAAAATGTGCAAAAACACTTGTTTTATTGCTTTCAAAATTGGTGTAGTCCGTACAGAAGATGTATCCAGTCGTACTGTGTCATTCCATGCTCTTGGGAGATCATATATAGATGCTTCCCAACTGACTTAACCAATTCCCATTATTTTGGATTACAAATGCATTTACATGCTTAATTCAAATTTCCCACCTTTTCTAAATATGACCGTTAAAATTCAAAATATGAATTTCTAACTTACAAACTATTTACTTTTAGGCATTAAAACCTTATCAAACTTATTGTATTTTATTCCTAGGGTCTAATTTAATCCCTTAAACACTTCTAAATCCTAATCAGACCCTTTGGGCACTATTGGTCCAACTTACAATATTGTGATTTCCTAGTCTTCTACTTGGACCAATAGGACTTAATCATATTTCATTACAGTCTTTATTGCGAATTGCCATTATTGGCTTCAATACACCCCAATTTACCCTTAGGGATGATTTTGTTCTTCTTTCCTTGATTGGATCCATGGTAGTCTTAGGTGTCTTCATAGGTTCTCCTGCACCAGTTTGTCATTGAACCCTAGACTAAACAAACACTAGAGGTATAAGTTTAGTGAAAGGAAGTGGTGGAATTTGAGTGGAAAAATTTGGAGGTCCAAAGTTTATGCTAGTGCTCAAGTTTTAGCTTGGAAAGTCTTGCATTACAAAATACTAGTTGGAGAAAGATTAAAATTTAAGACCCATCCCATCAAATGCTAATTTTTCATAATAATGAAGCCTAAAACATATATTATCAAACTGTCCTACTGCGAGGAAAAAATAGAATATAACTTTTAATCATTTGTTTGTCACCTTTGATCAATATTTGACTTGGAAGAAATTATTGTTAGGTGTTATATTGCATAATTATGTGGTAGTTGATTCTATGAGACAATTTGTTTTTCTTAATGTATGGAGATGCAAGCATATATCAATTTTTTCAAATTAGTCATTTCACCAAGTGATAAAAGTCCTAAGGTTTTACTCTAACACCCTATTTCAAATTGTCTCTATTTTCTCTCAATTGTAGGGTACCACCAAGAACAACATCCAAGCTAGTTATTATTTGAATTATATTAATCTTCAAGATCTCCAAAATCAAGAATAAGTTATCATGTGTTTAGGTCAGTTTTAATTTTGTTCAAGTTTAGTCTTTGGTTGTAAATATCTATTATTTATAGCTTCAAAACTTGTTCAAGTTATGTCCATGTGTGTATATTTTTATTTTATTTTTGGCTTCTTATATGTATGCATACTATTGTATCTATTCCTCATATCTTCTTATCTAGCTACACATTTTTTTTATATGGAGTTGGTCTCTGGTAGTGGTATGTTGACACTTGTTATATCTCTTGGAAGTCCTTGAACTGCCCTCTATTGTATTACTTTTTATTTGCATTGATTCAATACAAAAAAAAAATATCAACCACTATTCTAAATTTATATAACCACAATTATCTATGGAATACCTCTCTTGTACCATAAAAACACAAGGAATACTTTGAGGTACACCCTATAAATATCTAAAAACTTATTTATCTACATCCCAATTAATTATACCATGATTAGAAATATATCAACTAATTACTCTCATTACATGATTAATGTCTACTCTTCTATAGACCATAATATACATTAAACTTAAACACACTCTAATAAAGCACTCTACTCATGTCTTCCATCTTTGAAGGGAGTGTAAGGAAATTTAAGAATTAACTTCATTCTTACTATATCAAGAACACATATTGAAACTTCTAATAGTGTATGTTAAACCTTTCAAAAATTGAATTTACATTCTTACTCTAGCCAAGACATAGTATCTGTTCACTCTGTCTCTTCTTATTTATGTCCTAAGAATATACCTTTTGTACAAAGATATTTATTTTTAAATCCTGTTGAGAGTTGATCTTTTAATTCTAAATTCAAACTTTTCCTTTACCATTAAACAACATATCTATATATAAATTAATAACCAACAAATGATTTCCATCAATTTTAAAATAAATTGTCATGCCCAAAATTGAAGGGCAAAACACACCAACAAATTATTATTTTTTACTAAAAGTTTACTACAATTACAAGTTGTTGTGGCAATGAACACCAAATTTTACATGGTTAACTAACAAAAGATAAAGCAAGTGGATCCTCAAGGGGAATCATGACGAGCGTTGGCTTGTCAACGTCCCTTGATAGATCCAATCTGATTAGGTTTTCTAGTTAGGACAAATGAGTCTCAAAAAAAATATTTTCATAACTCAAAGAGGTTGAATTAAACTCTTAACTTCAATAGTAAGGGTCAAGAGAATTCAAGGGTATTTAATCAATGTTGCTTACCCATCTAGATAATTAAGTTTACTAAAACTTAAATCTCACTAACCCTAGGGAATTTCACTAGACTACACTGTTAAATAATATTCACAAAGGTACATTAGGCATTATTTTAATCTATAATTGATGTTGCGCAAAAGAATAAATTAAACAAATCTTAACTGACTCAAGGTCTAACTCTATTGGTTACTAATGTTGTTAACATATTAATTTAATAATTTTCACTTACTAAAATTCAAAATGTCCTCCATTAATTTAATTAATTAAAAAAAATCATCTTATTATACCCTCTAATTAAATTAAATTAAGAATTTGTTAATATAGGACCTGAAAGGGACATAAAGTTCTAGCCTAAATTATCTATAACATCCACCCCTATATTAAGTCTAATACGACTTACTATGAATTATCATGTTACTATAAATACCAAATATTAATATTAATTAACTCATAATAGAAATTGCATTTAATTTTTATTTTATTACCATATTTTTAATCTTCAAAAAAAACAATAAAGTTACCCTAAGCTTTAATTTAATATAGTCACTTAATTATTTCCTAAATTACAATTACTGCATAGGACCATACTAAATTTTCCCATTGATTATTAAATTGCTAGATTTGTTCAAATATAATAATCACTAAGTTTGAATGTTTATATTATTAAATTTCCACTCTAAATCTAATTTAAATATAAAGAAATGTATGTCCTCTATCAATTCTAATTAACATCACATTAAATAAACCTTCCTACTTAACATTGTTAAACTTAATAATCCACCTCCAGTCACCCTTATCAAGTCACCTTCATAGTCACCAATCCATCATTAGGATCCAAACCTTCTAAACATCTATAAAGTCTTACCATTCAATGCTTTCAAGAAACATAAAACATAAAAACAACCTAAGTACTAACAACATCAATTAAGATCATTTACCAACTTCCTAGATGATTCATGAGTCCAAAATCCAAACCAAAAAAATAAGAGTTTCCATTCTTCATGACTATCCTAGTTATGACAAGTTTTATAACACTTCAATCTGTTATTCATAACTTTTTCATCAAACCTTATTTTGGAAATCTCTCTCACAGAAAGGCCAAAAATTTGACTTATTAAAACATATCTGAAATTTGGCCAAATCTCACTTTGCAATTGAGAGATACGACCCTTGTACAGAGACCCAATTGTACTATCCCAGAATAGCAGAAAAAATGAGAGGAAAAGTCATCTAGGGCATCACATTTCTTTCATTACACCAAACCATTTGAAATGAGACCAAACACATATCAAAGCTCTGTGAATCTAGTTTCCAAAAACATAATAAATAGACTTTTCCATCAATGGATTGAAGAGAAACACTCAAACCTTCATTGTCCACCCAGTGAATCTAGTTAAAAGCTTTTAAAGTCTCCCTTTTTTTTTTGAAAGAACCAATTATTTAAAAAGAAAGGAAATAAATCTAACCATAATAGGACTACATCTACATTCATTCATCATTAATAACACAATGTTCATATTATTTTCAATTTCCCTACCATATAAATTCATACTACTATTTTACAACACAAAATTTCCAATAATTATAGGCCCTTTATCATTTTCTTTGAGGACATTCTTTTTCAAACCAGAAAAAAAGATTCAAACACTCTAACTCTCAATCCACCACTACTTACAAAAGGCATCAAAATGCTACATAATCAACTAGAAGCTTTCCTATAAAAAGATGATTATACATATAATTTTCTTTTGTTTTGATACAAAGATTTGAATCATGGACATATTCACATGGTTCTCTCAACATTCATTCTTCCTTTTCCCAAGCTTTCACATTCTTCCTCAAGAGTTCAAGCATAACCTACAAATTTACAAAGGTTGACCATAGAGGCTCAACTCCAAACCTAGGCCTTTACAAGGCCAACCCCAAGCTTGGGGAAACATGAATGGATGAGTACAACCACTTTAAACATAAAAAAATAAAAACACCATATTTACATTAACTCCCAATTCCCATGACTTGCACAATGGATCACCTTGGACCCATGAAGAGAAGTGAAGGTGGATCATGAACCCAAATAGGAGAATGTCAAAATAAAAAATTAGAAATGTCTTCAACAAGGCTCAATAGCTCCATGAGATATGCCTCACAAGGGCAATATCACAACATTATTCTCTCATTTAACATACAAATTTCTCCCCTTAGCACCCCCAAAATGTGTAGACAACAAACACAAACATGGAGCTCATACTGCATGCCATATCTCTCTCCTCCATGAGGAGATACTCTACACTATTTGGGCATTCCCAAATCCTTCACCCTCAAGGCTCTCTTCTCTCCCAAGGGTGAGTATAGCCTTTTACACCCATAACATAACAAAGAAAAAATAAACAAAAAGAGAACACAAGTAAATCCATGAAGAAAGCTTGAAGCTTTACCATAAAAATATTCTACAACACTACATTTACACACACAAAACATAAAAGGAAAACATGGTTCTTCCATGATAGGATCACCAACCTTGCTTCAAGCAATGAAAAAATGAAACTTGAGTTGAGATTTTCCCTCCCTTTTCTTTTCCTTCCTTCACCAAAATCACCAACCTGACCTAGAAGAATCCAAGTTTGGAGAGTGGGCAATCAACCTCCAAACTCCTCCAAAATTCCACTAACAGGAAAAATCCTACCTAACCTTCAAGATGATTGGGCACACTTTTCAAACTCCTCACTATCAAAGAAGGCACTTTTTGAAAGGTCAAAATTGAAGTTTGGGCATTCTATTGGTCATAATTTAACCCCTAACCCATATTACACCTATTGGGTTATGTAAATCCAACCCTAACTAACCCCTAGGGCTCCATTAAACCCCTCAAAAGTCCACTAAGATCTGACTTCCGAAAATACAAAATGAGATTCCCTCCATTGAAAAACAACCAAGATACCCTACCTAGGAACTCTACAAGATGACTCTAAGGTAAGAATCTAATCAACTCCAACTCACATGCACATGTGTCAATTGAGACCACAAAATAAAACATATCACATTACTGCACACATCACATGCCAAGTGGATAAATCACAATTATAAAATTTACAAATTAATATAACATCAAAAAATTACGTTTACTAACTAAATACACAAAAATGAGGTTATATCTCCTCTTGGAATCAACCTTTTCTTAACACTATTTTCACATTAACCTAGCCTTGATTCCCCGCATTTAAATTCCATGGTCAATTGTTTGCACACTAGATCAAAATATCAGTAGTTCATGAAAGATACCATATGTATATAAAAATGCAAAATTCATGATAACATAGAATACAACTATTAATACTCCGTGTTTCACAAAATTCATCATAAATTAAAATGACACATGCTATTATATTTCCACACGCAAAAGTATATATACTCATCAACTATTATAGAATCTCATCATTATGTAATTTATTTCTGAAATTCAACTATCATAAGCATCCTTAAGTATTTGCAAAATCAAGACATAATATATAATTTTAAAATTGACATCACATTCACTTCGAATTATATTTCATGAGTCCATTCCCAATCAAAAATAATATGCAGAATTCAATTTTCCCTCTATATCATATCATCAAGATTAGTTAATCGAAACATATAAAGTATATCCTAACATCCTCAACAAAATAAAAATCATCACCTAAGGTCTAATGATATGAATTCTCTATCCAAATAATTCTAATGTATCAAAATAGTGTTCCATCATGTAATAACTTATCAAATCCATTTCAGGGCTTCCTCTAATTATTATCTTGAGTTTTGACGAAATTTTTTATTAATTCACATCATAACAGTCTTCTAATCTAGTCAGTAATTAAACTTCATTATAATACCTTGTGGTCCCATCTCTGTCCAATACAATATATAATCTATAAGGTACCAACATATTGGCTCCATTGAGACGGGGGTGAATTATACAAATCAAAACTTAAACACTTAATACCAAACTCAATGATTCACTCGGTAATACTGAATACAGTAAATAACCAATTCACCAAATAACTCAATAACATAAGCAGAAATACATCTCATATATGTAAATAAATCATTCAAACTTCACAACATCAGATTAACTCAATAGAAATGAGATTTAACTCGGTTGACACACGATTTAACAAGGAAACCCAATTTGGGGAAAACCTCTATAGGAACTACAATCCACAATAAAAATGTACCCTTCTGAAGTACGCTTCGTTAAGAACTTGTCCTATTAAAGATTACAAACACATTTTCTAAATGTGACCCTGTTAGGGGATTTACCTCAGATATATTAATATCTTCACCCTGTTAGGAGTGGCCTTGTTAGAGGTCTTTAAACACTCTTTTGGAATGTCACCTAAGTCTAGGTTTTATAAATAGGATGGTTAAATCCACTCGGTTAAGAGATTCCTCTATTATAAATATTAATAAACAACATTAAACTTTGATATGAAAATATAGAAACTACCTTTTCTTGTATCAGATCCTTTATGCTCAATTAAATACTGGCATCACATACCCCATTTATCTCTTTCTCAAACTATAGATCCTTCAATTTGTCTTTCTCTGTTATGCTTGGTAAATGTTTTTCTTCAGCTTCTTCTTCTTCTCTATTCAATTCACCAGCAGCATTACACTCTATGTAGTTTTCATTCCTTATATAGACATAATTTTCCCTCTTAATCTCCATAATATGATTTTTCTTCATTTTCGCTCAGTCATTCGATCATCTTCTTCATAAATTACAACTCGGTAAACTATTTCACTTTTACCTTAGAACTTGTAACTTTTCTTGGAACTCTCATAATTATGTTTAACCGCTTGATCTTTGCCTTAGATCTTCTCATTGAATTTTCCCATTCATAGATCTTGTAACAAACTTCATTTAATTCATTTCCTCATCCATATCATCATCGCTTTGCATTAAATTTGATTTCATCATCATTTACTATCAATAACTATACTCAATAAAACTTGCTTTGCAACTTGGTAACTAACTTCATTCACTGCTCGATGTCCAAATCATCTTCGGTTCTTGGTGCTCGGTAACTGTAACCGACTCACATAACATTCTACTGACTGACTCAGTCTATCTCAGTAAACTAACTCTTTCAGTCATAACTTAATTCATTTCAGTTCCCGACTTGATCAATCAAATGTACCGATTTAATAACATCAAATTTTGTAGTAGAAAAAAACTATATTGTCATTACTTCATCATTGTCTGATCTGTATTTGTCACCCATTTAACTTATCCTCTTAAGATATGGTAACATAATAAAAATTAATTAATCAATTGCTTGACATAAAAGACAAAACAACAACTGATATAAAAATTTCTACAATCATGATACTCTATATCACTCATCCTTAATCATCTCCATCAAATATTCATCAGTTAATCAACACACCATAAGAAACTCACTATCATGCCCAAAAGCTGGGCAAAACACATCTACAATTTTTTTTCCTAAAGCACTAATGTTAACTATAATTAACAAAGTTTACACTTTCATGCATAACCATGATCAATTGAGAGGGTTCAAGAAGGTCGTTAAGTGTTTAGATCTTGAACATGTTCGATTCACAAGACAAATGACTAAGCTTGACTAAAAAAATTCACTAGCTGTTTAATAGGGGACTTAACCCCAAGATCCACCTATAATGTAACTAGAATGATCACAATACAATAACCAGAGTGGATTAAGACTAGAGATAACTATTGGAAATGAGTTGAGCAATGGAGAGGGGAGAGGTGAATCAGTTACCACAAAAACAAATCTAAGTCCCTTAGATGTCCTAATCAAACTTATCATTGTTACTCGGTTAACACAGATATTCCATTGTTACTCGGTTAACAAAGTAAACTTAAGGTATTAACTGTGGTTATCCTTTAGTGATTAAGTGTAAAAACATAAAGCATAAAGTAAATAACATATACATAGATGACACCAAGATTTAATGTGGAAACCAAATTTGGGAAAAACCACCAATTGCAACTACTTACTATTTTTCACTCTTCTAAAGTGATCCATGTTAGGATCCAACCATGTTAAAGGTTACAATAAACACTGTTAGGTGTGACTCTGTTAGAGGATTTAATCACCCTATAAGGAGTGGCCTTGTTAGAGGTCTTCAAACACTTCAATGTAGAAATGTCACCTTGTGAGAGGATTTATGAAAGACTGTTAAGTCTACTCTGTAAAGATATTTGGATCACTGCTACAATTGTTAGAGAGTAACAATGGATTGACCTATTTTTCGAAGAAAATGCCTTTGCTGATTCAGATCTCTGCTCTGGTTTTAAAATGGATCCTAGCTGATCAAATATTCTATTGCAGCTCTGTATGTTCTGTCCTTAATCAGAATCCCATCTGATTTTGCCTTCAATCTTTATATCAAAACTATGCCATATATTTATGCTTATTACTTCACTTACACACATTCAATTCAAACTTGACCTTGTATATATATGATAGGCCTTGTCAAGTCAGTTTGAATAACCTTCCAAATAAATAATAAAACTTAAGTATGTTGGCTGCATATAACCAATTAAACATAAAATGTAAATTGTTGTTGGTCGGCTGACACTAAAAGCATAACTTGATTAACACTATAATCCTTCAATGCTCGATTGTTACTGTAATGCCTGAGTAAACTTGGTTAGAACTGAAAATCACTTTGGTCTTCTTCAATGCCCGAGAGAACTTGGCATACACTAACTGTGCTTGGTTTAGGTATAGACATTTGTGTAACATCACTATATTTGTGTATACATCAATGACAATACACAATTGAATAATTGTCATCAACAATCTCCCTCTTTGGCATTGATGGCAACACAAAATGTCATAATAAAAAGAATTATAGAGCAACAGACACAAGAATAAAATTTTATTAATGTCCTTAGCTTCATTCTGATTCTCATCCAAAAAACTACCTCTATCTTCACAATCATAGAAATACAAATTTCTCCCTCTTACATTAATCTATGTTTCTGATAAAATTTCTCCCTTTGTCATCAATAATATTTCCCTTAATAAATTATTTTGTATGAAATCAATAATCTCTCCCTCTTTTACAACCAATTCCAAAGACTCTATCCAATGAATTATTGTGTACCTGATGTACTGATTCATATGCAATAAGCTCTGATAATCTACATGAACATGTTAAATCTGTTTTATAGCTCAGTTGATGCATCACTAATTTGTTCATTAGTGAGCCTCAGTTAGGGGAATCACCCCAAGCTTTCCTCTAAGATACAAGAATGCATCCTTAGGTAACAATTTTTTGAATATTTCTCCAATTTTTTCTTTAGTATTCACATATTTGAACCTTAATTCCTTGTCTTGAACCAATTCTCTCAAGAAATGATACTTTATTGCAATATGCTTAGTCTTACTATGCATCACAGGGTTCTTTGAGATGTTAATAGCACTAGTGTTGTCACAATAGATAATAACTGATTCTTTGATTTCCTCCTTCATACCTGAAAACAACTATTTGAACCATATGATATTTGAACAATTTACTGCTGCAGCAACATACTCTACCTCTATTGTAGACTGAGAAATGTAATTATGTTTCTTGCTGGTCCAAGAGACTAACCTCTTTCCAAGGAATAACGCTCCACCACTGGTGCTCTTCTTGTCATCAATACTTCCTTCCCAATCAGCATAAATAAAAGTCTTCAAATCAAATTTCCATCCTTTCTTATACCATTATCCTTACTCCTCAATACCCTTAAGATATCTCAGAATCCTTTTGATAACCATCAAATGGTTCTCTCTAGGATTAGCTGAAAATCTTGTAACAATACCAACTGCTAATGCAATATCAGTTCTAGTGTGAACAACATATTGAATTTTATCAATCATGGATCTGTAGGTAGTCTGATTTAGCCCCTTTGAGTCATCATCCTTAGACAGCTTATGTCCAGTAGACAGAGGTGTCCCAAATGGTCTGGAATCTTCCATTCCAAATTTCTTCAGTATCTCTTTGATGTATTTAGACTGAGTAATATAGATACCATCCTTCATCTGATGAACTTGTAAACCAACAAAGAATTTGATTTCTCCAAACATAGACATCTCAAATTCCTTACTCATAGCTTTAGAGAATGATTTGCATAAATCATCATATCCATTAAACAGTATATCATCAACAAATATCTCTTCTAATAGTATCTTGTTCTGAGGTCCTTCTTTGATGTACAAGCTACTATTGTCATTAGTTCTCTGAAATCCAATACTTACTAGGTAACCATGTAATCTTTCATACCAGGATCTAGGAGCTTGATTCAGTCCATACAAGGCTTTATGCAATTTTCAAACCTTATTTATTTTGTTAGGATCAACAAAACCTTCAGGTTGCTTAATAAAAACTTCCTCTTCCAGAATTCCATTCAAGAATGCAGATTTTACATCCATTTGGTATACCTTGAATCCTTTATGTATTGAGTATTCCAGAAGAGTTATGACTCCTTCAAGTCTTGCAACAGGAGAAAAAGTTTCTCCATAATCAATACCCTCTTCTTGAGCATAACATTTACACACTAATCTTGCTTTGTTTCTGGAAACTTCACCTTTTTCATTCATCTTGTTTCTGAAAACCCACTTAGTACCAATCACATTCTTGTATTTTGGTCTAGGTACAAGAGTCCAGGTCTTATTCTTTTCTATCTTCTCAATCTCTTCATTCATGGCTTCTATCCAGCTTTAATCATTTAATGCATCTTTAATGGATCTAGGTTCAATTTCACTAAGCAAACATGTACCTTTAATTTTGTTCCTTGTCATTATACCTTCTGTCTGATCTCCAATTATTTTCTCAGGTCCATGATGTCTTCTGACATATTTTGCAAGTACATTTTCCTTCCTCTTTGATTCTGAGCTTGTTCCACTTGGTTCACCATGTTCAAATATTTTGTTCTTCTCTTCCAACTGATACTCGAGTTCCACTATCTGAGACTCGGGTGCCTCTGTCTAAGACTCGGGTGCCTCTGTTTGCGACTTGGTTCCCTCTGTCTATGACTTAGTTTCTTCAGTCTGAGACTCAGTTTCTCCAGTTAGAAGCTTGGGTTTCATAGGTTGCAACAAGTTTTTTGCTGATGAATTCAGTGGTTGACATGGTTTCTATCCAATCACCATTTCATGTGTCTTAGGTATAGTATTAGGTTCATAATACACAAGGTTTTTGTAGTCTTTAAGCTCTTTACTACTTTTTTCTTCACTTCTCTCTGCAAACTCATCAATATTTACATGTACAATTTCTATGACTTTATGAGTAGTAAGATTCAAACAATTATATGCTTTGCTTTTGCAGGAGTAACCTAGCAATATACCTTCATCAACTTTTACATCAATTTTTCCATTTCTTGTTTCCTTCAAGATGTAACATTTACTTCCAAACACTTTGAAATAACAAACATTGGGTTTATAGATATACCATAATTCAAAAGGTGTCTTCTCAGTACCTTTCTTCAGTTGAACTTTTTTCAAGCTGTGAATTGTAGTGTTGATAGCTTACTTCCAGTATTTGGTTGCAACATTCTTTTCAATCATCAAGGTTCTTGCACAATCCATAATAGATCTGTTTCTTCTTTCTGCTATCCCATTTTTCTGTGGTGTACCTGGGGTAGATACTTGTCTCTTGATTCCTCTTTCATTGCAAAATTCATTGATCTCATTGGAAATTAATTCACCTCCTCTATCAGATCTTAAGCATTTAAGTTTCTTTCCTGTTTCCTTCTCAACTCTAGCAAGGTACCACTTAAACTTCTGAAAAGATTCTAATTTTTCTTTGAGAAACATAACAGTCATCATTCTAGAATGGTCATCAACAATAGAATGAAATACTTCTCTCCTGTGTAACTTGTTCTTCTGATTGGTAAACACAGATTAGTGTGCACTAACTCCAAGACTTCTTCAGTATTATAATTCTTACTTTTGAAACTAGTTTTTCCCATCTTCCCAATTTGACATTGTTTGCATATTGCCGATTCAAGTTTCTTCAGAATAGGAATATCTCTTAGTCTTTTGTTCTTTCTTATGTTGACCAGGTTATCAAAATTCACATGAAACAACCTTTTATGCCATAACCAGATTTCTTCTACTTGTGCAATAAAACATAAACTTTCAGTGAGATCAAGATAGAATAGATTACCTTTTGTTTGCCTGCCAGTTCCAACTAGGTTTCCCTTACCATCCAGGAGCTTGGCCTTACCATTCATGATTTCTACCTTAAAACTAATGTTATTTAGTTGTGCCACACTTAGTAGATTGTGCCTTAGTCCTTCAACCCAATAAGCATTATCACATTTGATCCTTCAGTTAGAAAAATACAACCTTTACCTTTCACATAGCAATTTTCATCATTCCCAAAACTGACACTCCCACCCTTATAGTGCTCAAGATGTTCAAATTTAGTTTTATCACTAGTCACATGGTGAGAACAACCAATATCAATTAGCCAAGTGTCATTTTTGCTAATATGAGAATAAAGTGCAGTCTTTTCATTATCTTCATTGTCTTACTCATCCTTAATAGTAATGTAAACCATTTCATCTTCATCTTCATCACTATGAGAATCTTTTGCAATATAACAAGATTTCTTACCTTTGTCCTTGTAGCTTTTGTAACTCTTGAAATCTTTCTTGCCTTTGTACTTGTTGAGATTTTTCTCACCTTTGTCTTCTTTGTTTGGGCACTTAGCAGCAATGTGACCAATCATCACATGAAAAGCAAATCAATGGTATTCTTCCTTTGTACTTTCCTTTGGAAGCTCTCTTTGCAAGTAATGCTTCAATGATTTCCAGATCTTCATCATCAGAATCATCATCACTATTGTTTTCAATCTATTTTCCTTTTGAATTTCTATCCATCTTACCAAGGTTTAATTTAGCTTTGAATGCAGACTCAAAATTGCTAGGATTAGAAGAATAATTGTCAAAAATGTCCAACTCAAAATTTGTTAACCTTCCAACCAATGCATCTAGAGTTATATCATTACTGCACCTCATCTCTTGAATAGCTGAAACTCTAATTGCATAAATAGGAAGTAAATTTCTCAATGAAGTATTTGAGAAATACTGATCTGATTACACCCAAGAACAATTGCATGCAAAATACCTGTTATAGGAAGAAAGCATAAAGAAGGAAAAAGCTGAAGAACTCGAAAGCTTAGAGAAACTTGAAAAGAGTAGAGAAAAAATGTATTCTGAATTACTTGACAATAATTACAAAGTTCAACCTTAAAAAGGTGAACGAAACCCTAAAAGGTAAAATCTAGGTTGCACATTAATAATAAATAAAAGAATTAATTATTAATGCACCTAAGAGAAAGCTTAAGAACTAAAGAGTAATAAAACAACTTAACTAATTAAATCAACATGATTTAATTAATAAGTGATTAGTCTAACACTCAATACCTTACTAACCACTATTTTGTCTTCAATTGTTCCATGACAACTCTGATGGCACTGACACTTTTCTTGATTCTTTCATTGTATTTTGTAATGTATTCTCCTTCTTTCATTTTCATCTGATCAAACTAACCTCTGATACTTTCTGCTTTGGCTCTCTTTACATTTTCATCTCATCCATGTATATCATGTAATTTCTTCCACATATCATAGGTAGTAGGGCAGTCCTTGACTTCATCAAATTTGGAATAGTTGAGTGAAGAAGCTATATCAATCATCATTATGTTATGATTCTTCATGTCTACCATCTGATCCATAGACATAGGTCTCAGTGGTTCCACATACTTGTGATCCAAGAATTGCAAACCTGTATCTCCAATAGTAGATAGATGTAGCCTAATCAAATCTTGCCATGCAACAAAGTTGTCTTTGTTAAGCTTGGGGATCTCCCTTCTGTAAGACATCTCTAATCTTTAGCTTAGGATTTGAAACCTTCCCTGAAAGCACCAAATTCTCTGATACCAATTGTTGGAAATGAGTTGAGTAACTAAGAGGGGAGGGGTATATCAGTTACCACAAAAATAAATCCAAGTCCCTTAGATGACTTAATCAAAATTATCACTGTTACTCGGTTAACATAGATATTTTGTTGTTACTTGGTTAACAAAGTAAACTTAAGATATTAAATGTGATTATCCTTTAGTGATTAAGTGTAAAAACATAAATCATAAAGTAAATAACATATACATAGATGACACCAAGATTTAACGTGGAAACCCAATTTGGAAAAAACCACCAATTGCAACTAGTTACGATTTTTCACTCTTCTGAAGTGAGCCCTATTAGGAGCTAACCTGATAAAGGTTACAATAAACACTGTTAGGTGTGACCCTATTAGAGTATTTAATCACCTTGTAAGGAGTGGCCTTTTTAGAGGTCTTCAAACACTTCAATGTAGAAATTTCACCTTGTGAGAGGATTTATGAAAGACTATTAAGTCTACTCTGTAAAGAGATTTGGATCACTGCTAAAATTGTTAGAGAGTAACAATGGATTGACCTGTTTGTCCAAGAAATTTTCTTTGTTGATTTAGATCTCTGCTCTGCTTTTAAACTGGATCCTCACTTATCAAATATTCTATTGCATCTTTGTATGTTCTATCCTTAATAAGAATCCCATCTGATTTTTCCTTCACTCTTCATATCAAAACTATGCCATATATTTCTGCTTATTACTTCACTTACACACATTCAATCCAAACTTGACCTTGTATATATATGATAGGCCTTATCAAGTCGGCTTGAATAACCTTCCAAATAAATAATAAAACTTAAGTATTTCGACTGCATGTAACCAATTAAACATAAATGTAAATTGTTGTTGGTCGATTGACACTAAAAACATAACTCGGTTAACACTGTAATCCTTCAATGCTCGACCCTTACTGTAATGCCCGAGTAAAATCGGTTAGAACTGAAAATCACTTTGGTCTTCTTCAATTCCTGAGAGAACTTGGCATACACTGATTGTGCTTAGTTTATGTATAGACATTTGTGTGACATCACTACATTTGTGTATACATCAATGACAATACACAACTGAATAATTGTCATCAACAATAACTACAATATTATGTTGAGTCTATAATATGGTTACATATTTAACCCTATTGATTGGTTTCTAAATATTGTTTTAACTTAATAAATTATAGTTTTATTAAATCACAACTATGCAAAGGTAAATACAATTGATTGTTAAATTGATTTCACTTAAGAAAACAAGAGTATTCTAAAGAATTTAATACTAGACAAATAGGTTTAAACTTTAAAATATTAATGCATTAATAATTCTCTAATCAACTAAATTCCTCAATTTAACCCCTTCTAAAATAATACATTTATCTTAAAATGAATAAATAACTATTAGATAATGTATAACTAATTTTCACATATAAGCCTTATTAAAACATAATTCATAGTTACCAAAATAACCTTAATGACTATGATATATTATGAATTACTTTATTACATAACAATTTCTTCTTCTTCTTTTTTAAAATAAAATAAAACAATCCCTACTCAAACATTTAATAAATGCTTAATAAAAATTAAAGTAAAAATGTCCTATAATTAACCCAACTTATCTTCACATTAAATATAAAAATATTCAAGTAAGAAATTACTTCTTGAAATTCCTAATTTGAATAAAATCAACATTATTGATATTTAATTGGGATCCCATTAAAATCAATTCTAGATATTTTTAAAAAAGTAGTTATATGCATACTAATCTATAAAAATTGTATTAATTACTATCTTTAAAGATATTTGGAAACTAAATTTATTACTTAATAAAACTTCTAGATAATTATTATTAGTCAACATTTTCAACTAAAAAACTCTAATGGATTTAATTTTGAAATCCCTACTGAATCAAATCTACAAATGTAAAATTTTATAAATACAGTCTTAAGTTAATCACTTTAAAAATTATTTTACATCTTCTATACATTTTATGTTGATAATCGAAGGCTCTGCAATTATGTTATTTTTTTCTTTATAACTAATTGTGTTACATAGGGGCCCAGGGTTTTGACAGGGCAAAGGAGAGGGAGGTAGTTGAAGGAGAACTCGCGCCATCCATGAGCGGAGGGGGGGTGGAATCGGGCGCGGGAGCCGGCGGGGTTCGCCAAGGGTGGTCGTTCTTCTCACTGTGATTCCACAGTGTCAGCGGTGGTTGCCCCGCTCCGAACTATGTAATCACAATAGAGGTCGCATGCGCGGCCCCACTGTGATTACACAGTGGCGGCGTGCCCTAAAGTGCGAGGAGAGTGGGGAAAGGCTTGGTCTTCCCATCTCAAATATTTATTTTCAATTTTTTACAAAGGTTTTATATATATATTCCCATTGTTTCCTTAATGAAAGGAAATAATATATAAAAGATAGTGTCAATTAAATTTATTTTAATATATGAATGTAATAAAAATAATTATATATAATCCATATATGTATACATATAATATTATTTTGATAAACATATAATATTATCTTAGGGGTATTTTAATATTGTTTCTTTAATTTATACATTTGGAAAATTAGCACTTGTATATATATATATATATATATATATATATAGAGAGAGAGAGAGAGAGAGAGAGAGAGAGAGAGTCTCATTTTCTTTTCAACAAGTATAACATTTTAAATAGATAACTAGGTTTGATCAAACTTAATTGGGCTAAGACAAAATGAATTTTTTTTAATTTTTTTTTGGCAAAATTTAATATTTATATTAATAATAATAACTGGTTCAAAAGGGCTCCCGGAGAAAGAACTAGAAAGAAAACTTCGTTCATAACCCATACATTTACAAATTTTAGCATCAGAATCTGATAGAGTTCGTAGCCTACCCAAAGAACCAAGGTCATAAAGACCAGGTTACAATTTCAAAATTGGCCCTCCAAACAACATGACAAAATGTTACCAGATTACAACATGCTATATGTCTGAGGCTACCCCAAAAAAAGATGACCACTTTAGAGGCCAATTACATCCCAAAAAACCCCAACCCCATTACATTATGATGCACCGACATAGTGCCAAAAGAATGTCCTGGAAAAAGCAGATTTGAAGATGGGCAGTTAAATGTTGTAGGAGGCCGAGAAGACACCTGGCTAATCATAATCATAATCAACCAGCCATATATAGCCACTCCAAATAGACCTGTACAAAAATTTGGAAGAAAAACAATACCACATCATAGCATTTTACAACAACATTAATCATAACCACCACATCCAAAATGTGGAGGAGGAGATAGGAATATAGAGCTCCAAAGCCTATCGGCTTGGGATACAAGAGGATCACCCGAAGTCAAAGGAGCAGAAGAAGTTGAAACTAAAGCCCATACAGGGGAAGAACAAGATCCAACTGACAAAGAGCCTGAGTCAGGAACAGGCAAAGAAATTGAATTGTCACCCAATGAATTGTCAGCCATCAATGAAGGGCCCAAACCCAGACTTGAAGCACGAACATGTGTCAATAAACCAATAAAAGCATACATTTTTGCAAACGCATTTCCTCTATGACTCACATCAAAAGGAGTCCTGTTGAGAAGATGATCAAGTGGCACAATATAAGGAGAGGCTAGACAATCTTTAACATCAGCAAGAAGCATGATATATTTGTCAGAATTAAAAAGAAGATGACGCAGGAATACACCTCCGATATGAGCATCTTGAAACCAAAATTTATAATTTTGAACCGCTAGAAGCAACCCATTATCATGTAGAAAATGGGGTAAAATAGACCAATTCACAATGGAAAACAACATATTCCATGATTGAGACAAATCTAATATGTTAGAGCAAAAGATTAAAACAACTTGGGATGGAAAAAACAATATAGAAGAAGTATGAACAAAAATAAAAGAATAAAGAAGAACAATAAGGACTATAAGAAATAAAGAAAAAAGGCCATATGAGCTGAATTAAGAAGAATCAATATGAATTAAATAAAAAATGGAAGGGTGGGAGGTCGAAGATACAAGAGGTGAAGGGTAAAGGATATGAGACTCATCGGAACCAAAATTAGCCAGCAAATCTACTAGGCAATTTCCTTCTCAATTTCCTTCTCTAAATATGTGAGTTAAAAAGCAATCCGATAAATAATCCAGCAGAGACCAAATCTGGGACAGGACATAATGAATGTGTCTAGAAAAGGAAGTTCTTTGAATACAAGCATTGATAATAACTGAGGAATCCCCTTCAACATGAAGGGAAGAAATATTCAACTTCTTAGTAGTAGAAAGACCATATAGTAAAGCCAGAGCTTCTGCCCGATTATTAGTTCCTGAAGGGACAGGACGAGCCTCAAAATAAAGGACCAAGCCAAGGCAGTCGCGGAGAGCAAAACCTATCCCTGACTTACCAGGATTGCCTTTAGAGGAGTCGTCAAAGTTCAATTTAATAAAACCACTTTGAGGGGGGGACCATTTAATTAAGGATCTGAGGTACAATCTATCTTTAGGACATAAGGGAAAAGGAAGGGTAGGAAACACCAAACCCTTCCATTCCTTGGCAATAATATTATCCCAAGAGGAAAATCCCCTATCACCTATGAACTTACGAGTATATGCATTAGTAACCTCAACAATAGAGTGATGAAGCCTATTGGGGACAACATCAGAAGTAGATGGATATTTTTGAAAAATACATTTATTTCTCTCCCACCATTTAGTCCATAGGACCAGAGAAGGAGAACAGATCCAAATGCAAGCAATCATAGAATTAGGGAACAAATATGGCCAAGATTGGAGAAGATCCCATACAGATAATGGAAGAGGCATAGGAAAGCCCAACTTTCTTAAAAAAAACATCCAGCATTCTTGAGCAAAAGGGCAATTAAGGAAAAGGTGATTAGAGGATTCTTGATCCTGATTACATAGAACACGGGGAAAAGCATTGGTGATATTAATTTTAGCTAATATTTCACCTGTAAGAACATGATTCTTCAGAACAAGCCAGGAAAAACATCCTGCCTTAGGTAAAACTGACTTATGCCAACAAAAAATATATGCCCTCTGCCTAGTTTTATTGTTTTGCCTATTCTGAATTAACTCATAACCCATTTTGACCGAATAATTGCCATCCTGTGATGAGGCCCAGAATAAGTGATCAGGAGACCTAGAGAAAAAAATAGTTTGGGGAGAGAGAAATTGATTTGCCACAATGGCCTTCTGGGGGGAAATAGGCAGAAGGGAGAAATATTTCCATATAACTAAACCAGAATGAATAGCAACTGCAGATACATAACCAAAGAAATTAAATCCCCACAAAGAAGAAGCCACTTCCCAAATGGTTAAAAAAGGTTGGAGAGTGCATAAAGGTAGTAAGTCATTCCATGAGTCAAGCCAGAAATTGACTGAGTCACCATTATGGACTTCCCACGAAATAGAAGATGTAATAATTGGCCTAGCTTTCATCATAAAATTCTAGATGGCCAAACCTTTCGGAGGGTCTAGAACAGAGACTATTCTAGAAGAATCTAAATTGTCAAGATATTTCTCCTACATTAATCGACACCATTTGATGTTGGGTTGGGAAAACACTTTCCAAACCAACTTTCCACCAAAAGCTAGATTCTGAGATGATAAATTATGGATGCCAACTCCACCAGTTGATAAAGAAGAGGCCATGTCTGAAAGTGACACAAGTGGTATTTTCCTTTCACCTGACATATTGGTAGTCCAAAAGAAATCCCTAATTAGTTTATCTATTAGATTAATAACTGATTTTGGGGCTTGAAGGACTGAAAATAATAAGTGGGAATTGTTGATAAAATAGTTTTGATTAACAAAATTCTTCCAGATAATGAATGCCACCTTGCCTTCCAAGCCAGAACCCTGGACTTAATACGACTGATAACTGACTGCCAGTAAAGTGTTTTATTTGAACCAACAAAGAAGGGGACTCCTAAATAAGTAGAAGAAAGTTCGTCTAGAGGGAAACCTAGAATATCAACAATCATTTAGTTAATGGTGTATGTGATAAAAGTATACCTGCAAGGGACAACACTAAAACATGCCAACATCAAGATTAGCCATTAAAAACAAGATTCAAAGAGTTAGCATATTTAAAATGAAATTCCCAAAATAAAGACTTTCACCACAACCTCTGATGAGCTGAACAAGGGCACCCAATGCCTTGTTGATTTTCTCTTAGAGATTATTGTGGGTGTGCTCTCCCAACACAATATCAAATCCCACTATTTGATCTAAAAATGCAACTAAGAGAGTGAAAAGCTTCAAGAAAAAGTATGAGGAACTTGTCTCAAAGCCATCACAAATGATGATATGGATGCAAAATTAATCTAGATTGATATGCAAGATGAACAAAGACTATCTAAGATTCATTCCATTATAAACCTAAGATGTGATATCTAGATTCAACAATGAAATAACATAAACAAAGACTACAATTGCTAAGAAAATGCTAAATTCTCTAGAACTAAAATGGCATGATAACAATGCAAAAATAAGAGATAGTTTGCTCTTGAAAAGAGCCTCTATTTATAGAGTTTTGGAGGGAAGGAAAGGAGTTGGATGACGTGGATCA